>CM072821.1:33080447-33632533 GCA_036937905.1 Salvia rosmarinus
TAGCATATCTAGCCTCCCCAACCGACAAGAGTATTTAAAATTTTCACGGTCTCGAGCGTCAGACAAAATTCCCTAAGAATATTCTTAAACCATCTTCAGTTCCCTAGTTGCCAAACCAAGCGACTCTACAATTTCAAGTATCTTTTCACAGCTGCATCAACACCCAATGAAGCTAAAATAGTCCAATCATAAGAACGGGTGTGGCGATCTCCTTAGAACGTAACGAGAAGAAGATACCTTCTTGGAGGCGATAAATGAGTAGCATCAGTAGTTCTCGCATAAATCTTGCCGTTCACTTTGGATCCCAGCATCTCAGCATCGTTTCGCGATTTCGCCAAGGAGGTGAGGATTTTTGTACGAACCATGCTTAAGAGATGTCCGGAGGCGGTTGGGAAGGTCGGTGCGAGCAGCTGCGGTCAAAAGGGCGTCTTGGAGCGAGGCTCGGCGAAGAGACGAGCGCTTCAGAAGCAGCGCAAGACCGAAATGTGCGCCCGGTTGGAGGCGGGACAGCGGCGACGGGGCAGCGGGCTGCGTGGAGCGGTCAGCGAAAGGACGAGCTGCGGAGCGCGACGCTAGAAATGAGCCCGATCGAGGAGATGGGGCAGCGGCGGCTGCGGAGAGAACGACGACGCTAGGGCGAGGTGGGCGGATGGACGCAGCGTTCATGAGTGAACGCCTGAGTGGCTGCGAGCGGCGCACGAGGCAGTGACGAGCGGGTGACGGGCAGCCGGCAAGCGCCACCGTGGGGCACGTGAGAATGGGAGCGAGTGCTAAGTTGGAACTTGGTCGGCGACCGAGCGAGAGCGAGTGCGTCATTCAAACAAGAGGAGGCGGCGTGGTAAAATAAGATGGAGATAAAAAATAGCAAGAGTCCATATAGGGCCGTTCATTGAGCGCCGGTCGAGGGTGGCGCTGTCATGAGCAGGATTCTCTTCCTTTCCTCTTTTTTCTTTATATAGAAACCGGTTTGGTTAAACGCCACTTTGAGTCCTTCTTCCTGTGGGTTGCGCCGGATAGCATTGGCGAAGTCGTAAAACATTATGTCCAACTTGAACGCCATGTCGTCTTGAAGCCGGATGTGGATAGCTCGACCAATCTAAGCCGCTCACCTTGGCCGGCGGTGGATAGCTCTGACCAATTTTGACGCCAACCAACTTGAGGCGCCAGAATGGCTTTTGCCCAACTTCTTGAGCTTGGTTTGCTTCTTAACGTCGGTGTGAATGGCTTAGACATCACGAGCAGCTAGATCAACTCGAGCTCCGTGGAAGAAAAGTATACATATTTGAGCCAATCTCAACCTCTGTTAGCTTAAAGATCACACCGAAACAAAAACAAAGAAAAGAGAAAGATCAAAAGATAAATAGAAACAAACAAGAAAAGAAAAGAAAAGAAAGATAAGAGAAATTCTTGGATAAACTTCACGATTCAAATTTAACGCTCGGAGACACATAATGAGATCAAAGATTTTAAGGATCGATGGGCAAAACGCCTACTTCTTCCAATTCTCTCGATCAAGTAGGCTTCACTCACGACGTTCACGTGAATGATCCGTTGAGTTAGGATGCTAGTAAACCGCTCCATGGTAAAATACCTCCTAAAATATAGGGACCACCCATCCGAGTTGAGCTTTCGGAAAGAGTTTCAAACGAGAGCGAATAGTAACACCTTCATTCGCCTTAAATCATTAGAACTATTACGATCATGAATCCGCTTAACTTTGTCCTTGTAAATACGGCATTCTCATGCCCATCCCATAGTTCTTCAAGTTCGGTCATCTGGAAAGCTCTCTCGCCTCGCTCGTGATGTCGAGATTCAGCCTTTATCTGCCCAAAAACTTTGTGTTCAATCTCACGGTAAAGACACGCCTTTCCATAAACAAGCTATAAGGAATCATTCCCAAAATGCTCTGAACGCAGTTCAAGATGCCCAAAGATTCAACTTCATTAACCAATCCTTCCGGGATGGTTGGACCGCTTCTCGAGACACGCCTTGATCCGACTTGTTGCTTGTCTCAGCTGGATTTGTATAACGAAGCGTTGTGAGCTTGATACAATGTTCCTCGTTACCACAACTCCTATCCGAATTATACTTGATTGCATATGTCATGTCCCCTTATCTCATATATGTTAGATCATACAGGTGTAGAAGATCACGTAAGTCCGTATGATTGGTCAAGCTTAAGAGATATAAAAGTTCACACGAGACAACTTAGAGACGAGTTGTCGTATACGCGTATAGATAAGAAGTGACTGACTTAGTTACTTGTCTATACCTGTGTACGCCTCGACGATAGATCACGGAGATGGTTCTTCTATCCGACCGCGTGAAGAACCAAGATCTCGGTGATGACGCGATCCTAAACCTCGATAAGGTATTAGGTGAGTATGAGTTCTCGACCATCACTTTGACTTGTTAGGGTTATAGATAACCCAAATTCTCCGGATCTTGGTGGTGGCGTTTGATGTCAGCTAGTTATTCGATCGAGTCACCGATCCGCTAGGATGATGACGCCCCTTAGGAGCTCAAAGTTTATTGTACTAAACCCCTCAGTGAGTTAGCTCAAGTACACTAATAAGGTCGAGTGGTACTCGTATGAATTAAAAGAATTAATTATTTTAAGCAATGATGCTATAAATAATTAATGGACGTCGATATCTTAAATACGGGTTCGAAGTCTAAGTGCAAGCCCGACTCAACTCGTAATAAAGGGTAAGTCAAGATTTATTCTCTAGTGGCATGAATAAATGTTTATAAATTAATTTATGTTCGGCGAACATAAGATAATTAATTTATTTGAGGCCCATCTTTATTCCTCAGATTGATCCTCGTCGGCCCATCCAGCGTAGCGAGAAAATCAGCCCATGTACTTCTATGGCAAGATTTTATTCTCTTTATCCTACAAGGATGTTATTATATTTAGGTATATGCATAGATCCTTTCATATAAGATTATGGTAATAATCCTAGTAGTGGGTAATAATTCGAAGTATGGTAATTTATAAAGGCTATGGTAATTTCCATATAGGATTATGGTAATTTATATAGGATTATGGTAATCCATATGGGATTAAGGTAGGTATTATAAATATAAGGTATGAGATAAAGTCTAGGTTAATGCTTCATAATTGAGAGCATAATTTTCGAGCATCACATAGCTCTTGTGAGGATTCTCGAAATTTTTATAGAGTGTATTGGGTGATTTTTCCAAGCATTCTCCATAGATCGCCTCCCGACGCTGGAGATGGGCAACCGGGATCAGCCGAGGTCAGCACGAGTCGATCGTTCGTCCGACCATCCGCTTCATCCCGCTTCGATTCACCCGGCGATCCAAAGGTAAACACGAGAAAAACCCCAACGTGTTGCAATTAATTATATAGAGCGCATGCTAGGAATATAATCAATGTATGGTGAATTAAACACCCAAGATAGATCCTCGGCGCAGGGCTAAACATGCTTTCCTACATCGCACTTGCTCAGAGTTTGTGGAGATATATGGCCACCTTGTGGGTGATGTCATTCTTCTCCATGAGCCTAACAACTTATGTAAATGTGCTCCACTCACTAATGATCGCCTTGGGAAACCAAACTCGCAAAGAATGTTCTCTGCACAAACTTCAAGACAACATTAGATCACTAGTCTCATGGAATTGCTTCACCCACTTGGACACATAGTCTAATAGCGAATGTATTCAAATCCATTAGACTTGGGAAAGGTCCCATAAAATCAATACCCCATCGTCAAAATTTCGCGACAAGAATATTGTTGCATCTCATTTCTTCTCCCATTCCCACCGTCTGCATCTGTCACATGAGAGGTAGAAGGATGGGCATCCTTAAAAGAGTTGGCAAAAGAGACCACTCTGCAGGCATTTAAAAGCGCTCTTGCGCCCACCAAAATGTCCTCCACATGGGCTCTGACATAAAGTTAGAACTTGACCTTGCTCCTCATCGGGACATCTTGAACCAATTCTTCCTTTCCAAGCTTGAAAAGATATGGACCATCCCAAAAATATTCCTGCAGTACACTAAGAAATCTTCCTCTCTTTGGAAGTCAAATCAGTCTCAAGGAGCCACAAACCAAGTAATTAACAATATCAGATACCAGGTGATGAATTGATTTCAAAGCATGCTCAAGGATAAGACTCGCAAGACTCTCTGTGTAAAACAAGGGGACTCGAGACGAGAGCAAATGGTCACTCCATTGTCACTACCTTTCCTCTATTATTTCTAGATCAAACTCTTGCGGAAGAACCCAACTAATTAATCTAGGTTTAGCCGATTTAGTCAAGATATCTTAAGGCAACATGATCTCTGTGAACAACTACTTTAGGAACCAATGATATAAGCACTAAACTTATCCAAGCAAAGATAACAGAAAATGCCTTTTCAGAGTTGTGTAATTCACTTGGAGAACTTAAAGTTAAGCTAGCATAATAAATCACATGAACATTTTATCCACACGTGGCCTAAAACAGCTCCCACGCCACATGCTAGCATCCACATTATTTCAAAAGGTAGTGACCAATTTGGGGCAACAACAACGAGTAGTCAATTTCTCTTTAAGTAAATTTAAAGCATGCAAACATTTATCATCAAACTTGAAAAGAACATCTTGAAGCAAGTAGATGGCACAAAGGTTGGCTTATCTTAGATAAATCTTTTATAAACTACGGTAAAACCGCATGTCCTAAAAACTCTAATGCCCTTAAATCACTTGGAGGTAATTTTTCAATTACATCCACTTTAGCCTGTCACCTCAATACCATTTCTGCACAATATGCCCAATACAATCCACTTTTACCATAAAGTGACTATTTTCCCAACTAGAAGTGAGATTGCTCTCCACACAACGCTTAAGCACACGATCAGACCTTATCTAGGCAATCATGAAAAGAGATCAAAAACTGAAAAATCATCCATAAATACCTCAGGAAATCTCCAATCATCTCGAGAAAATTGACATCATGCATCATTGAGCGTGCCCGTGCATTACAGGCCAAAGGCATCCGCGGTAATCATAAGTACCAAAGGGCTTTAAACGCGCCGTCTGGCGATCACTACGGAGCAATAGCGACCATAAACCGAGATAAACCATCAGAAAACAAAAATATTCATGTCCGGCTAATCTATCAAGCATTTGATCTATAAAAGGAGAGGAAATGGTCGCTTTTCGGCGGCATTAGACTTCCGTAGTACGCACATGCGCCAACCGGTAGTAGCCTTGTAGGCACCATCTCCTTTCTCATTCTTCACCATTGTGATGCCTTCCTTCTGGGCACCACATGTATCACAACCCACTCACGTCCGAGATAGGGTAGATAAGTCCTTCCATAAAAGCTTGAAATTTCTTCTTTACCACTTCCGAGGATCGGTTCAATCTCCTCCGGCATCAATCACGGCCACTCCCTCCTCAAGCGTGATACGATGCATGCATGTTCTTGGTGATTCCTGATGTCGGCTAGACCCACCCAAACTGGCGTGATTCTTGCCGTACCAAAAGCTTCTTCTTCCATCCAAAGCTCAGGCGAGATGATATCGCTTTTCATTCCTCCTCCAAGAAAACATACTTCAAATGTTGTGGCCTTCATTTCCGAGTGGGCTTTGGCATGCTAGCAACTCTCGTGCCCAGCTCTTCCTCGTCACCGATCTCAGAAAACTTCCTCGAGGCTATGCCGCAACAACACATTCTCGCCGGGATCATAGCATCGATGAAAGCACAATCATCACGAATTTCTAGAAACATCAACACGCCTTTCCTAATAGAAGACGCTCTACAAGCACGTCATTTTAAGTGCCACTCTTACGTCAATCCTTGTTGGGTGGCCATGAATAGCCTCCCAATAACAAGTGTGCTCTTTCCATCTTCCCTAACCTCACCAATCGAAGACAACAAAGTCATGGAACTATCAACCCACCCACCTTAACTAAAATGTCCTCAATAATACCCTTCGATAGTCCGGCGGACCTTCGGCTAGTTGTAGACACATGCGAGTGGGTTTAAGTTCAGCTAATTCTAATTGTTTGAAAATTGAATAAGGCATCAAATTTATCCGACCCCAAATCAAGCATGCGAGCTTCCTTTCCATTACCTAAAGCAGATTTTAATGATAAAACTACGGATCCGGGGTTTGGGAGCGGCCGGTCTGCAGATGGAATTAGCCGCCTCGGATACCACGACCTTCTCGACTCTCAAACCTTCTTTTCTTAGGCCGCTCCTTGAAAAACTTGGCGTGGGCGTCACATTTCGATCACGTCCAGCGAGGCAAATTGACATTCACTGGAGGAGTTTGTAGAATTCGTTGAATTCTTGGTCTTCTTCTCATTTCTACGCGTGTGGGAAGGGTATCGGTGGAGTATAAGGTTTTGCGCTTATGCAATTTGACCTCGTCTCTTTCTCATTCTCCACCTCACGAGATTTGCGCTTACTCGGATGTCTCTCACTTTATTCTCAACCACCCGACCACTCAACAAGCGATGACCGTTGAGCGATGGGGTTGGCGGAAGTTTCCCACTACTCTTTCTGCAATAGCTCGTTCAGCGTGCAGCAATATGTCCCATTCGTCTCCAATGCTTGTTAGTAGAGTCTTGAGCATCCGTCCTTGGGAGCATCCATTCTTTGGGTGATCATATCCTCAAAGGATGGTCTCGAGGGGCTGATGGAGGTGCCCGGTGATCTTGTCTGCGGTATTGCCGCGAGAACGCCGGCATCTGTATTTGCTGCTCTTCCTTCTGCTGGGTATTACCTCTGCCTGCGAACCGCTTGTGTGGAGGTCTTAGTATGGGCGCTCCATTAGAATGCGCCTTGACCGATTTCTCCATCACGTTAGGTTGATTCTCTACCCAGCAACTGTTGCTGATTAGACCGATCGTTGTCGAGGTTGGAATCCTGCATAGCATACGCTCGTCACATACGATGAGTAAGCTCCACGTCACGGGGCACGTATCAACGTTATGCCGGGTTCGTTGTAGATACCACAAGGTTCTAAGAATTCCTCGTTTGGGTTGGTGGATCAAATTTCTCAACTTCAGCTCTTGTACTTCCCTCATCAACTCACCACTTGTATTCATGTCGATGCAGGGTTACCAGTGCCTTCCCCCACGACCGGATTCCGTGAGTAGCACCATGGCAAAATATGACGATATCCATAGGCCCTAGAACCAGTTCCACCTGCGCGTTGTCCACCATGTCTTGGAAACTCTGCGTCGATCCATCGTAAGAATGATAAGATTTCATCGGTAAGGCATGGTGAGGACATTTAGAATAAACCTGAACCTTCCCAAGCTTCGTGGAATGGCTCGTCGATGTCGATTATAAGTCATGATCGAGACCTCAACTCGACTCTTCTTGTTTGGGTAGTGCCGTCATGAACTTATCTACCACGGCATTCCGATTCTGCAGAGTAATGTTGAAGTGAAACACAACTTAGCCCTATCTCAAGAGTGTCGATAAAGCAGTAGCGTCTTGATTGATCTTCATTGTCCTCCCAGCGGAAGCAATGTAAACCGAGCAACACTCCCTTATAAAACCAAGGCATCCTCACAGCTGCCCATGGAAGGTAGGCATGAGTGAGAAATAATTCGGCTTAAGCTCATAGTCTCGGGCTGCGGTCCGAGAACAATTGGGGAATGGCGGCCCCGATCACGGTCTAGAAATCACGCAATGCCGCATTTTCATCCATCTCTCAGCGGGGGAATATTCTCGACAATAGGTTGATCTCGATAATCGCTCACTGATCACCACTCAAAGAAGGTACCAAACTCCTCGGTCTTGGGAAGAAGTGATCTTTAGATCTTGATGCGGTCCACGGGTGCAGCTGGTCTATTTTGTGGCATCCTAGCACACAACACTCAAACAAGAAAAGATCCTGCATGGAGAATAACAAAATAAACACAAAAAGAAACAGAAAAATCAATACAAACAAAGCGCTTAAAGTTTTCAGAACGGCGCAAATTTGTTCGACCAAAGTATACTCTTAATTGACTCCTAATCGAATGAGGTGTTATAGTAGGAAAGTTAACCTAGTGGTCTCTCAAGGAAAACTTACAGGGCTATTGTTGTGGTATGCTTCTGACAATTAAATCTAAACACCTAATACCAATATGGGTTTTGATGAAAGCGGAATAGAAAAGCTAACATGAACTATAAATTAAAGCCATTAATCCAATTAGGGTTGTCAATCCCTAATTGATAAACTACAAAAGACGGAAAGAGCTAATCAATAAGCAATTAAACTAAATCACCAAACGAAAGCGATGAAATTCGACAAAGAAGCGATTGACATTAAATTAAACTTGATATCACTTGCATAGAATTCAGATTATCAAAGCCAAAGGGTAAGAACCAATCGAAACCAAAATTCCACAATAATATAGAATCAACACGTAAATGAATCGATCAAGATCAATAGAACAAATAAAGCGATAAAATGCTATCAAACCAATTCACCAAGTCATGCTAGAATTCGTTAATAAAAAGAAATAATTAAGGGACAATTACTAGAATGATTATCTCGATCATTGGAATGGAATAGAACTTGAAAACAGTAGCCGGTCGATGAAAAAAATAATCCAGACCCTCATAAATATGACCTAACGGATATATATAAGAGAGTGAGCACCGGTTGTGGATGAGCTGACGAGGCGAGTGTTACTCTCGCAAATGAGCGCCGGCTCAGGCAAGCGGACGCTTCGGTGTCGGCGGATCCGTGTAGCAAGGGCGCTGGGATGGATGGTGGCGGCGCCGCTCACGAGTGTTTGGTTTCATTTTGGCTTATTCTTGATATTCTTACATGCCATTCTCGTGTTTAAATCTCTTATACGTTGTTTTGATTAGAATTCTTCGTTCGGACTTATTTGGTTTGTCTCGATGTTTTGTAGGAAAAGTATCAAATTGGATAAAATGGGTCTGCAGGATTAAGTATAATGAAGAACTTTTTGATAGGAGTCAGGGCGAGCGGATCTAGTCGAGTTCGAGAGGGAGAACGAGGCAATTGTTGAAGTCGCGCGGCCCGTCGCATGGCTCGATCCATCGCGCCAGCGCGTCTATGCCACACTCAAGGCCGGCTCACCGCGAGTTCGTAATTTCCCTCTCGGCTCGAGAGAGCGCTTCGCCACCTCCGCGCCCAGCGCCAATGCCCCAGCGCGACGCCATGGCGCCCGCCACGCCCTGCGCGGCTCCTCCGAGGTTGCCACCTCAGCTGGCGCAGCGTCACACCTCTCACAGACGCTTCACACCGCTTCCTCCGGCCCCTGCGCTCTGAGCCGACATCATTTGTGAGATGAACACCCGCCTCGCTCTCTCATCTACACGCTGGCGCCTCGCACTTATTATATATACGTTTTAGGTCGATTTGAGGTTCCGATTTTTAGAGATTTGACGTCTTGTCTGTTCTTGAAGCTCTTCCTTTCAGTTGATCGAGATAAACATTCGAATTGTTCTCTGATTTATTTCCTTTGCTACTAATTATAGCAACGTTTGTGTTGATTTGGATTGATAGTGCTCGATCAATGTTTTCCTTCGTTGTTCTTGATCGATTCATTCGTGTTTTATTTGAGATTGTTGTGGATTCAATTTATATTGTGAGATTGTTATCGAATTCTATTTAATCGTAGACATTGGTTTGTTGATTGCTCGATTAATTCATGTTCTTTCGGGTTTGGATAATTTACGTCTATGCAATTGATTACGGATATTAGTATTATGTAATTGTTCTCCGATGAATTTCTTGATTTATGTTTGATGATCTAGATTAATTGGTTCTTTGTTAGCTTCCTGTTTTTGTGATTTTAGTTTATCAACTAGGGATTGACAACTCCAGTTGGATTTATTGCTTTAGTTTATTTTCCTGTCTTTTCAATTCAGTATGATCAAAACCCGTATTGGTATCGAGTGTTAGGATTTATCGCTTTAGTGTTTGACACGAACAATAGCCTATAAGTTTTTTTTGAGAGCGACTAGGGTTAACTTTCCCTACTATAACACCTCGTTCGATTATGAGTCAATTAAGAGTACACTTTTGATTGAACAAATTTTGGGCCTTGGAAGACTTTAGCGTATTGTTTGTGTTGATTTTTCCGTGTTTCTTTTCATTTTATTTTGTTATTCTCATGTTAGTGTGATCTTTTCTTTTTGAGTGTTGTGTATGCTAGGTGGCATTCTAAATAGACATACCCGTTGGACCGCTCGAAGATAAAAGATAGCTTCTTCAGACCTTGGAGGAGTTGTGCCACTTCGAGAGTGGTGAACAATCGACTGTTTATCGGGATCAACTTTGTTGTTGAGACCTCACTTGAGAGATGGGTGAGAATGCACGTGTTTGCGTGATTTCTAGGTGATTGGGCGCTATCTTAATTGTTCTTAGACCGCGCCGAGGCACTGAGCTTAAGCCGATCACTTCTCGTTGATGCCTACCTTCCATGGGCTTGCTAGAGGATGCCTTGGGGTTTATAAGAGTTTTGCTCGTTTGCAGTCCTTCTCTGGGAGGACTAAATGAAGATCACTCAAGATCGTTGTTTCCTTACACCACGAAAGATAGGGCAAAGTCGTGGTTTACAGCACTTCCGCCAACTCTCTGCAAAGCGAGCAGCGTGGTAGATAAGTTCATGACGAAATACTACCCAACAAGAAGAGTCGAGTTGAGGTCTCGAGATCATGACTTTTAACGACGACGACGAGCCGTTCCATGAAGCTTAGGAGCAGTTCAGGGATCTATTGCGAAATGCCCTCGCCATTCCTTGCCGGATGAAATTTTGTACCAATCTTCTATGATGGATGATTCGAGTTTCAGTACATGGTGGACAACGCTACGGTGGAGACATCGGTTCTAGGATGGCGATGGATATCGTCGATATTTTGAAGCCATGGGCTACTTCTGAAGTCACAGTGGTGGAGAGCAAAACACATGCCGTGAACCCCGTTACATGAATAAACAAGTGGGTGAGTTGATGAGGAAGTACAAGAGCTTAAATTGAAAACACGATCCACCAACCCAGTACGAGGAATTCTTAGAACCTTGTGGTATTTGCAACGAACCGGCATAACGCTGATCGTGCCCGGGATGGGAGAGCTTACTCATGAGTGGACGAAGCTATGTATGGATTCCAACCCGGCAAGATTCGAGTCTAATCGCAGCAGTTTTGCTCGGGTGAGGAATCAATCTAACGTGGGATGGAGAAATCAAAGTCGAGGCGAAATTCTAATCGAGTGCCCATCGTGAAGACCTCACCTATCAATTTCGGCGAGGCAACCCACAGGATCGATCCAGAGTAGTTCTCGCGGCAATATCCGGCGGCGATGTCGGCGGGCACCGCCCCTGAAGACCAGCATTTGAGGAGTGATGACGAAGAATGAATGCTCTAGAATCCACAAACAAGCGTTTGGAGGCAAATGGGACACTTGCTGGCTCATTGAGCGAGCTCTGCGAAAAGCGATGGGAAGCTCCTAGGCAACCCCATCGTGCTGAGGCGATCACGGTTTTGAGAAATGGTCGGGTGATTGAGAATAAGGTGGGGGAGACATCCAGAAGCGAGATGAAACCTCAAGATGTAGGCGAGAACGACAGTAGGTCGAGTTGCATAAGAAAGCCTTATACTCCTCGATACCTTTCCATACCGACATAAATGAGAAACAAGATCGCGCATTCAGCGAGTTCTACAAACTCTTGTCGAGGTGAATGTCGATTTGCCTTTGTTGGATGTGATTAGAAATGTGCCGACTCACATCAAGTTTTAGGAGCGGCTTCAAAGAAAAGAAAGTTTGAGAGTACGAGAAGCGTGGGTCTCCAGGCAGCAATTCCATCTCAACACC
The DNA here is from genome assembly GCA_036937905.1 of Salvia rosmarinus. Taxonomy (NCBI): domain Eukaryota; kingdom Viridiplantae; phylum Streptophyta; class Magnoliopsida; order Lamiales; family Lamiaceae; genus Salvia; species Salvia rosmarinus. Next base: position 33,092,253 of record CM072821.1, read on the forward strand.
GACCTCCCAAACCCGGGACCGGTGGTTTCATCATTAATTTCTTTAGGTAATGGTAAGGAAGCTCGCTGCTTGATTTGGGGGATAAATTGATGCCTTATTGATTTTCAAACAATTAGAATTAGGCGAACTTAAACCCACTGCATGTTTCTACAACTAGCCGATAGTCGTCAGGATATCCGAAGGGTATTATTGAGGATATTTTAGTTAAGGTTGGTGGGTTGATAGTTCTGTTGATTTTGTTGTTTGGAAATTATGGAGGTGAAGATGGAAAGAGCACACTTGTTATTGGGAGGCCATTCATGGCCACAGCAATACTCTGTCGATGTTAAGAGTGACACTTTAAAATGAGTAGTCTTGGTGAAGCAGTGTCTTTTTACGGTAGGGATAGTGTGATGTTTCCTACATCGATTCTATTGATGATTGTGCTTTCATTGATACTATTGATCCTTGGCGAGAATGTGTTGTTGCAGGAACAGCCTCGAAGTTTTGCGAGATGGTGATGAGGAAGAGTGGTCACTTGAAGTTGCTAACATGCCAAAGCCACTCTAGAAATGAAGGAATGCCGAACACTTGAAGTATGTTTTCTGGAGGAGAATGAAAAGCCGATAATAATCTCTAAGCTTTCAGTGTTGAAGAAGAAGAACTATTTTCGGTTCTAAGAAGGAATAAGCTTGCCTTTGGGTGGAGTCTAGCCGACATAAAGGGGATCACCCAAGCAACATGTATGCATCGTATCATCTGCGAGGATGGAGGAAACGGTGATTGATGCCGAGGCTATTGAGCCGGATCACCGTGAAGTTGTCGAAGGAGGTTTGAAGCTTCTTAGAGGGACTAATCTACCCTATCTCGATAGCAGTGGGTTAGCCAGTACATGTGGTGCCCAAGAAGGAGGCATCACGGTGGTGAAAAATGAGAAAGAGAGATGGTATCTACAGTGCTACTACGGTTGGCGCATGTGCATCGACAACCGCAAGTTGAATGCCACAAAAGGACCATTTCTCTCCTTTTATAGATCAAATGCTTGATAGATTAGCGGACATGAATATTTTTGTTTTCTTGATGGTTTATCGGTTACTATCAGTTGTCTATTGCTCAGGAGGATCGAGCGAGCGGGCGTTTACAAGTCCCTTTGGAACATATGCTCACCGAGCGGATGCCTTTTGGCACATGTAATGCAGGGCACCTTTCGGTGCATGATGTCAATCTTCTCCGAGATGATTGGAATTTCCTTGAGGTATTCATGGATGATTTTTCGATTTTGGATCTTCTTCATGATTGCCTAGATAAGATTGATCGTGTGCTAAAGCGTTGTGTGGAGAAATCTCCTCTTAGTTGGGAAAAGAGTCACTTTATGGTAAAGATGGGATTGTATTGGGACATATTGTGTCTAGAAATGGGATTGAGGTTGACAAGGCTAAAGTGGATGTAATTGAAAAATTACCTCCATCCGTTGATGTTAAGGGCATTAGGAGATTTTTAGGACATGCGGTTTTATCGTAGGTTTATAAAAGACTTTTCTAAGATTAGCCAACCTTTATGCCATCTTCTTGCTCAAGATGTTCTTTTCACTTTGATGATAAATGCTTGTCATGCTTTCAATTTGCTCGAGGAGAAATTGACCTCTTTCTTGTTGTTATCGCCCCAATTGGTGCTACCTTTAGAAATAATGTGTAATGCTAGCAATGTGGCTGGGAGCTGTATTAGGTCAGCGTGTGGATAAAATATTACGTGTGATTTATTATGCTAGCTTAACTTTAAGTTACGCTCAAGTGAATTACACTACTACCTAAAAAGAGCTTTTCTTTGTTATTTGCTTTGGATAAGTTTTGCTTATATCATTGGTTCTAAGGTTCACGGTGATCACGCTTTAAGATATCTCAGGATCTAAATCTCGGCTAAACCTAGATTAATTCGTGGGTCCTTCTTTGAGAGTTTGATCTAGAAATTATAGATAGGAAGGGTAGTGACAATGGCGTGGTGACCATTTGTCTCGTCTCGAGTCCCCATTTGTTTTACCCGCACAAGAGAGTCTTCTTTGAGTCTTATCCTTTTGAGCATGTTTGGAAATCAATTCATCACCTTGGTATGCGATATTATTAATTACTTAGTTTGTGGCTCCTTGAGACTGATTTGACTTCGAAAGGAAGAGATTTCTTAGTGTATGCGGGGAATTATTTTGGGATGATCCATATCTTTTCAAGCTCGGGAAGGACGAGGTGGTTAGAAGATCATCCACGATGGGAGCAAGGTCATGTTCTAAGGTTGTGTCATGAGGCACACCTGCGGAGGACATTTTGGTGGGCGAAAAGCAGTTTTAAAGTCTAGTAGTGGTCTCTTTTGTGACTCTTTTCAGGCGCCCCTCCTTTTACCTCTCATGTGATAGATGCCAGTGGGCGATGTGGGAGAAGAAATGAGATGCCTCTAACAATATCCTTGTCGTTGAAATTTTGCGATGGGGTATTGATTTTATGGGACCTCTCCCAAGTCTAATGGATTTGAATATATTTTGCTTGGTGTAGATTATGTGTCCAAGTGGGTAGAAGCAATTCCCAGCGGACTAGTGATCTAATGTTGTCTTGAAGTTTGTGCAGAGAACATTCTTTGTAGTTTGGTTTCCCAAGCGATCATAAGTGATGGGGAGCACATTTACGTAATAAGTTGTTAAAAGCTCATGGAGAAGAATGGCATCACCCACAGTGTCACGCCATATCATCCACAAACTTGTGAGACTGGTGAGACAAGCAACAAGCGATCAAGGTGTGCTCGAAGCGGTCCAACCATCCGGAAGGGCGGGTCGATGAAGTTGAATCGCCTGGGCGTACCGCATGCTAGTTAGTATTTTGGGAATGAGTCCATATAGGCTTGTATATGGAAAGCGTATCATCTACCGTTGAGATTGAGCATAGAGCTTTACGGGCATAAAGGCTATAAACTCGACATCACGAGCAGAGGTAGAGCTCTCCGGATGACCGAACTCGAAGAACCGTAGGATGACGTATGAGAATGCCGTATTTACAAAGACAAAGTCGAGAGGATTCATGATCGTGAATAGTTCAGAAGGAGTTAAGGCCAGGAATGAAGGTGTTATTATTTGTCGGTCGAAACTTTTTTCCGGAAGCTCAACTCGAGGGGGTCCCTATTTTGTTGAGGAGGTGTTTTCCATGGAGCGTTTCCTGCGATCCAAAACAACGATCATTTATCATGGACGTCACCGGAGTCAAACCGTACTTTGATCGTGAGGAGTTGGAAGAAGTGGAAGTTTTCCTCGACCCCAATATATATTTGACCTCATTATTATCGACTCACGCGCTAATTTGAGCACACGTGAAGTTTATCCCGCGGTTTTGTTTTTCATTTTCTTTTCTTTTCCCTTTGTTTGCCTCGCTTTGTTATCTTGATCTATCTCTTCTCGTTTTGGTTCATTTTGGAAACAAAGTAACGAAGTTGAGATGCGGCCAGCTTAAAACATGTGTCATTGCCCGAACTGCGTCTGAAATGATCTAGCTTCGTAGTATACGTGACCATTCGCAACCGCGTGAAGGTAAACCATGTAAGTTGGGCGAAGCTATTCACACTTGGCGCTCAAGTGAATCAAGCGTTCGAATTGGATCAATAGTTATCCACATCCTACCAAGGCGAATCAAGCTCAAGATTCGATGTATCGTTTTACAACTTGCGCCAACGCTATCTCAAGAACCCCGGAAGAAGGACCTCCAAGTCAGGCTGATCCAATCCTCTATATATATATATTAAAAAAAAGGAAACCATGCTCAATTTCAACCGCGCCTCCCTAAACTGCTATAATAGGCACCTACGCCCTATCGAAAGTTATTTCAACACTTAGCTCTAGCTTGGAACCAAGACGCCTGCCTCGCCTTTCTCCTCTCGCCGTCCGTCCTACCGACGTCGGTCACTACGTGCTTATCCCTGCGCCCCCCGCTGCTCATCCCCAATGAAGCCACCAAGAAGAATGGCTGGCCACTGCGAGCGCCCCACTGCCGCGGCTCGCCCGGCTCGAGCCCCACTGTCATCCTTCCACCACGCCAACAAGACGCGTGCTCCCCTCCGTGCCCCACACGCCGTCATCATCCTCACCGGCGTTCGCAGACAGCGCGCTTCTCCGCCGTCGCTCAACTCGCGCTTGTTCAAGACGCTGTCATGCTGACTGCCCAAATACAAGCATGTGTTCCATAACCGCGCCGCTGTTTGTATGATTTTATGATGATTCTGGTATTGTTTTACGGTCATTTTCATGGTTTGTCCTATTTATGCCGCTGGTTTGATTAAGATTTATCGATTCGACTTACTCGCCTGCTTCGATGTTTTGTAGGAAAACTAGAAAATAGGATGAATTGATCCGCCAAGAATCAATTATAACGGAGCATCTCAACAGAGTTCGAGGCAAAACCGCGCTAATCGGAGTTCGGATTTAGGAGAACGAGTCGAAGTCACAAGACGGCACTGTCGATAAGGCATCACAAGACGCCGCCTAGCCAGACGCACGACCCTGGGCCAGACGCCCACACCAAAGACGCCGCCTCAGCCAAAGACCTACGCTTCCTGGCCACCACTTAGCCGCCGCCGCTGCCTCACCGCTTTAACAGCCAGCTGGCTCGCCCAGCGCTGCTCACCACTTCTCTCCGCGCTACAGCCGGCGCTACCCAGGTTGCCCACCACCGCCCGCCGCCTGCCCGGGCCGATCAAGGCAGCCGCCGCCCGCTATCTTAGCCTGGCGCTGCTTCGCTAGCCTATTCTTTCAGGTTCACAGGCCTGCAACGCTCACTCACCAGACACCCGCCCGCCACAAGACCACAAGAAGCGCAGGCGCTGGGCCACACACGCCGGCTGCGCCTCAACGCCTTCGCTCGCAGCGCCACGCCATGTGGCGCCTCGCATGCCAGTGATGCTCATGCACGCCAACCTGCGCCTGGCATCGTGATCCGCAATGCCATGCCGCCGCCCATCTCTCGCCACAGTTCACAAGATTTAGCCAAGGCTGCTTCGCCACAATTATTTCTCCTCCCAACAGTATCATCACCCGACGCTTATCTCCGCTACCAGCCTCCTTCCAACCGGCGCCGATATGAGCGCCGATTTCCATTTTTTACCGCGACGCTCACTCTCAACCGCCATTTCCAAGCGCGTATCGTTTTCTCGCCCGCTCACCCATACCGGCGCTCATATTCAATTCGTAATGATTCAACGCGGCGCTCACCTGGAACGCCGCTCACTTTAGTTAATATATATAGGCGTTGCTTAGGTCGTAAACGGGGTCCGCAATTCAGCCTTCGCTTTGTTTTTCCACGCACTGGAGTCGTAATTCACGATTCTTTGCTATCAATTCTCGCATAAATATAATCGATACAATTTTATTTTAATTCGCTTTATTTTCATCATTGAATAATCTTATCAATTTATGCTTTGGATTATCGCCTGTGGAATCAATTTAGTTTATTATTTGATGATTTTTGTCAATTCAATTCATAAAGGATGTGTGGATCGATTTTCATGTTCCGCTGGTTTAATTTGCTTAATGATTTATCGCCGCTTATTTGCAATTAGATTTAGATTGGGATCGACAAACCCTATGAATAATAGAATTGCATATGCTTTATTTACCGCTGATTTATCGCCAGAGTTCAACTAGGGATCGACAACCCTGTCTAGATTTATCATGTTAGTATAGCTAGGGATCGACAACCTCAGCTAGGATGTGCTGAATTCAGATTTCAATTTCGCATATTCAACCCTCGTTGATGTTAGAATGTTTAGGATTTAATCGTCAGGCACAACACAAACAATGGCCCCGCGGTTTTCCTTGAGAGACCACGTGTTAATCTTACCACGCCACGATTACCTCGCATTTATCATGGTGAATTTGAGTTCCGCTTTTAGCTCGATCAATTTTGCCGCCTGTCGGGGAAAAACTAGCGATTGTTCGTGTTGTTTGTTTTCCGTGGTTTCTTTCTTTCGCTATTTTCTCCGGCGTGGTGATCTTGTTTTTGTTGTTGGTGTCTCATAACGCAGGTTATCAACGAATATGGTCAACCCCTGTGTGGAGGAAACCGACGATTGGGCAAATTCTTCCCAAGAAGGAGCCCAATTTGATTTTTCTCGAGAATAATCAAGAGTTTCGAGCATCGCCTCACGATCCCTACCCCGAGCAAATGCTCATAATCCATATTGGGATCAACCTCCACCGCATCAAGGAGGATCAAGCCTCCAACCTATTGGGAACAACCGCTCCGCAAGACTATGAGGATCAATCCTACAATGCCTCACCGAGTAACCACATCCTCCACCTCAATATGAGTACCCACAACAATCACCTCAAGACTATATCCACAATACCCACCGCTCCACCATAATCATACCAAAGAGCCCACCTCCACCTCAAATGCCACTGATGATAAGTTCACAAAAGTTGGATGCCGACGACACTAAAATCAGCGCTGCAAGCAAAATTAGAAATGATGACCGAGAAGTCGAAGTTGCTAACAAGATGCAACAGAGCCAAGCTCACCCTATGAGGCTCAGCGACTCACCCACCATGTAGTTCGCCATTAGACGACAGAGACGCAACTCTTGAGCGCTTAGAGGAACAAGGGACCGTTGTCAAGTGGTTTGAGTCATCAACGTGGCGAGGGAACTTCCAAACCAATCCGTCAGTCCAGCGGTCATCGTTTCAAAGTGACCCAATTGTGAAGATATGGAGAGACACCAAGAGTCATATGTAGCCAGAGGAGGTGGAATTGATGAAGAATGGGCACGTGAGGATGAGGAGCAAAATCGTAGCTATTTAGGAAGTTGATACCACGACGGCCGACGAGGAAGAGTGGGCACCGGGTTGATGACATGCCAAAACCCACTGGAGGTGAAAGAGCTACCAAAACACTTGGAGTGAGGATTTAAGAAAGGTCAAAGGTTGAGGTAGTTTCTATAATTTGTCAACATCTTAATTTACCAAAGTATTGTCAGAGGAGTTGAAGTTATTTATTTTACTTGGAAAATAAGATGTTTGATTTGAGCTTAATTGATGTATTACTTGCTTTCTTTACTATCCTCTCTGCTCTTATAAGGTTGTCAATCGATGCTCGTCGAGATGGTATTCTCGCAAGGCGACCATGGATAGTCCGTTGTTGTCAACACGCCGTGCTCACGACGTTAAATTGAGTACCGCGTGATTTTACCCACTAATTTTTATTTTCTTTTTCCTTTCTTTCTTTTCGCTTGTTTCGTTGTTCTGATCCGTCTGTCTTGTGTTAGTCTTGTTTGAATTTGGGAAGGAAGTTTGCATATTTTGATCACGGTGAGATGAAGTCGATGCTCCAACTCTACATCGCATATTCGCCGATTATCGTGAAGTATCATCCTCATGGTTATTTTGAGTTTTTATCGTTTTGAGCATCGGCATGCGTTTCATTTAAGTGTGGGGATGTTTGCTCTTTGTGTGCGTGATATATTGTTTTGTATGCTTAATGATGTGCCCTGTGCTTCTTTTGATTGTTTGGACGAAGCTTAGGATCTTGATTTGTGCAATCAACTCGTGGTATTGATCAAATTGATTGAATTTCAAACTTTAATATATGATTTGATTATAATGAATCTGATTTAGACTGCGGATCGATAGAAATGAATAGGAAAATTGATGTGATTTGTCCGCTAATGTTAGGTAGTGTTACTGTGGTTGCCTATACTTGTTTGATTTTATAAAAAATATAAAAAAATGTGAAAAGAAGTAGAAAATGAGTGAAACGAAAGATTTTGTCGAGATTGTTGAAATTGAGGATGGATTATGTCCCCTTCTTCTAAATTGAGAAAATGGACATGGGAAACCACGTTAGAGACTCGAGTTCATCGAGAGTTCACCTTCAATATTGTTCCAAAATCTAAAACATTTCTTTGTGCTTTATAAAAGAAACTTGTTGCTAAAGTATACATTAGTTAGTTCACCCCTAACCGAGAGTTGGGTCGAGTGCAGATTACTTTTATTTATTGGAAGTCAATTGCCGTTTTGGATTTATTTCGCATTATCTTGAATTGTGAAACACCAAGTTTGGGGAATTGCAAAAGAGATTTGATTGATTAGAATAAGAGTTAAGTCGCATGAATTATCTTCCCTATTCTTATTAGTATGACTTTGCTTGAGGACAAGCAAATGGATAAGTGTGGGGAGTTTTTGGTATGATTTTGTGATGATTCTGGTATTGTTTTATGTCATTTTCTATGGTTTGTCCTATTTATGCCAAGGTTTGATTAAGATTTATCGATTCGGACTTACTGCTCGCTTCATGTTTTGTAGGAAAATGGTAGAAAATAGGATGAATTGGATCGCCAAGAATCAATTATAACGAAGAGCATCTCAACAGGAGTTCGAGGCTAAAACCAGGCGCTAATCGGAGTTCGATTTGCGGGAGAACGAGTCGAACGCCAAAGTCACGCACGGTACACCGTCAGATGGCGCAGTCATTGCAGTGCCCGTGGCGACACGCCGCTTGCCAAGCGACTCCCAACAGACGCCACGCCTGCGCCCGCCCTGCCGCCGCTGCAGTCACGCTCAGCTCGCCGTGTGCCCCAGCTCGCTTCACCTGGGCCGCACAAGGCTCGAAGCTGTCACATTTCCTCCGGCCAAGGTCAGCTGGCTACCACCCTTGGGTTGTTGCCCCCTCGCCGCCTGCTGGGCCGATCACAAGCCGCCTACCAACTCACGGCCGGGCGCCCGCAACGCCACCACCGCACACTACCGCCGCTCACAGCAGCCGCAGGCGGCCACGCCAAGACAACGCGCAAGACGCTTCGCCGCCCCCAATAGCGCCGCTAGCCATGTTCTCGCGCCACAGATGCCCATGCACGCCAACTCCTCACAGGCCTCATGCAATCGACGCGCCGCCGCCGCGCCGCCTATCTTCGCTTCACCACAAGACTTTCCACCAAGGCGGCACGCCGCCATCTCCACGCCAGCCTTCCTTCTCCAACCGGTGCTCGATATGAGCGCTGCTTCTCCATTTTACCGCTGTCACTCAACCAACGGCCATTTCAAGGCGTATCGTTTCTCAACCGGCGTTTCACCCACAATCGGGCTCATATTCAAGTCATAATGTATTCTCAACGTGGCGCCACCGAACGCCGCCACTTTCGCCAATATGTATATGCACGCTTTTAGGTCGAAACTGGGTCCTAATTCCGCCTTCGCTTGTTTTCTCCACGCAGCCATGGAGCCTAATTCATGATTCTTTTCAATCAATTCCTCGCATAACATAATGTATACAATTTTATTTTAATTTCGTTTTATTTTCATCATTGAATAATCTGTTATCAATTTATGCTTGGATTATCGCTTCAGGAATCAATTTCATAGTTTATTTGATGATTTTGTCAATTCAATTCATAGTGACAAGGATTGATTTTCAAGTTCCGTTGGTTTAATTTGCTTAATGATTTATCGCTTTCGCTTATTTGCAATTAGATTTAGATTAGGGATTGACAAACCCTATGAATAATAGAATTGCATATGCTTATTTACCGCTGATTTATCGCAGTAGTTCAACTAGTGGATCGACAACCCCTAGTCTAGATTTATCGCTTATTAGTATAGCTAGGATTGACAACCCTAGCTTAGGATGTGCTTTAATTCCTCGATTTCAATTCTGCATATTCAACCTCTGATGTTAGAATGTTTAGATTTAATCGCTTATGCACAACACAAACAATGGCCCTAAGTTTTCCTCGAGACGACTTGTTAATCTACCACGCCACGACACTTCGTGACGATTGCGAGTGAATTTGAGTGTTTTAGCTCGATCACCGCCACGCCACATACTCGCCAAGACGCTGCCCAGCCAACGCTGCTCGCCGCACGTGCCGCCTCCCGCCTCAAAGGCTTCACTCAGAGTGCGCCGCTGCGTCGATCGCCGTCCTTTCGCCCAAGCCTCCACAGACTTCCTTTTCACCGCCACCGCTTCGCATCGAAACCTTCCCAAGTCGCTTCTCCGCACATCTTTTAAGCATGGTTCGCAAAAATCCCTCACCCCTTACAAGAATGGTAATCGATGCTTGATCCAAAGACCACTCAAGATTTTTGTGGAGAACTACAATGCTCCATCTCGCTATTTATTCGCCCCAAGAGGGTATCTTCTCGTTATTCGCTCTAAGGAGATCACCCAACATTCTTATGATTGGACCATTTTAGTTTCATCATGTTGATGCAACCGTGAAAAGATATACTGAAATTATGGGGTCTCGCTTATTTGGCAACTAGGGAACCGGAAGAAGGTTTTAAGAATATTGTTAGGAATTTTGTACCACGCCGAGACCAAGAAAATTGTAACCGCTTACTATCGTTGGGGAGGTTAGATATGCTATTACACCCAAGGTTGCGCGTGATGTTTTGGGTTTCAGTTAGTGGTTTTCCGATGTACCGCGGATTTTCCTCTGTCAAACATGGAGAATTTTAACCTGTTTTGATAATTGGTCAGCTGCACCTTAGTGCCTTTATTAAGGACCTTGTTTTACATTTCACAAGTTCCTTGCATAAACCTAACAGGAAATAGGGTCGCGAGCCCATATGCCACGCCTATGTTCTTCCTCACGGCCGCTTAGCGGTCGCTAGGTCGGTCGCTAGTTTCTCCGCCAAACATTCTGTACTTTCCTAGTGGCCGGGCTAGCGTCGCTAGCTCCTCTTTGTTCAGCCTTACGACCATCTTCTCTCGTCATTCCTGTGCCTCTTCCATATCACCACTATCTTGTTCGGTGGTTCTAATGTCGCTCCACCCTTAACCGGATGGCATTGCAATGATTTTTCCGGTTCACCGCCTTACTAGGAAATTGACCCGACTTGTGTTGCCATTCTCGCGCATGCCTATTCGACCGATTTGATTCTCCATCATCTTCATGTGTTTCCATAATCACACAAGGGATTCCGATGTGTCATCTTCACCACTTGTTACTTATGAAAGAGTTTTGATGAGTCGCCAATTGTTGGTTACCACAACCAACCGCCGCATCATATCCTCCGCATCGCTTCTTCGCTCGAATCATCCCATTCTACACCGTGAAGCCCGCGGAGGTTGTTGGAAGTTATTGGGCCGTATACGAGAAGTCGATGGTTCATATTGTTAGGACGATATGCCGATTTCCCGTGACAGCTCCTTTCGATTTATATAGTTGATGTCCTCCGCCTCTATCATGTCCGGCCCGCAGCTGTGACGTGAGCTACCCCTTAGCTTTCCTCTCATTTTAAAATCGACTTTCGTAAGAGTGAATTTCTCCACGAGATCATCGATTTGAGTCGACCCTCACAAAGCACCGCTTTAATCACCGGTGTTATCTCCATAGCCATCGATAGCCGCTGCGTACCATCTTTCCTGCACTCACGCATCCTCCACTCGGCTTGCTCAACAGCATCCTCCGCCGACGCATCCACTATACTTCTAGTGCGAGGTATCACCCATCAGATAATCGAAGTGATCCGCCGCCTCGAGAATCCATGCCGAGCATTTTTCAACGAGCCTCCGAATCTCTCCCATGCCTCGAACAATGACTTATCTCCCGCTCAATCTCTCCCATGCCTCGAACAATGACTTATCTCCCGCCTGGGAAGTGGGAGATCTCTCATAATCTTCCGCGGCTTCTTCGACATAAAATATTTTGAAAGAAACTTTTCGCAAAGTTTCCCACAACTGCTGATCCCAAGACGGTCCGTGCTCAACCAATCCTTCATGGTCAGCAGAGAATCCCAACATACGCATCCGGATCGTATCCCGTGGTACCCCATTCGCTTGATGGTGTCACATATGTCCAAAATGTCTCCGCATGAGCATTTGATCTTCCGTCACCCTCCCCAAATTGCTCTCTTGTACCATACCGATTAGGGCCGACTTCAATTCGGGTTATTAGCATTCACATCGTGGTCCATCCACCTCCTCGAAACTGCTCAAGAGGAGGTCGACATGTAATTCAATGGCCGTGTTCTGCACAGCAGGAGCGAGTCCCATATTCGCTATCCGCAGTATCTCAAGAATTTTGCCCAAGACGTGCAAGATGTTCGGGAGAACACCCTGTTTGATTTGCCGCCATCTCGCCGCCTCCTTCTCGCTTCTTCTCCTTTGGGTGTTTTCGATCTCGGATCTAAAGGTTGTTCAAGTTGTCCCCGGACCTCGTGATCATAAACTACCTTAAGATAAATGGAGAAATTAGTCCTCAGAATTTAAAAATAAAATAAAAATACAACTTGAAATAATAATTCTAAATCAACAAGTTATTCCTATATAATCTAAACATTCTCCCAACAATGGTTGTATTTGATCACGCTATTTTCTAACACCTAAACATGCTAGTAGATAGGTAAGTCGAGTATCGTATCCACAAGGATTGTAACACTAAAATATAGAAGCTAACTCAATAATCCTTCATCATTATCCAAGCAACAAATTTGATTTTAAAAGGTTTTGGGATTTCAAATATTAATTCAAAGCCAAGAGAATCAGAACGAAAGAAAATAGCAATAAAATTCAAATAGACGAATAGACTAAGAGACTAACTCTAGGGATGCATTAATTCTACCCACAACGTGTGTTTATCCTGCTTCATATTAACCAATTTTTAATCCAATCAAGATGAAAGATCACATAAGTAACCAACATTTTCGCCATTTATTAATTGTGGTAGTGGATTACTAATTTACCTATTATCGTTACGCCTCAAGGTGAAAATTAGTAACTCCAAAAGATCACAAAGAATAAGCTTCATATGGATGTTCCTATCTCACCACGACTCAAGGCTTACCAAGATTGTATTCAAGATCAAGTAATAATTAAAATCATATATTCAACGGCAACTCGATATGCATTAAAGTTGATCGTAAATTAACACATAAGATTTAGCACTAAGAATCACAAATCAACGACCGAAGGTAAATAGCAATTAGCGTGAATCACCACACTTAGATAAAATCATACAAACCCTGGGATTAGAATGTAAATTTAGCTAGACATATAAATTGAAATAAAATACAAAATTAATATGTACATAGAAATTGAATTGATAAAACCCGTAATGGAGTGTCGGAAGAACAATTGTTGGGTTTGAACCAAACCCGAGTAGAAAACGGAAAACCAAACTTTGACGAATTGTCGCAATAGCGATTATAATGCTAACGAACGAATTGCGATAATCTAAAGTTTAGAAGTGTAAAATTAAAAGCTAGAATGAAACTATACGAAAATATGCTAAAACCGAGAGATAGGCGCCAATGCATGCAAGGGTATTTATAGCTAATGGTCGAAACCCTAAATCGCATCAGTCGCAGCTACCTAGCGGTCGCTAGGTCGGTCGCTAGTCGTGAGACATAAAATTTCTTCGATGAGCTCGCGGCCAGGCTCGCGGTCACGTGATGTGCCTAGCAGTCGCTAGGTCGGTCGCTAATTTTACTCCAGAAGCTTTTCGGGATTTCGCGACCATGGCTAGCGATCGCTGATGTGCCTAGCGGTCGCTAGGTCGGTCGCTAGTTTTACCTGCATCTTTTTTCGCCATGCTCGCGGGCCGGGCTAGCACCGCTAGGTGTCCACTAGCCCATCGCTTTTCATATTTGGTCTGCTCTTTGCCTTGGCATCGATTATCACCGAAAACCCATGTAACACCAAAAGCGAACCCCAAGAACAAGATTCTTCCAAAAATAGTTAAAAGCATAAATCAACTATATAAACGAACTTAAACCGATCTAAAATCATCATAATATATCATTAATAAACGAGTAAAAGCACGCTTATCATATCATAATCACATTTAATGCATTGTCAAAAAACGTTGTAAAAGCATAAAGTTCATTTACTTTTTATCATACCGAGACGCGTGGAAGGTCAGGTTTATTTCTAAAATAACACGCTGCGGGCCAACAATATTTACATGCCTATAAATATGCTTTCCATAAACGATCATCATTTTTCATGTTCATATTTCAAAACCGCTATTCGTCTCGCATCGACATTTCTCAAGCTTTTAATCGAAAATTTTCAAATCTCTTACTTACAAACATGGCACCCAAGAAAAAGATCATTCCTATCGAACCCCAAATTAATTATGAATACATTGTTTCCTTTTCGTAAACAACTAACACCGACGCTTTTGAAATTTTGGATATCTTCAGCTAAAATGGTGGAAACAATTTTAAACTACCAACCCGTATTATATACATGGACGAGCAAATGCTCCAGTTGATGGAAAATCTTAATTTAATCGTGCTCCCGATGATCTATCTTGGTTATTTAATTCACTTATATTGATTATATTCCTAACATGCCCCTATATAATTAATTGCAACGCACAAGGGTTTTCTCGTGTTTACCTACGAATTTTTAGGACATTAGATCAATGGAAGACTCCAGTTTGATCTTCTGGACTATTTCCTAGATGTCTAATCTCCAATACTGAATGAGAGTAATCTATGGAGAACACTGAAAATTTTTGCCCGCTCATACCCTTTGAATAGTGATTTTGAAAATCATGTTGTTGGAATGTATAATCTGATTTTTGCCTACCCTATATTTATAATGCTCTCTAGAATCCTATTGAGATAAGATCGACATATTTAATAAATACAATAATTATCTTCTTCCGAGAAGATAATTCCTATCTAGAATAACTATCTCGATATCTAATAATATCGATAATATCTATCTAGATATAGGAGATATATTAAATAAATAATATATTAATCGTAATGTAATCTCTGGGATTCCTACATGGATGGTCGAAAATTACACAAAGAAAAGGCCTTGACGGGCCAACCTAACGATCAAATACAAGGAATAAAGACGAGCCTAAATGAATTAATTATCTTATGTTCACACAAAAATATGAACTAATTAATAAACATTTATTCATTCCACTAAAGAATAAATGCCGACTCACCCGCTTATTACAAAATCGAGTCGCCGCTTGTACTTAGATTTTGAATCATATTTAAGATATCGACGCCCATTAATTATTTATAGACTGACGCTAAAATAATTAATCTCTTTAATTCCTTGTAGTACTACTCAACCTTATTATTATACTTGAGCTAACTCAACCTCGATGGTTTAGCACAATAAACCTTGAGCTCCTTAAGGCGACGCCATCATCCTAAACAAACACGCGACCGACACAATTAACCAGCACGCCATACAAACATTCCACCACCCAAGATGCGAAGAATCTGAAGTTATCTCATGTAACCCTCACCCATGATAAGTCAACCGATGGTCAAACTCATACTCACCTAAAATCTTATCGACATTTAGACCAACGTAAAGTCATCGAGATCTGTGTTCTTCACGATCGTCCGATAAGAACTCATCTCCGTGATCCATCAATACGCCAAGACGTACCAAAGATAAACAAGAAACCGAGTCAAGTTTGCTTTAGTATAAGTGGGAGATTGTTGGATTTGTAAACTGAAAGCAGAATGGTTGAGCTTGTATACAATGTTTCCTATTACCACTATTACAATCTTCTATCTGAATTGTTTACTTGATTAAATATGTTTGTCCTATTATCTCATACAAAAGTTAGATCATACAGTGTAGAAAATCACGTAAGTCCAGATGATTGGTTGCTTATCGAGATATAAAAGGATCACAACCGAGACAACTTGAGGACGAGTTGTCGGTATAGTCGCCGCAATAGATAAGAATCGACTTGACTTAGTTGCTTGTCTATGCCGGTACGCCTCGACGAGTTGATGGATCACAATGAGACGAGTTCTTCTATCCGACCATGACGAAGAATCTAGATTTTGATGACTTTACATCGATCTAAACCTTGATAAGGTTTTAGGTGAGTACGAGTTACCGACCATCACTGACTTGTTACGGGTGTGGGTTACATGAGATAAACTAAGATTCTCCACATCTTAGGTGGTGGCGTGTCAGATGTCAAGTTAGTTACCCAGACGAGTCACCGTATCCGTTAAGGATAATGACATCCCCTTAAGGAGCTCAAAAGGTTTATTGTACTAAACACTACAGGCTGAGTTTGCTCAAGTACAATAATAAGGTTGAGTGGTACTACTTAAGGAATTGAAGAGATTAATTATTTTAAGCAGTCAGAATGCTATAAATTATTAATGGATGTACGATATCTTAAATATGGGGATTTGTAAGTCTAAGTGCAAGCCCGACTCAACTTCGGTAATAAAAGGGCAAGTCAACATTTATTTTCTAGTGGAATGAATAAATGTTTATGAATTAATTTATGTTCTGGGCTGAACATAAGATAATTAATTCATTTTAGGCCTTATTTTTACTCCTTACATTTGATCCTCGGCCGGCCCATCATGCCCGTGCTATTGAAATTTTACCACTCATAGTAGTAGTCCCATCGACTCTTTTCTGATTCTCTAATATCTAGATCAATATTATCCGATATTATTAGTTATCAAGAGATGTTATCTCGATATTATTAGATATCAAAAGATAAATATTCTAGATATGATTTATCCAGAAAGATATGATTATATTTATTAGATATGCAAAGATCTTATCTAAATAGGATCTATGAATGTTTTATAAATACAAGGCAGAGAAAATCAAAAGTAATCCTTATTCATTTGGTTGAGATTTTGAAAATCTCTCGAGTCCAAAGAAGGAGGCGAATTTTTGCAAGATTCTCCATAGATTGCTCTCACTCAAAGATTGAGAATAGCATCCGGGATACAAATCCGTAAGATCAAAGTCGAGTTTGCCATTAATCTTATATCCGAGAAATTCATAGGTAACACAAGTAAACACATACGTGTTGTAATTAATTATATAGATGCATGCTAGGTATATAATCAATGTATGATGAATTAAACATCTAAGACGGATCTTTGGGAAGAGGGTAAAATCAAATTTCCCTTTAGCTCATTCATCCCTAAATACAAGCCGATGATAAGCATCATGCACATATGCTTTATGGGGTTGTTAGGTCCTTTCGACCAAGTGTCCGCCACCAACAGATGTCGCTAGTCGGCCGATGTTAGATCGAAATAAACTATGAGCCGACCTTCATCTCCAACTCGCCGATCGACCAAAAGGTTTTCCGTAGGAAAACTCAAGATAAAGCCGGAAGAGAAAGTCTCTTCCATAATCCCGAGGCCTCGTGACTGTGACGCAAGCATGAATCTACTACAAACAAGTTCCATCGATGATATAATGATGCAATCGATGCACTAGCCCCGCATTATATGGGATGAAAGGTGACAACCTCAAATCTACCAAGGGGTTATCATAAAGGAAGGTGCGAAGGAAGTGGTCCATAAGGCCTCCCCGGGGCAAGGGCAAGAAGATGGAGAGACGGAGTATCGCTGTGAGAGGTGAGCCCAGCCGCCGCCATTGAAGAAGAGAATACAAACGACTATCGAGATAGCTCACAGATGCTCTTCGATGAGCCCGAGCCTCACCGAGTCTCGAGTCATAACCGAGCCCCACCTCAATCCAATCCTCAACCCACTCTTCATCACCAATCGTCCCCCAACCACCCATGCCTACTTACTCACCCCAACATATACCTGCACCTCCACCAGCTTCTCCCTACCTCAAAGCAAATTTTCTCACTTTAGCCCGAGGTGTTCCTCAGATATCCCATCACCTCATCCCCATCACTAAACTCTTATGGATATGTAGAGATCACCCCCAAGCCCGCCTACCCTTACGAATGACCACCCTAAAAACACATTTACCCGTAGAGCCCATAATTACTTCACCAAAATTTTCCTATTCTTTCCAAAGCTACCCAAGCTTTAGCTCAGTCATGGTCGCACGTATTTCTAGACGAAGACGATGCATTTTAATTAGATCATCTATCTCATAATTTTGAATCTGGGAGAAATACATTCAAGAAGAGACGGAGTTCGAGGATGCATATGAGATAGCTAAAGATCCGACCGACACGGACGAAGGACCCGTTGGATATAAAGATCCAAGAATCCCACGTAAAAGAGTTGGGCATCGGCCTCCTCGATCGAGAATCTAGTTTGATCATCCCTAGAGCGTGGAAACCTCGACTAGTTGACTATATAATCACCAAGAACCTCGTATGGTTGAATCAGAGGGAAATCGATTTTAACCTCTCCCGAGGATCTATCTTCGATGTTTAATTCACCATACATTGATTATATGCCTAGCATGCACCTATATAATTAATTGCAACACGTAGGGTTTACCGTGTTTACCGCGAATCTATCGAGGTAGAATGGATCAAGACTGCTTTGATCTTCCGGATCGTATCCCGCTTGCTCAAACTCCAATGTCGAGCGAGGACAATCTATGGAGAATGCTATAGAAAACGCCTTCTTCCTTCTCTCACAATTTTCGAAAATTCTCACACTTTGGGAAGTATAATTTCGAAAATATTGCTTGACCATTAGCCTTGATTTTCTATCTCACCTTATATTTATAATGCAACCCTAAACCCCATCAAGATATGATTTATGCATATCTAATAAATATAATCTTATCACTTAAGATAGAGAGATCGTCGAGTCCCAAAGGGACTCGAGAGAGGTGGACCATTTTTCCCTTAGCAACAGCCCGGACGGGCCAGCCTG
This sequence comes from Salvia rosmarinus, assembly GCA_036937905.1. Classification (NCBI taxonomy): domain Eukaryota; kingdom Viridiplantae; phylum Streptophyta; class Magnoliopsida; order Lamiales; family Lamiaceae; genus Salvia; species Salvia rosmarinus. Next base: position 33,110,818 of record CM072821.1, read on the forward strand.
TGATCAAATGCAAGGAATAAAGACGGGCCTCAACAATTAATTATCTTATGTTCACCCCGCAACATAATTAATTTATAAACATTTATTCACGCCACTAGAGAATAAATGTCGACTTACCCCTTTATTTCGGCGGTGAGTCGGGCTTGCACTTAGACTTCACGAATCCCCGATTTAAGATATCAGACGTCCATTAATTATTTACGCCGCTCGATCGCTTAAAATAATTAATATCTTTAATTCCTTAAGTAGTACTACTCAACCTATTATTGTACTCGAGATAACTCAACTTGCGTGGTTTAGTACAATAAACCTTTGAGCTCCTTAAGGGACGCCATCATCCTAAACGGACACGGTGACTCGACACGTGTAACTAAGATGACATACAAGATCGCCACCACCCAAGATGCAGAATCTTGGTTATCTCATGTAACCCTCACCCATAGCAAGTCAAAGTGATGGTCAAGAACTCATACTCACCTAATACCTTATCGAGGTTTAGATCAACGAAGTCTCCGAGATCTAGGTTCTTCACGACGCCGACAGAAGAACTCATCTCACCGGATCCATCAATACGCCGTAGACGACAGCATAGGCAAGCAACCAAGTCTAGTCACTTCTTATCTACACCGCAGCCTCATACCGACAACTCGTCCTCAAGTCGTCTCACCAGGATACTTTTTATATCTCATTGTTTCGACCTATCATACGCACTGCGATCTACAACACACCGTATGATCTAACTTATATATGAGATAAAGGGACATACATATGCAATCAAGTAAACAATTCAGATATGAGATTGTAATAGTGGTAACATGAAGATTGTATACAAGCTCAACCAAACTACTTTCAAAGATACAACCAACATGAACACCACAAGAACTTGCTCAAATGTCTTGATAAGTTCCTAAACAAGTGAAATACTCTAGAAAGAGAATGTTACTCACAAAGCAAATTCCAATTTTGTATTTATATCAATTTCTCCCTTTACACATGATTACAAGCCTATTTATAGGCTACAAATAACTTTTTAGCTCTTTCACATTCATAGCACTACTTAAGACTCTTAAATGACTAATTATAACTCATAAACATAGGTATAACTCTTGACTCCAAGAGTCACTTTATTAACACACACTTAATGAGCTAGATTGACTCTTCACTAAGCCTCCTCTTCATGCACGAAAATTCACCCATTTATTCTTCAAATAGGCTCCAAAATTTGATGTAATTGTGAGCTCACACTTTAAGGATAAGTTAATTCATCAACTTAAATAATATTCACCACTGCCTAATGTAGATTAGTCTTGTATTTGGGCCTTTATTTCACCATCAAAAGCATCATGAACTCCTTTATTCTCTTTTCTCTAGCCCTCAGAATCGGGTCTATTTTCAATAATCAAAGGATCAATCTTGTTGTCCTTAGCGCCTTGGTCAAGGCTCCATCAGACCACACAAGGACCTTGAGCCTATAGTCCAGAGATCATCGAAGGTATTGTGGCTACGAAAGTCGCAGTGGAGACGGGTCGTGGAGAATGTGTCGATTTGTTCATCGAAGAAGTTTTGGTTGAGCTTGATACAATGATTCCTCGCTACCAAGATACAATCTCCTATCCGAATTGCTTTACTTGATTGCATATGTATGTCCCTTTAGCTCATATATAAGTTAGATCATACAAAGGTGTAGCGCATCACGTAAGTCCGTATGATTGGTAAAGCTTAATGAGATATAAAAGGATCACGGCCGAGACAACTTTAAGACGAGTTATCGGTATAGCCGCAGATAGATAAGAAATTACTTGACTTGGTTGCTTGTCTATACCGGTACGCCCCGGCGATTGATGGATCACAAGAGATGCGTTCTTCTATCCGACCGTCGGAAGAACCCAGATCTCGCTGACTTTACGCTGATCTAAACCTCGATAAGGTATTAGGTGAGTATGAGTTATTAACCATCACTTCGACTTATCACGGGTGATGGTTACACGAGATAACCCAATATTCTCCGTGATTCGATGGTGGCAAGGTTTCAGATGTCATGCTAGTTGCTCGTGATCAAGTCACCGTGATCCGCTTAGGATGATGACGCCCCTTAAGGAGCTCAAAAGGTTTATTGTACTAAACCCCGCAGTCGAAAGTTATCTCAATTACAATAATAAGGTCGAGTGGTACTACTTATGAATTAAAGAGATTAATTATTTTAAGCAATGTAACACTATAAATAATTAATGGACGTGCGATATCTTATATATGTGGTTCGTGAAGTCTAAGTGCAAGCTCGACTCAACTTCGAAAATAAAGGGTAAGTCAACATTTATTCTCTAGTGGTATGAATAAATGTTTATGAATTAATTTATGTTCGGGCTGAACATAAGATAATTAATTTATTTGAGGTCCATCTTTATTCTTTGCATTTGATCCTCGGCCGGCCCATCAAGGCCCGGATCGATGAAATTGGCCCACTTCATGTAGAGTCCCATCGGGACTCGCTCGATCCTCTCTATCTTAAAAGATATAATTATATTTATTAGATATGCAGATCCTATTCGATAGATTCTAGTGGTTGCATTATAAATATAAGGTGAGAGAAAATCAAAACCCTAATCCTAAAGTGATGAATTTTCAAAATTATACTATTCACATAGTTGGGATTTTCGAGATTTTCACAAAGGAGGAAGAAGGCGATTTCAAAGATTTCCATAGATTGCTCTCAATCGCATCGAGTTTCGACAAACGGATACAATCCAAAGATCAAAGCACCTAATCTCGATCCAATTCCTTGTCCGACAAATTCGCAGTGAACACGAGAAAACACCTATGTGTTGCAATTAATTATGTAGATGCATGCTAGATAAATAATCAATATATGGTGAATTAAACATCCAAGATAGATCCTATAGAGAGTTAAAATAAGTTTTCCTAAAATTGGTATCAAGCCCGGATCAAGATTCGCTGTGTTGATTAATTCACATTTGATTATTACATGCGTAATTAATTAATTATGGATCCGCCATTTATCGTGGCTCGCTTTTTATTTTTGTCGGATTTCGCCACCACGAGAAAACCGTGGTTAGATTAAGTTTTTTTGTAAATCTAATATGTAAAAGAGAAACGAAGATGAAGAACACGAAGAACGAGACAACGGAGTCCCGTCGACGACGCGAGGGAGAGCACGCCGGCAAAGACGTCGCATGACAAGGCGACGACGCGTGCGGACGCGCGGGCGAACAGGCACGTGGAAAGCGAGGCTCGCTAGCCTCGCCAGTAAAGACGACGAGCGCGGCAACAACGCTTTCAGACGCTGGTGCCCATCGCGCGTTTAATGGGCTGGCTCGGCACGCGAGGCGGGCGACGCGCGCAGATATCTCAAGAGCGCCCGGGCGACAAGACGCGACCTCTCGCAGACGGGTGCTCATCACGCAAGCGCCGGCAGCTCCAAGCGAGTCGCGCACAATTTTTCCTGGCGACGGGTGAGCTTGGCACTGTTGTTCGTCGTGCGCAGACGCTGCTCGCTCGCCAGCAATCCTCGATGATGTCGATGTCTCGGCGTCGCTCTGCAGCCTGGCGGGCGGATGTCGACGGAAGCCGGGTGAACCGCCGACTTGGCGAGGCGAGGCAAGCATGGACGGCACGATGGGCGGCTAGGGCGCGCACGGGCTATGCCTTAGCGCACGCGCCCACCCACTGGGCCGACTGCACCTGCCGCCCGCACCAATTTTCGACTGCTTCAATTTTCTCGACCGACCCGCCCATTCCACTATTTCGCCCGCTTTTTTTTTTCGCCCAAATCCAGCTTTTGACGAAGTCCGTCCGTGGCCATGCACGCGAGGCCTGCTTTGAGATTTTCAAGATCTGACTTTGTAAATTTATGTAATAAATTAGGTGAAGTACATGATCCACGAGTGGACCGCGATGAACTAATTTATTTTATTTTTATTGTTCAAAGCATGTCGTAGATGTTTAAATTAAGCGTAAGCATGCTATGTATGTTTAATTACGTAGATAAACATGTAATATGTTTTGATTGACGCGATAGCAAGCATGCTAGGTTTATCAGGTTTTTGAAGCATATTTTAGAATTCTCATGAGCATGTTTTACATGTCGAGTTCTATAGAAAGCATGCTAGATTACGTGATCTCGCATGGACAAACCTTTGAAACAAAAGACTAAGCAAGAAACCCGACATATTAATTTAAAAATTAAAGATGTCAAGACCTCCACTTTAGATCTCTAAACAAAGTGGTACGACCGTGAGTAAACATCCACACGCTGGCTTTGCTTCGCACTATTTATCATAAGTTTGTTAGATGAGATTTCTAAATAAAACATTTTAATCTATCGAAAGTGGGAGTTTCATGTAAACGCCCAGACGCCGCTTGCATATGTGATTTTCATAAGTTCTCTAGAGATAGATTTAAAATGAGATGATAAAAGATTTTTAATTGGAAGCGGTATGGTCCGAGTGAGTATGCTAATTCTAAGAATTCATTATCTGTTGTTTTAAATTGTGGTCATTGCTTCGATCACCTCAAGTACAACTTCTCACGAAGTCCCTTCTTGCGATAGTGATGTGGTCTAGTAAGGTCCAATCATTAATTTCATTTGTCATAAGGATAAGTTGACATGGATTGAAATTAACGACTAAAAGGTATATTTTTCGTCCGGGTCGAGGGGTTCATGTAAACGCCAACACGCTGGGCTTCGTATGTGGAATTCCTTGGGTGATTGGAGGATTTAATTAATATTGTTTTATCAAAAGGTTACAATATTATTGTTATGAATTATGTGCGTTCGTATGCTTATGTGTTTACATCACTTTTCAGATATGTCTCTTATACCGATTATCAATATGCTCGCACAAAACCCTCTATTCGGTCCAAATTTTAATGAGTGGAAACAAAACATTGAGATTGTTATTACTGCCGAAGAAAATTTATTTGTACTCACTACATCCCGTCCAACCCCCTAGACGATTCATCTACCGATGAGGAGCGCAAAGAGCACGAGAAATGGGACGAATAAAATAGAATGGCAAAATGCCTTCTTTTGGTCACCATATGCGAGTCCTTGCAACTCCAGCATCAAGAGATGGATGATGCAGCCACTATATGGCTAAATCTAATGAAATCATATGGGAGTCTGATGAATCGCTAGTCATAATTGACAAAATTAATTATGTCAAGTTCAATGATGGAAGGCGATTCAAAGGTACGACAATGTATAGCAAATGATCGCCTCTTCAAGAGCTCGAGTTGGTTGGAGGATATATTGATGACATAGTCGAATCGCTATAATCCCAAACACTTTGCCCAAGTCTTTGAAGACTCGTTATGAAGTAGTCCTTATGAAAAGAGTTATACTCTAGATTCATCGCAAGAGGATTTAGTAACCATGAACGCAAACGGGCAAAGGTGCACAGCCTCTAGTACGCACCTCAAGGAAGACCACTATTTTATTGAAAGATGAAAAGGTAAAGTGGAATTCAAGAGATGTTAAGGCTAAAGAAAAGAGTGAGAGTAATATAAAGGGCTCTACCAACATTTGAAAAGCCAAAGGAGTATGGCTAATGCTTTAAGTGCGGCAAGACTAGGCATTGGAAGGCTAAGTGCCTCATGCTCAAGGCTAAAGGTACGCCATTTACTTTAGTAACGGAAACATGTTTAGCAACTTGTTCTACTCATTCATGGGTAGTAGATACGGGTGCGACTGATCATGTTTGTTACACCTTACAGGGGTTCCTGCGGACAAGGGATATATTTGATGGCAAGATAACGATCTCCATGGGCAACACGGCGAAATTCGAGGCCGTTGCAGTCGGAGATGTTTCTTTATGTTTTGATAGGACAATTTTAGTGTTAAAAGACGTTTTATATGTGCCGGAGTTTCGGTGAAACCTTATTTCGATTTCCAAACTATTTATTCATGGATATTCTGTTATTTTTGATAGTGGTGTTTCTATCATAAGAATTGACGAAGTTATCTGTGGTGACACTTTATATAATTTGCTTTATACTATCTCTGCTAAACATAATACCTTTAATTATGTTGCATCTACACAAAACCTTAAAAAGAGGAAGTTTTCTTCGCTAGATGACACCACATTTCTTTGGCATCTTAGATTAGGTCACATCAATCTAAATAAGATCCAAAGACTGGCTAAGAATGGAGCGTTGGGTGAAATTACAGTCACACCGTTTCCAGTCTGCGAATCCTGTATAGAAGGAAAGATGTCGACCAGACCCTTCAAAGCGAGCTCGTGGAGGGTACGAGTATTTTGTCACTTTCATTGACGGTTACTCAAGGTACGAATACGTATACCGCTTCACCGCAAGTCCGAATGCTTTGAGAAATTCAAAGAATTTAAGGCGTATGGAGACGGCTAGGTAAGAGTATCAAGTCACCGCAGCTTGATCGCAGCAGGAATACCTCAAGAGCGAAGTTCATGGATTATTTGCGCAGCGTGGGATTACCTCCACCACTACACCGTGCACACCACAAAGAAATGGTGTGTCGAGCTAAAAATACGACTCTTTAGAAACGGTTAGATCTATGATGAGTTGTGCAACAATGCCTATTTCGTTTGGGGGTACGCCTTAGAAACATCGGCATATTTGCTCAATCTAGTACCGCCCAAGTCACCGATAAGACCCTTTCGAAAGTTATGATTTGGGTGCAAGCCTTTTAAGCCATATAAAGATACGGGACACCAAAGACATGTGTTGAACAAGAAAATTGACAAGTTGGAGGCTAGATCTAAAGCAAAGCTATTTATTGGTTATCCTAGAGGAACGAAAGGTGGTTATTTCTATAGTCCTAAGGATCAGAAGGTCGTTATTAGCACTAACACCCGATTCTTAGAAGAGGACTACATGAAAAACCATAAATCCAAAGTTGAAATCATACTCAAGAATCGAAGATGATCGATTCCACCACCGATTAGGCCAAAGTTATGAGATATTGTGTCTAGTGGAGGATCGACACCGATACTTCAAGAAATTGAAGTGGGTCGAGTTCCATCGAGATACCGACCGCATAAAGTTGTCACCTACCCAACAAGTTGTGCAAGATGAGAACCACATGTTATCGCACCCACCATCGCTTATTGTGCCAGAGCGCCGTCAGAGTGGGGGATTGTTTGTCAACCCGAGCGATTTATGTTCGTGGCTAATCTTCGGATTTAGTCCTATGAAAAGAGCAGTCAGAATCGACCCATGGACATACATCGAGACGATAGAAGACACGATGCAAGATCATGGCACACCGCTATGGACTTTCAAATCGGGTCCATAACAGCCATGGATGTATACGAGAAAACACCTCTACCGATGGCAAGGAAGCCATAGGTAGTAGTGGGTATACAAGAGGAAGAGATTCAGATGGAGAGGTTTCGCTTTTAAAGCCGTGCTTATGGCGAAAAGGTACCCCATTGAGGGCATCATTTCGATGAGACCTTTTCACCAGTAGCAAGCTCAAGTCTATAAGAATTCTTCCGGTTTCGCTTTTAAAGCCGTGCCAGGCTAAAGGTACCCTTAGATCGAGGGCATCGATTTCGATAAGACCTTTCACCGTAGCAATGCTCAAGTCCATCGTAATTCTTCCGCCATAGTAGCTCACCTAAACCTTGAGGTTCGCAAATGGATATTAAAATCGCTTTTCTAAACGGTTACCTCAAGAAGGTAGAGACATCTATATGCAAAGAACCCAAGGTTATGTGGTGAAGGGTAAAGAGCATCTAGTATGGAAGCTAAGAAGTCCATTTATGGACTCAAGCAAGCTTCCCGATAATGGAACTTACGCTGACGAGGTGGTAAAGTCCCATGGATTTACCAGCTTCCTAGCGAAAGTTGTGTGTATCGCTTGATGTCAACGGTGACGTGGTATTTTTGCACCTTATGTAGATGACATCCTTCTACTGGCAACAATGTGAAGTCATATCAAATGTAAAGAGTTGGTTATCCGATCGCTTCAAATGAAAGACTTAGGAGATGCAAGGTACATTCTCGGGATCATGGTTTACCGAGATCGCAAGAGAAAATGTTGAGCTTATCTCAAGCGCCTTACATTGATACCGTGATTACCGCTTTAGTATGCACCGCCAAGAAGCGGATTGCTACCCTTCGACATGGTGTTCCTTTATCTAAGGAGCAACTCCCCAAGACCGCAGCGAGATAGAGAAATGAGATAAGTTCCTTACGCTTTAGCCGCCGAAGTCTCATGTATGCAATGTTATGTACGAGACCCGATATCCGCTATGCGGTAGGCATAGTAGCTAGATATCGCCTAACCTCGACAAGCACATCGATCGGGTAAAGCATATACTCAAGCACCGAAAGGACTCGAGATTATAAGCTAGTTTACCGCGTATAGTCCGATGCCTTCGGGTTATTCAAACTCGAATTTCCAAGCCGATCGTGAGGAGAAAAGTCTACCTCGTGCTATGTGTTTACCTTGGGAGGAAGAGTCAGATTCATGGAGTGCAAAGCAAATGCATTGCGACTCTACCATGGAAGCCGAATATGTAGCCGCCTTGAGGTCAAGCAAGAGACGGTATGGTTCAAGAACTACCTCATGGATCTAGATGTGGTACCTCGCTTGCCCAAGAGTATCATAGTGTATTGTGATAACTCAAAAGTGATAAACTCGGCGGAACCACGGACCCACAAGGCGACAAAACACATAGAGAAAGTACCGTGTCATACAAGAAATCGTTAGATAAGAGACGTGCCGATTGAGAAGATTGGCATCATGGATAACCTAGTTGACCCATTCATGAAAAGCTCGCCGCAAAAGTCTACGACGAGCATGTTCGAGGACTCGATTGCAAGATGGCCCCCACTTAGAAATGAAACTTTGTAGAAGTGGGAGAAGCAAAGTGATGGTTGTTTGTAATAGCTAGTAGAGACACACAGTATACTAAAAGTTTGCTTTAGTATAAGTGGAAGATTGTCGGATTTGTAAACCGGAAGTAGTTTTGGTGAGCTTGATACAATGATTCCCGCTACCATTATTAAAATCTCCTATCCGAATTGTTTTACTTGATTGCATATGTATGTCCCTTTATCTCATATATGTTAGATCATATAGTGTGTAGAAGATCACGTAAGATCGTATGATCGATCAAGCTTAATGAGATATAAAAGGATCACAAATGAGACAACTTTAAGACGAGTTGTCTCAGATAGTCATGTATAGATAAGAAGTGACTCGACTTGGTTGCTTGTCTATACCGTGTGTCCCCGACGTATTGATGGATCACGTTGAGATGAGTTCTTCTATCTCGACCATCGTGAAGAACCTAGATCTCGTGACTTTACGCTGATCTAAACCTCGATAAGGTATCGTGAGTACGAGTTATCGACCATCACTTCGACTTGTCATGGGTGAGGGTTACATGAGATAACTCAATATTCTCCGCATCTCGGGTGGTGACAAGGTGCTTGTATGTCATGCTAGTCGCATGTATCGAGTCACCGATTCGCTAGGATGTTGACGCCCCTTAAGGAGCTCAAAGGTTTATTGTACTAAACCCCGCAGTTGAGTTATCTAAAGTACAATAATAAGGTCGAGTGGTAATACTTAAAGAATTAAAAGAGATTAATTATTTTAAGCAATGTAAAGCTATAAATAATTAATGGACGCATGATATCTTAAATACGGGTTCGTGAAGTCTAAGTGCAAGCCCGACTCAACTCGAAAATAAAGGGTAAGTCAAGATTTATTCTCTAGTGGCATGAATAAATGTTTATGAATTAATTTATGTTCGGGTGAACATAAGATAATTAATTTATTTGAGGCCCATCTTTATTCCTCGTGATTTGATCCCTGGCCGGCCCATCATGCCCGGATCGCCGAAATTGGCCCACTTCATGTAGAGTCCCATTGGGACTCGCTCGATCCTCTCTATCTCTAATATAATTATATTTATTAGATATGCAGATCCTATCCCGATAGGATTCTAGGGTTGCATTATAAAGATAAGGTAAGAGAAAATCAAAACCCAAATCCTAAAGTAGGAAGTTTTCAAAAATCAAACTATTCACATAGTTGATTTTCGAGATTTTCACAATGAGGAAGAAGGTGAATTTCGCAAGATTTCCATAGATTGCTCTCACTCGGCATCGAGTTTCGACAAACGGATACACCCGTAAGATCAAAGCACAAGTCTTGATCCAATTCCTTGTCCAACAAATTCGCAGGTGAACAAGAGAAAACACCTATGTGTTGCAATTAATTATGTAGATGCATGCTAGATAAATAATCAATGTATGGTGAATTAAACATCCAAGATAGATCCTCGGGAGAGGATTAAAATAAGTTTTTCCTACAGAATGAAGTACAAGAATGAGGAATGCGCACTACTGAGGAGGAGAAAGTAGTAGCAAGCCCCAATGTAGTTACAGTCAGAGCTGACAAGGACTAGGCGGGTCTGTCAGGCTTTATCTTCCAACTGGAGGTTCCAACTGTTGCCCCAACATCTGACACATTCTATTGCACAGTTGTCCCCTTCGCAGGCCGCTAGTCCGTAGCAACGGAGTTTTCTCAGACTCCAACTGAAGCCAAGTTATTGGACATGATGGCTAGACTAGAGGGAATGTTGAAGAAGACGACCTCCTACAAGGAGCTGGCATGACAGTGGGAGCGAACCTTCAACTCCCAGATTGAAGCTGCTAACAAGGCATAAGACATGATAGTCTGAACCTACAAAGAGAAGGAGGAAGAGCAGGCTGACCTAAGGGAAGCGTTTGCGGAGCAGATCTACGACGAGCTCTCATTAACAAGGTGAAACCTAAAAGACCTCGTGGATGTTGTTAACGAGAACTTCCAGCAAGAGAAGATGATCACACTATTTTCTAACACGAAAACGTGCGAGTAGATAGGTAAGTTGAGTATCGTATCCACATGGATTGTAACGTGAAAATACAGAAGCTAACTCAATAATCCTTCATCATTATCCATGTGACAGATTTGGTTTTGAAAAGGTTTGGGACTTCGAATATTAAATTCAAAACCAAAGCTAACAAATAAAATAAAATGAAAGCAATAAATATCAAAGAGATAAATAAACTAAGAGACTAACCCTAAGGATGTATTAATCCTACCCACAACGTATGTTTATCCTGCTTCCTATTAACCAATATTTAATCCAGCCAAGATGGAAGATCACAAATGTAACCAACAATTTCGCCATTTATTAATTGTGGTAGTGGATTACTAATTTCCTATTATTGTTACGTCTCTAGGTGAAGATTAGCAACTCCAAAAAGATCACAAAGAATATGCTTCCTACGAATGTTTCTATCTCAGCTACGACTCAAGGCTTATCCGTATTGTGCATTCAAGATCGATTGACAATTAAAACTAAGAAATTAATTGGCAACTAGATATGCATCAAGATTGATCAAAAATTAACACATAATATTTAGCACCAAGAATCACAAATCAATGCCTCGGAAGGTAAATAGCAACAACAGGAATCACCACACTTAGGATAGAATCATACAAACCCTAGGATTAGAACAGTGAGGGTGACTATTTGGGTATCGGTAGTCGGCACCGACACCGATCCAAAATTTCTCGTAGATCGGGTGCCCGATTACTCAAAATCGCGTAGGGGTTAGGGCTCGGTATGGCTTTTAGCGAGGTCGGTGCATCGTATATACGACCCGATACCCGATTTTTAAGATATTTATATTTGATATATTTTTATATATTTAAATATATAATTAATATATTGAAATTAATATATTATAATATAGTTTTATTATTCTTAATTTTAATATGTGAAATTTATAAATGATAACTTAATATTAAAAATAATATATACCCTTAAATACATGATATGCTATTATAACTTGTCAAATAACTTTTGATAGTTTTTCTTGTAGATTTAAGTGCTTCACCACAGATCGCCTTGATAGTGAAACCACATTTCTCGTCGCATTATAGTTTTTTTTGTTGTTGTATACTAATTTATGAGAAACACTATTTATATTAGTATTTGCTCAATCTGTGGATATCCGACCTATCTAAGAGGGACCAGCTTTCTAATCAAGCAATTATACACATACTGCACACATGAGCTCGAGAGATTCCTCAGATTGGATGACACCTCATATAAATAGAAACCTCAGTATTGCCATAAATTAATTTATATATATAAAAACTAAGTCGGTATTCGAGTACTCGATACCGATCTGCACCGACTGAGTATTCAGTGCCCGATTTACAAAATCGCCTGGGTCGGGTAGCATATTTTAGATTAATCGGGTCAGTACTCGATTTTTCTGTAAGGTACCCGACCGACACTATTAGCCACCCCTAAGAACAAGAATTTAGCTAGACATAGAAATTGAAATAAAATACGAATGAATCAAAAAAATAAGAATTAAATAGATTAAACCCGTAATGTAGCGTCTGAAGAACAATCTAGGGTTTGAATCCAAACCCGAGAGGTAAACGGAGAAAATCTGAATTCCTTTGGACAAAATCGTTCCAAAGCGATTACAATGCGTAAAATAAATGTAGAACAATGATAAACTAAAACCTAGATGAATGTAAATCAAAGCTAAGATGAAAGTATGTGGAAAACTAGTAAAAACTGAAGAAAATTGTATAGAGCAAAGTTGGAGGCGCCAATGCACGCCTAGGGGTTTATATAGGCAATGGGTTGAAAACCCTAATTCGTGCCAGGCCGCCGCGCCTCGTGGCCGAGCTCACGGTCGCTAGCTCGGTCGTGAGCTTTGAGTCAGTCAGTCTTCTATGAGCTCGATGCCTTCTTCACGGTCGTTTGATTTTTCCTCGCGGCCGAGCTCGCGGTCGCGGGCTCGGTCGCTAATCTTTAGACAGTAGATTTTTTGGAGTCTCTCGCGGGCAGGCTCGCGCTCGCGTCGTTTTGCCTTGCGGCCAACCTAGCGGTCGTGAGGTTGGTCGCTAGTTTTTGCCCAGAATATTTCCGTAGGAGCTCACGACCGGGCTAGCGGTTGCTAAGGTGGCCGCTTGCCCCTGTTCCTTTCCATCTTTGGTTCGTGCTTCGTTTCATGTTTCGATTATCATCTTAAATGCCTACAAAACACCAAAGAGGAACCCAAGAGCAGTATCTTCCAAAAATAGCTAAAAGCATTGAAATCAATTATATAAACACACTTAATCGATCTAAAATTATCTAAATAAATCATGAATAAACGAGTAAAAAGTGCGTTTATCAAACCCCCAAACTTGAAACATTGTTTGTCCTCAAACAAAAACAAAGACACAACGAAAGATCAACGAGCGTCAGCAAATGTGGTAGCTATAACAGGCCTCCGAAATCATTCAAAGCTCGAAATCAACAACACACATGACAACATTAGTCAACTCGACAATGTACAACAATTGAAAGCAAAATCTTATTTAATTCAACCCTCACAAAGGCATGTGTATAATATAGTGTATACTTAAACTCAGAAGAAAATTCAGGACGTGTATACACTCAAAGATCAATGCCATGCAAAACATCTTACCATAGGCTTGCCATTTCTCTAATATCTCCACCACATCAAATGCGTTCAAATTAGGATCAAAAAGGACTTTTCATAGGTTGTAATGTAGGCACATTGGTTAAGGTAGGGTGATATATGACTAAATGACTCAAATTTGACTCCGAGTACCCCCATTTATACTTTTCAAAACATATGGACTTTGTCCATTTCCCTTTTTCTTTCCAACTTGCTAAATCAACATTCATTAAACGTGAAATACCTTATTTTTTTTTATGAATATCCCTTTATGCTCACATTAGTCATATTATCTTTTTCTTTTTAATAGAGCTTATAGGGTCCATTCTTTTCGATAGAGGTACCATTCTTTTCCACAGATGTAGCATTCTTTTCCACAGAGGTACCTCTCTATCTTTTTACCCAACGTAATACATCAATTTAAATTTACCCCCCTTGATTCCCATATCCATCCTCACCTCCTATCATCCGGTTAACAAAATAATAAAGTCTAATTTAGGCTCAAAAGAAGGTGACAAATGGAATATATCATTGGGTTAGTGTATGGGTAAATTCATGGTTACAAAGATGGCCTTTTATCCTTTACATATTCGAAACACATATTGCAGCCTCGACACAAAAAACACGGCAAGTTCCGTAAGATGATTACACACATGATATCACACATTTGAAAGAAACTCAGAATACGATGTTTATACAAGAAGCTCAAGTCTCACTGGTTTAAGCAAATGGTGAAAACAACAAGCTAAGCAATCTCAAGTCATGCATGCGTGCTTTCAAACACATCATGTGTATCATCAACAATTTTTTTCAGAAAATTTCTATCATCATTGGCCACATAGGTTAACACTTTTCACTTAAACTCGTTGATCAACAGACACAAAAACAAAAACAAAAGACATGAAAGCCCCAAAACATAAAAACTTTACAAGACAAAACAAAACATAAAATGACTCACAACCAACCAAACTCGCCTACTCCCCCAAACTTATTGGAAATGTAGAGCAATAAGGTTGCAGAAAAGAGTGGTTGGGACAGAGACCTTACCTCATATGTCATACTCTCCGGGCGGATAGAATCCTCGCCATCGATCCCATCGTCAGATCATCCGTGATCATCCGACGCCGGTGCTCTTGATGCGCCTCGGGTCAGCGAGGAGGCTCGCCGCCGAGCCATCATGGAGGTCGCTCGCCTATATGGTCTAGAAGACCATCTATCCGATCAAGACGCCAGAGATCTCGGATCGCTGACGGGTGGTGGGCGTAACGCACCACCGCCTCCGCCAAGGCCCTCCCGTTCCGTTTTCTCTTCCTCTTGTTCTTCCTCTACATCTCCTTGCGCATTTAAGCGCTGAGCCTATCTATAGTGCACGTGCGCACTCATGTTCCAGTTGGTGTCGGGCTGCCCAATGTTGCTTAACTGGTGAGATCTGTGGCACCAAAGACGGACCGCCGTTTTGTCGTAGAGTAGCTGTAGTAGCGCCGCGGGTCTCGCCTCGTGAACGCCTCGACATAAAGATATGACTTGTCCATGAAGATTTCCCGTGAGACTGGGTCCTCACGAATCGCCACCCCAAAAAAGTCGGCAATAGGGTGACGAATCCTCCTATGAAGATCCTCGCATTCCCAGAAACTTCTGATTGCATCTGAAAATGCTGGGCGAGAAACATGCCGGTGTGCATCTTCTGTCTGGTCGCAGCACCAATCAGGATGCTCATGTCTTGGGAGAGGACTATGCCGGCATTGGTGCGGGCATGTATCGTGAAGGTGAGGAGGCGGTGGAAGTAGCGGATCACGGGATTTCATATCGAACTTGCCTTTGCCCTCGAGGCGTCATAGTACAGGGTCTGCTCCACTGCTGTGTCGATGAAAAACGACCACATCTCGTGAGCTGAGTTCCCTAAATCTCCGATGTATTTTCCATCGGGGGCGCCATCGATGATTGCATTCAATTCGTCAACTGAGAGCCACCGGGGCTCGTTGCCCAACTGGAAAGTGATGTAATCTGGCGACCCTTGCATCTTGTGGACATGGACGGTCGACAGAAACTCAAGTGTGAGGATCCGGTACGTCAAATAGTTCGCCATGATGACAGAATAAAGATCGGATCGCTCGGCTAGCCACGTGACATCGTTGGCTATCCCCATCTCTTGAAAAGTATTGATGCACATGAATCTTGAATGTCGGTGCTTCAGCTGCACCAATCGCCTCCATCGGTCCCTTGAAGATGGGCTCGACAACTGCACCCCATAATTCTGGGGGTGGTATTCATCTATCGTTTCCTCTTGCGAGGAAGAAGCGGGCTCTTTCCTTTTGCGCTAGCTACCGGATGTACGCGGCGTCATATTGTACCTAAAAATATTGCAATGTTAGCTCATGTATGTAATTTTTTTTTCAAAACAAACGTCAACCCATTCAACATATAGCTCCCCTAAACTTGAAATTGTCAAAACTTCCCCCTCCACAATAGCATATGTTCGTATAAAGCGTAACAAGGAAAAGAAGACACACAAAGACTTAAAACACAAAGATTCGGGCGATTTTGGTTGCTCGCGCTGCCGCCGCCGCGATCGCGAGGGCGGTCGCGAGACCGGTTTACGATCGTGAAGAAAGCTGTGTCAGCTAGCGGTCGCTAGCCTGGTCGCTAGTCGTGATGAACATCTAGGGTTTCACGATTTTTGACCCCAAAACAACAATGCAGGTGAATTCATCCAACAATAGACTTCAATGAACATAAATACACCTAACAATGTAAGAAACATGCTCAAAAACCATATAAACCTAGCAATATAGGTTCTAGTTCATCAACTCTTCAACATTCCACAACAAGAAGAAAATAAACGGTTAACTCTTCAAATTCATGCTTACAAGCGAAAATCTAAGAAGAATTGAACACATGAAGCATACCTTGAGTGGAAATTAACTGAAAAGCACAAGAGAGGAAAGAACTAGGGTTTAAGAGAGCTTGAGAGTGTGTTTGGCTGAAAATATGTGTATAAGTGTGTAAAAATGAGGGGGAGAAGGGTTAAAAATCTTTTAAAACACGTGGGTCAACATCCGGATCTCGGGTCGGGTCGCGCCTCACAGCTGAGCTTGCGGTCGCTAGCTCGGTCGCGAGTTCTGCTTGCCCATTCGCTTGTGGGTGATATGGAGAGGTGACTCTGTGCTTCACGCCATACTTAGCTAGGACATTGCCTAGCCATTTGTTGTTGAAGTGCGACCCTCCTTCGCTGATCAATGCCCTAGGTACACCAAATCGAGTTAGAATGTTTTTATGTAAGAATATGATGACTACCTTGGAGTTGCTAGTGGCTGTGGGAATCGCCTCCACCCATTGTGATACGTATTCCACAACAATCAAAATGTAGGTGTAACCACAAGACATGGGAAAGGGACCCATAAAGTCAATCCCCCACACATCAAATAGTTCCACTTCCATAATGCTATTCTGCGGCATCTGATAAACACGCTTTGTACACGTTTATTGTTGATTATTTAAGATGATTTTAGATCTATTAAGTGCATTTATGTATTAGATCTCAATACTTTTATATATTTTTGGAAGACATCGCCTGGGTTCCTCTTGGTGTTTTGTAGGCTTATAAGATGATAATCAAGCATGGAACGAAGCACGAGTGAAAGAAGGGCAAAAAGTGCCTAGCGACCACCTCGCGTCACTAGCCCGAGCGCCGAGTCGCGAGAGCAACGCCGATCGATGTCTCGCGACCGCCCAGCGACCGCTAGGTCGACCATGAGAAAATCCACACGACGCTGCCATACCCAGCCGATCGCGAGACGTGACCGCGAGCTACCCGACGACGGCCTTTGAAAAGAGCTACTACCCGATTTCGTGACCATACCTAGCGACCACGAGCGTGTCGCGAGGCAAGCCAATGAGCGTGTGTCAACCGAGAAGCGGGCGAAGTTTAGCGAGCAGATCCTCGCGATCGAGCTCAGGATCATGAAGCTCGCCGCCAAGCGTAGCGACAGCCCAAAATTGGGGTTTTCACCGCCTATAAATAGGCTCCGCCCCCACGCATTCTCTCGCCTCCCGCACCTAAAATACATTATTTTACCCAGTTTTTCATGTTCTTTCATATTTTTACATTCTAGCTTTGATTTGGAACCATCTAACATTAGTTTTAGCCTTGTTCTACATTAGTTTTACGCATTGTCGACGCTTCGGAACGCTTTTGTCCGAACAATTTCCGTATTTTTCCATTTTTCGCTGAGGTTGGGATACGAACCCAACGATTGTTCTTCCGACGCTACACTACGGGTTTTATCTATATATTTTCTATTCCTATGATTATTTCGTATTTAATTTCGTTTATTATGTCTAGCTAAATTTCGTTCTAATCTTAGGGTTTGCATGATTCTATCCTAAAAGTTGCGATTCCTGCTATTGTTATTTACCTTCCAGGCATTGATTTATGATTCTTGGTGCTTAATTATATGTGTTAATTTCGATCAATCTTGATGCATATCTAGTTGCCGCTAATTACTTAACCGCTTTAATTGTCAATCGATCTCAATGCATGATACTAATAAGCCTCGAGTCATAGCCGAGATAGGAACATTCGTAGGAAGCATATTCTTTGTGATCCTTTTGAGTTGCTTATTTTCACCTAGAGACGAATAAAGAATAGGGAAAATTAGCAATCAACCGCCACAATTGTCGAATCAAGTTGTTGGTTACATATGTGATCTTCCATCTGTCTGGATTAAAATTGGTTAATAGTAAGGTGATAAACATACGTTGTGGGTAGGATTAGTGCATCCCTAGGGTTAGTATTTCTTTCTTGTTATATCTTTTGAGTATTTATTGCTTTCGTTTATTTTCAAGTTGTTACATTTTTCTTTGGATTTAATATCCGAAGCCCTAAACCTTTCAAACCAAATTATGTTGCTTGGATAATGATGAATTATTGTTGAGTTAGCTTCTGTGTTTTCGTGTTATAATCCCTATGGATACGATACTCGTCTTACCTATATACTTGCACGTTTTCGTGTTAGAAAAGTGAGTGATCAAAATTTTGCGACGTTGCTAGGGATTGTTAAGATTATATAGGAATAACTTGACGATTTGGAATTATTAATTCAAGTTGTATTTTTTTTTTCTTGCCAGAGCTAAGTTCTCCCTTTTCTCCAGGTAGTATATGATCACAAGATCTCAGGGACAACCTGAACAACCTTTAGACCCCGAGATCGAAAGCACTCAGAGGAGAAGGAGATGAGAAAGACGAAGGCAAGATATGGCAAGAATCAACAACGGGGTGTTCCTCCCAATGGGGATATACCTCCCGAGCGTGCCGCACGCCTTCCGGCGAGTTTACACAGCAGGCGCCAGATGGCGAACATGGGACTCGTTGTCCCTGCTCCAGAGACGCGACCGCTGAACTATATGTACCGACCTCCTACTGAACAGTTTCAAGGAGGAGGATGGGGCCCGGAAGTGAACACGAATAACTTTGAGTTGAAGCCGGCCCTGATCAGCATGGTTCAAAGGGAACAGTTCGGAGGAAGAGTCACAGAGGATCCGAATGCCCATCTCGAGACATATTGAGGCATGGGAGAGATTCAGGGGCCTATTGAGAAAGTGCCCACAACATGGATTCTCCAAAGAGCAACAGATCACGCAATTCTACAAAGGATCGACGCTTCACACGAGGAGCATAGTAGATGCGCCGATGAGGATGCCTATCAATCGTCGAGTGGAGGAGGCCAGCCGAATCATAGAAGAGATGGCAGCCAATAGTTATCAATGACCGATGGAAACAACGCCAGTGGTTAAAGCAGTTGCTGTAGAGGTTGACTCGAAGTACGACGATATTATGAAGAAGTTCACTCTTTTGAAGAGCCAGATCGAGACAGAGGACGTCAATTATATCAATAAGAGAAACCAGGGGGGAAATCCGGCATACCATCCTAACAACAGAAATTATCCAAATTTATCGTATGCCATCCCCAATAACTTCCA
Organism: Salvia rosmarinus; assembly: GCA_036937905.1. Classification (NCBI taxonomy): domain Eukaryota; kingdom Viridiplantae; phylum Streptophyta; class Magnoliopsida; order Lamiales; family Lamiaceae; genus Salvia; species Salvia rosmarinus. Next base: position 33,130,291 of record CM072821.1, read on the forward strand.
ACAACCTCCAGCAGGCTTCACTGTGCAGAATGGTATGATTCAAGAATCGAAGAAGCAGAGCCTAGAGGATATGATGCAGCAGTTGGTTGTGAGCAACCAACAACTGGTGACACAGCAGAACTCATTCATCAGTACTACTGGCCAGAGGATAACACAGTTGGAATCCAATGCAGCAGCCATGGGCAAACATATGAAAATAATGGAGAATCAGATCGGTCAGATAGTTGCACAACAAAATGCACAGCAAAAGACGGGCTAATTTCCGAGTAATACGGAAGTGAACCCAAAGAATCAGTGCTTTGCTATCCAGTTGAGGAGTGGAAGAGCGTACCAGAACCACCAGGAGCAAAAAGACGAAGAAGGAGCGAAAGAGGAGTACCTCGCGACCGAGCTCGCGACCGCGATCTCGGCCGTGAAAAATCATGCAGTGAGCTCGGGGGAAGAGTTAGCGATCGAGCAGGCGACCGCCAGCCCGGCCGTGAAGAAGACAGCAGACGCAGTTATATGCCTAGCGACCATGCTCACGACCGCGAGAGTGGCCGCGAGGCGCCCAAAGGAAGAAGATCCAACGACACCTCCGATTCCGCTTCCGAGTCGCTTAGCTAAACCCAAGCATTACGATAGGCTGACCCGATTCTTGGAGATATTCCAGAAGGTGGATATTAACATCCCATTTCTAGATGCACTAAGAGATATGCCGGGCTATATGAAATTCCTAAAGGATGCCGTCACCAATAAGAAAAAGCTGGAAAAGTTCGAGACTATTAATTTGTCTCAAGAGTGCGATGTTGTCTTTGCAAAGAAGTTGCACCAAGAAGAAAGATCCAGCGCTTTCACTATACCCTGTGTGATTGGAGGGCATACTTTCTCCAAAGTTCTGTGTGACCTAGGTGCAAGCATCAACTTGATGCCGTTGTCCATATTTAACAAATTGAGATTGGAGAATTGAAGCCTACTACAATTTCTCTCCAAATGGCGACGATCACCACCCGTCCAAAGGGATAGTGGAAGATGTGCTTATCAAAGTCAAAGATTTTATCTTCCTGGATTTTGTAGTCCTTGATATGCCGGAGGATGGGAACACGCCTCATTTTAGGGCGACTGCCTTAGCCACAGTGTGGCTCGATCGATGTGTGGGATGGTGATCTCACCTTCCGTGTGAATAAGGATGAGTTAACCATTTCAATCTATGATACCATCAAACGAAGTAATAACTCAAAACATGAAGATTGTTGTTCAGTCACCACTGCCACAACCATCCCATTTGTGAGCTTGAATTCCAATCGACCATTGGACAAGCATGCTACTAAGAAGAGGTAGACTCGGCATAAAACTCAGAGTGAGTCATTTAAGTTCGGGGGAGGCTACTCATACACTAAATGGTGGTTTGTTGTTAATGATAAGTACAAGGGCAAGCAAAAGTTTGGAAAGACCACAATTGTCAAATCGCCAGATTGATGAGAGGTAATGTCGAGCTAGCGATGAAAAATCTAGCACTGGTTGGGAGGTAACCCAACATTTTTTTCATGCTTTTATGTTTTTCGTTTTGTTTTTCTTTGTTTTGTCGTGTCGTGTCTTGTTTGTTCATTTTTAAGTCCCAAGGTATATCATCAATGGCGAGGATTCTATCCACCGCCGGAGTAGCGCGGCATATGAGGTAAGGTCTCTCCCAATCACTCTCTTCTGAAAACCTTATTGCCTCAATTTCACACATGTTTACAATAAGTTTGGGGGGAGTGGATGAGTTTGATTGGGTTGAGAGTCCTTTTTATTTTTTTGCTTTGTCTTGTAAAATTGTTATGCTTTGGGGCTTGTGTCGTGTTTTTGTTTTTGTTTTCGTTGTTGTGTCGATCAACGAGTTTAAGTGAAATGTGTTAATCCATGTGGCCAATGATGATAGAAAATTTTCTGAAAAATATCTTGATAGTGCACATGATGTGTTAGGAAACGAAGCATGAATGACTTGAGATTGCTTAGCTTGTTGTTTTCACCATTTGCTTAAACCGTGAGACTTGAGCTTCACCGTATAAACATCTTATTACGCTTTTAATTGTGTGATATCGCATGTAATCATCTTCTAGAACTTGCCGTATTTTCTCGTGTCGAGGCCGCAATGTGTGTTTCGAATATGGAAAGGATAAAGGCCATCTTTGTTAACCACATATTTACCCAAACTCTAACCCAATGATATATACCGTTTGTCGCCTTCTTTGAGCCTTTATTAGACTTTATTCTTTTGTTAACCGGATGATAGGAGGTGAGGATGGATATGGGAATAAAAAGGGGTAAATTTGTTTTTGATATTCTAAGTTGGGATAAAAGATGGAGAGTAAGAGAATGTTTTCCGTGAAAAGAATGGACCCTATAAGCTCTATTACAAAGCCAAGAAAATTTTGTGAAAAATGCGAGCATGAAGGATTTCATATCAAAGTATAAGGTACCTTATGTGCATAAATGTCGAATTAGCATGTTGGAAAGAAAATTGGAAATTGACAAAGTCCATATGAGTTGATTGTATAAATGGAGGTGCTTGGAGTATATTTGAGTCACTTAGCCATATACTATCCTACCTTAACCAATGTGTCTACATTACAACCTCTGAAAAGCCCTTTTTGATCCTAATTTGAACGCATTTGATGTGGTGGAGATATTAGAGAAATGGCAAGCCTATGGTAAGATGTTGCATTGCATTGCATTGATTTTTGAGTGTATATACGTCCTTAATTTCTTTATGAGTTTGAGTGTACTCTATAATTTACACACATGCCGTTGTGAGGGTTGAATTAAATGAGATTTTTGCTTTCAATGGTTGTACATTGCCGAGTTGACTAATGTCGTCATGTGCGCTAATAATTTTGAGCTTTGAGATATTTCTGAGGCTTGATTGTGTTAATCACCTTTGCTGACGCTCGTTGATCTTTCGTTGTGTCTTTCTTTCTGTTTTGTTTTGTTTGAGGACAAACAATGCTTCAAGTTTGGGGGTTTGATAAACGCGCTTTGTACACGTTTATTGTTGATTATTTAAGATGATTTTAGATCTATTAAGTGCGTTTATGTATTAGATCTCAATGCTTTTATATATTTTTGGAAGATGCTGCTCTTGGGTTCCTCTTTAGTGTTTTGTAGGCTTATAAGATGATAATCGAAGCATGGAACGAAGCACGAGCGAAAGAAGGGCAAAAAGAGGGCCTAGCGACCACCTTCGCGGCCACTAGCCCGAGCGCGAGCCGCGAGAGCAACGCAGACTGATGTCTCACGACTGGCCTAGCGACCGCTAGGTCGGCCGCGAGGAAAATCCACACGACGCGCCATACCCAAATGACCGCGAGACGTGACCACGAGCCACCCGACGGTGAAGCCTTTGAAAAGAGCTATCGCCGATTTCGCGACCATACCTAGCGATCGCGAGCCAGTCGCGAGGCAAGCCAATGAGCGTGTCCACCGAGAAGCCGGGGAAGCCCAGCGAGCAGATCTCATGACCGAGCTCGCGACAATGAGCTCGCCGCCAAGTAGCGGACAGCCCAAAATTGGGGTTTTCACCTCGCCTATAAATAGGCTCTGCCCCTCACACATTCTCTCGCCTCCCGCACCTAAAATACATTATTTTACCCGCCATGTTCTTTCATATTTTACATTCTAGCTTTGATTTGGAACCATCTAGCATTAGTTTTAGCCTTGTTCTACATTAGTTTTACGTATTGTCGACGCTCGTAATGCTTTTGTCCCAACAATATCCGTGTTTTTCCATTTTTCACCGAGGTCGATCTGAACCCAACGATTGTTCTTCCGACGCCACACTACGGGTTTTATCTATATATTTTCTATTCCTATGATTATTTCATATCTAGTGGAAACCACTCAAGTAGACTTTTGCTTTGCAGTCTTGGCTGCTGCAAAATGTCCTCCATTTAACGAACTGTGGCACTCATGGATTATCTCCTCCCATTCCCCTTGGGGAACACAGCGATGTATCAATCCATCGGCACATCTACGATAAAGACGGGGGTCATCCCAATAATAGAACTTTATGTCGTGGAGGAACTTCTTTTTCTGATGAGTACTGCTCGACGGGGGTATTACTCCTATCACCAAGTAGTTCACTGATCGCTCACTTTTCTAACACGAAAAACGCGCAAGTATAAGGTAAGCAGAGTATCGTATCCACAGGGATTGTAATACGAAAACACAGAATCTAACTCAACAATAATTCATCATTATCCAAGCACAGATTTGGTTTTAAAGGTTTTTAGGCTTCGATATTAAATCCAAAGCAAAAGTAACAACTTGAAAATAAACTAAAGCAATAAAAACTCAAAGAGATAATAAGAGATAAAGACTAACCCTAGGGATGCATTAATCCTATCCACAATGTATGTTCATCCTGCTTCCTATTAACCAATTTAATCCAGACAAGATGGAAGATCACATATGTAACCAACAATTTAAGTTACGACAATTGTGGCAGTTGATTACTAATTTTCCCTATTACTGTTATGTCTCTAGAGGAAAATAAGCAACTCACAAAGAATATGCTTCATACGAATTTTCCTATCTCAGCTACGACTCAAGGCTTATCCGTATCATGCATTCAAGATCGATTGACAATTAAAACTGTTAAGAAATTAACTGGCAACTAGATATGCATCAAGATTGATCAGAAATCAACACATATAAATAAGCACCAAGAATCATGAATCAATGCATGGAAGGTAAATAACAATAGCAGGAATCACAACATATAGGATATAATCGTGCAAACCCTAGGATTAGAACAGAAATTTAGCTAGACATAAATAACGGAATAAAATACGAAATAATCATAAAAACATAAATTAAATAGATCAAACCCGTAGAAAAATGTCTGAGAACAATGGTTGGATTCGTATCTAAACCCAACGGAAAACGGGAAAACGATGGAATTTGTTCGGACAAAAGCGTTCCGAAGCTTCGACAATGCGTAGAACTAACGTAGAACAATGAAAAACTAAATCTAGAATGAATCTAAATCAAAGCTAGAGTGCAAAAGAAGGAAAAATAATGAAAACCGGACAAAACGTAAAACAGTCCGCAAAGTTGCTGAGGCGGCGAAGCCCTATTTATAGAATTAGGGCTGAAACCCTAATTTTTGAGTCTGCTGCCATGCCTCGCGGTCGCGAGGGAACACTTCATCGCGCCAATCTTCGCTTCGGCAGTCGCCACAAGACGGATTCTCTCTGCGGCCACACCGCGCTCGCTAGCGTGGTCGCGTCGCATGGAAAATCGCGCGGCACTTCGCGCCGCCGACCTCGCGTGCCATGGCTTTCTCGCGCCGACCCAGCGGTCGCTAGGCGGTCGCGAGCCTTCGCCATGCGCATATGTGCGCCATGCCGGATTGTTCACGGCCGGCTAGCGCCGCTAATGAGGTCGCTAAGCCCTCATTTTTGCCCTCGTCGCTGCTCTTCGCTCCATGCTTCGCCAACGATAAGCCTCACAAAACACCAAAACGGAACCCAAGAGCTGTATCTTCCAAAATATATAAAGCATTGAGATCCAAGACATAAACGCACTTTATAGATCTAAAATCATCTTTAAATATCAACAATAAACGTGTAAAATGCGCGTTTATCATCTCCAAATTTTAAGGCATGTACGACCGATGCTAATTCCAGATCGTGCGTAGAATAGTTCAACTCATGTGGGCGTAATTGCCTTGAAGCATAAGCAATAACTCTGCCTTCTTGCATCAAAACATATCCTACTCCATACTTGAGCGTCCGTGTAGATTGTGTACTTTATCCGCTTCGAGCATCGCGAAAGAGCGGTGTTGTCGTCGCCAAGAACTCCTTCAATATCCGAAACTAGCTTCACACTCGGCGGTCCAAGTGTACTTGATTCTCTTTCTTAACAATTGGATCATGGATCGGGCTATCGTTGAAAATCCTTCGATAAATCTCCGATAATAGCCGCCAAGTCCTAAGAAACTCCCAATTTCATTCGGGTTCTTTGGTGATTCCCATTCTCGAACTGTATCGATCTTAGAGTGGTCTACTTTGATTCCCTCGACGGACACGATGTGACCTAAGAATGTCACCTCGCCTAACCAGAATTCACACTTGCTAAACTTGGTAAAGAGTTGCTCTTGCCTTAATGTTTGTAGCACAGTTCCCAAGTGCTCTCATGTTCTTGGTTATTCTTGGAGTATTTTAGGATATCGTCTATGAATACTAAGACAAATTTTTCTAAGTATGGGTGAAATACTCTATTCATGATATCCATAAATACTGCTGGAACATTTGTAAGTCCAAAGGGTATAACGATGAATTCGAAATGACCATACCTTGTACGGAAGTCGTTTTTAGGTACATCATCCGTCTAATCCTCACCGATGGTACCAAACTTTAAATCTATCTTCGAAAAGACTCCTCGCTCTCTTAAGTTGATCAAACAGATCACAATTCTGGGCAAACGATACTTATTCTTATGAGTTATCTTGTTTAACTCTCGATAGTCTATGCACATTCTCAATGTGCCATCCTTCTTCTTCACGAAAAGGATAGGTGCTCCCCATGGAGACACACTAGGCCTAATGAAACCTAACTCCAAGAGTTCTTGCAACCGGATTTTCAATTCCTCAAGTTCTTTTAGTGTCATTCGGTATGGGGCCTTTGACACAGGGGCAGAACCTGGTTCAAGATCGACCGTGAACTCAATCTGTCTGTTTGACGGTAATCCCAGTAGTTCATCTGAAAATACATCGGGATACTCCTTCACGATCGGAACGTCTTCTATTCTTCTCTCATACTAGTCTTCTTCCTGGAGATTGACAAGATAGGCGTGGTTCTCTGTCTTGTTCAGCAACGTTCTTGCTTGTAGCGCGGATATGATTGGGACTCTCCTCCCCATGCTGATCCCATGAAAGTCTCAGAGGTTTCTCTCCCGGTGTTGAAAGAAATTTTCCTTTCATTACCAAGGATGGTCGATTATGCTCGGTTAACCAATCTATCCTAGGATTATTTCCATATCTGTCATAGGTATGACGTGAAGGTTATCTGTCATGACCTTAAGTGAGCATAGTCCAAGTTCTAGGTTCGAGCATATGTGGGTTACCGTTCTTATGCCTCCTACTAGAGAAGAAATTTTATGATTTGTTAAGACGCTAGGATCTAATCCTAAGTTCTCTACACATGCTTCAAAGAATAAAAGAACGCGAGGTGTCGAGATCAAACAAGAGGATAACAGTGCAATTAGAGGAGTGTTCCCATACCGCCAAGTTTCCTTGGTTCCTCGCGCTCCTCGCGGAATTCTCTTCCGATTGAGGCGTAGGCCCGCTTATGCGTGGTGGTTGCTGTTGGTGTTGTTATTGTTGCTGCTGTTGTTGCGGCGGTTCTCGGTATTGTTTTTTTTGTTGTCGCCATTGCTGTTGTCGTTGTCGCCGTGGTTAATAGGGTCGCTGGATCGGCCGAAGTATTGAACCGGGTTGTCACCAAACGGTTGAGCATGGATAGCGCTAGGTCGGCAATTTTCGACCCGACACGAGAACACGACCCAAACACACATGAAATTAACGTGTTAATGTTCAGCCTTATCGTGTTTGTGTCCTTATCGTGTCGACAACGATAAGGACATGATAATTTCGTGTCATGTTCGTATCGGATCCGTGTCGTGTTCGTGTTGCATTCGTGTTCGTGTGTCGGATCGTGTCGCTTTCAGATAATTCGATAATATTTATATATATTTAATATTAATTTAACTATATTTTATATATTTTATTTCTTTTATTTATTTATTTTATAATTTTGATATAAATTTATTGTTTCGGTCGCTCGCGTCGTGTCATTATCGTGTCATGTCAACACGAAAAATCGTGTCATATTCGTGTTCGTGTCGTGTCCGTGTCAAGACATTTCGTGGTCGTGTTCGTGTCGCATGCATCCTTAACGGGTCATGTTCGTGTTTGGCCTTATCGTGTCGTGTCGCTATCGTGTTGACACGAGCAATGACCGACACGCACGAATTGCCGCCCCAGATAGCACGGACCGATTGACTCGGTTAGCATATTGGGACCACCATTTCCTCCTCGGCGATCCCCGACAGCCCTCGAGTAGTGACCATTCCGCCACACTAAGCACCTATCATTCAGAAATGCGCATGCCCCTTGTGACTCCTATGGCATCTTGGGCACACGGGGAGCCCCACGAATTTCTGGTTTCCCCCGCCAGGTGCGGGTACCATGGGGCGTCTGTTATCTTGTCCGTGCCCAGATGACACGTTACTCCCTTGCTAGGACCTCCTGTCGGCCTGACCAGCATGTGATCCTTGACCTTGGTGGGGGTCCTTCCCACTTCCTCTTCCCACGATCCCCTTGGTGATTCGGGGGATGCACATCGACAGTCCTGCCCTCAGGCAAAGCCGCCTCGATGTCCAAAGCTCTACTAAAGGCCTCGCGGTAGGTCAAATTTCCATGACCAGCTAGCGACACCCTGATTTCATGGCGAAGTCCTATCATGAACTTCTCTGTCCTCTTTTCGTCGGTGTCGACCAGTTGAGGCGCATACCACGACATCTCGTAGGATGCACGGTCGTAATCTGTGACCGTCGTCTTTCCCTGGCGTAGATTGTAGAACTCATGTTCTTTTCTTTTCCGGTAGCTCTTAGGAATGTACTTCTCGTACACTTCCTCCTTAAATTCCTTCCATATGTAATCTTCCAATTCCTCCTGGATAGAGTCTTTCTCTCGCCTCCCACTAGAAGTCGGCGGCACCATTTGGAAAGCAACGCATGACAAGCGTTCTTGAGACGTGCATTGAAGGAAGTCAAGATTCGCCCAACGCCGAATCCAAAGTTCAAGATCCACGGATTCCCATTCCGCTGAAAGTGGGTGAGTTCTATCCGAGGAATAGTTCCTCAATTAGCCTTGAAGGTGGTGGTGGTGGTGGTGGTGGTGGTGATGGTGGTGGACCGCCTTCTCTCGTGTATTACTTCACGATTTCTTCTTCTCGGCGGCATCCTATCCTTCATAAATATACACAATTAAGTATCTTCTTATACCATCCATCAGGGTCAATGTATATATCAGCATGGTACGTATATATAATCACAACATAAATTTATCACATCATCGAACACTACATAACACAATATTAAAACAAAAGGCTCTCGGGGAGCTATCATCATATCACATCACTTGCCTCACGAGGACTTTCATCGCTTTGAAGATTTACAACGCACTGTGCATGAGTATGATGCCCAAAACAATTATCAACATCACTTACAGACCTAGTCACGGTGCGTGCATAAAAATCTAAACGCCACCGTGGACATCAAAATAGGGTTTCATATCGAACGACTCATCATTTCCGCATGCATCAAAAGATATACAAAGTATATAGACAAAAATACTATCTAGTCCTAAGAACTAGATCCATGATCTCCCGGGATGTAGACAGGGCTCCATGTGTCGTAGACAGGACTGGAAGTATGGGAACTATCCACCCTCTATCTCATTATCACCGATAAATCCTCCTGGTCTTCCTCCGGTCTTCCTCTCGATCCTCCTCCCCGCCTCGGTGCGGGAACCATGGGCTCGTGACTCTAATAATCCCGGCTTCTTCCATAGCAGCCTGTGTCTCGGCGATCTCGCCACGACCTCTTCAAAAGCAAAGGGCGGGAACGGAGCAAGATCCAGCGTAGTATAGTTCTCTCTCACGGTGCCTACAGCTAGGCCACGTGGATCCTCAATCTCCATAAAATTATGGTACACAGGTGCATGCGGGGGTGGCGGCGGCTGGACTGGGGGAGAGCCGGCAAGTAGAGGTGGGTACGGGCATGGCATGACCGGCGACGATGGTCTGGGTGGGTAATGACGAGGATGGAACCCCACTGGTAGTAGGATCGGGAAGGTGATCTATCGGGGATGGGAAGGTCCAGCCTCGAACATGTCCCTACCACTGCCAGACAAGAATACGGGTCCATCACCTGCCAAACGGGCACCTCCAGCGGAGCCACTGGGAATCTCATCGCGCCAGGTGTATTCACGCTCGGGAAGATACGGCCCACGGGTGTAGCTCCATATACCATGAATACATAGCTCAGGTGGCTAACAAAACGAGGCAGGTCTGCCTCCAGATCGAAGCTCTCTCGACGTCGATAGATATAGTCCGCCGATATCTCACGGGCATAATCCTGCCAATCGAACGCAGTTTCATGATCAATCGAAGTACATCATCATAATGCGATGCACCATGGGCATGTGCAGCGGCCCTAATGACGTACGAAGTGCGCCAAGAACTCGTCGAGGTCGTCTCCTCGGCACATCTGGTAGGAACGGTATGAGCGTACGACCTCCTCGGGTGTTGCCCTAGAGGATAGAGGACGCCTAGTCGTGAAGACAGTCCGAGCCATCTAAAAAGGAAAGTATCACTATAGGTCAGACACGGTAAGTATAACGGTATATCTAGAAGAAGGTATGTACACAATAAACATCTGTACAAAGAATGTTATAGCAATCTATATTATCCTATGACCTACATTCCTAAATCCTTATGGCATTACTTTCATGGTTTGGTCTCCGGGAAGAGACGATATGGTTTCTTAGAGTAGAGCAATGATCGTTGTCTTGCCTTCAGGTAAAGGCTAAGTGGTCACCCTATCTTATTGGGTCTGGATTCCTTATTTCTATTCACTTTATAGCATCAGATCATATCCGTTCTAATCATGTACTTACAATTCATTATTTCCTTTTATACTTCCTTAACATTATACTTTGATTCTTTTCATTATTGTTACGATAGAGGCAACACGCATGGTGTTCGAAATTCCTTCACGTAGAGAGGTTGGGACTCATAGCAGTGCGAACCTCCAGTTACGCAATCGCTTCATCATCGTAGACTCGTCGCGTTCTCATCCTCGAATTTGTTCGGATTGTGATTCTTAAGATTTCTATGTTCTCGTTCTTCCTTAGTATTTCGTTCAATTGGGGATAACTTATGTTCTCATACTACTTTCAGCTAAAAAGGGATCATGCGTCTTAAGAGTCTATGTCCTCATGGGGAAACATACTCATTTACATCCTGCTTCTAGCATGCTTTGCATATAACAGTAAACACAGATCAAGATACATTATGCGATAATCAAGTATCCTCATTTTACTCCTTTACCAAGCCCCTAAAGTTTGCAACTTTCTTTCAAACTAATGACCAATCATTTGAAACAACTTTTCAATTTCAAAACATTCATTTTTCCAAAATGTATTTCAACTTCCCAATATGGCAAATATTGTAAGTCCCTTTCACATTTCATATACTTCCATCATTTCAAAATTGCTTTTAGTTGAGATAGTTACTTTCTTCCTCGTTGAACAGGACGACGATGGAGTATAGTGCAGTGACAGTCAAACACAAACAATTTTTAGACTCAACTGTCAACTTAAGATTCAAGGAAAGGGTTTCTAGGGTTCAGAGCGAACAAGTGCTCTGATACCACTTTGTGACGACCTGACTTCTCAAGTAAGTATGGATTAAACGGATCGTCACTGGTATGATAATGCAGCGGATACACACATAACTAAACCAATACAGTTATAACTAAAGGCACAAAACAATATCGGAGTTTGGCAGTAAAAACGTGTGGACATGCATATGACGATACATGCCCAAGGTTCTAGAAATCCTTTCTATTATACCAACAAAACTATTCCGACCAAATTGTTCTTTTCAACACTCACATTAGTACGAGGTCCTTATAGAACGGTAATGTCACACCCGACCTATCTAATCTTGTATTAACTGACTAATCGAAGTGTGACGGGCGAAGGAAATGAAGTGACTAGTTATTTCAAGAGACTCGCAATTATAAACAGTTGTCATTTTAAGGAAAGACGAGTCATTAGACCTGTGATTAACCAAATGACCAAAGTTGGATACAAATCAATTTAGCAAACTGATGCCATGATCTTTGACATGAATTCAAACATGTCTATCAAATGTCTAACCCATCAGAACTCTGTATCATAATACATCAAAATCATAACAAGAGTTGGCAGCAAAAGAGTAGCTGAGTTTATGTATGAAGACATAAACCTGGGGCAAACATAAACATGACAAAATCGGTCGCCAAGATTCAATCTCCATTGTCATCTCCTGCACTACCTGCACATTTAGAAATACATGCAGGGCATGAGTACTTGATGCACTCAGTGGGCAATTGCCGAAAATAACTGAAACATGCTCTTAGAGCTATATAATCGACTTGCCATGTCTTAGATTCACAGGGGTTTTAAGAAAATAACCTATGAATCATACTTTCTCAAATTTCTTACTTCATGATCAATGCACATGCTAACAATTCAAATCATAACATGTCTGCAGACAAATCTTAAATAAACACCATATCTACAAGACTCTGTGTCGGTAAGTAGGCCTCCTTCTCAAACACCTCGCCAAAGGCCACCTGTACACAAACCCTTACTAGCAATTTGTCTAGCATAGGGCCGATATCGTCATTCTCTCGTAGATAGGCAATATGCAATATGCTCAAAAACAGGCAAGTCAATTAACTTTATAAAATTCACATGCTCATTTTCATAAACTTGTGTATAAACATATTTTAGTTTAGAAAGCCCACCTGGAAATCTGGCTTACTCGAGACTTTCTGTCTTTCCTTTCTTGATCTCTATTCTGCTTCCACTTGTTCCTTAATAAGGAAATAAGAAGAATAAATACGAGGAAGAGGAACTAAGAGTTTCTAACTCTTGAGCCTCTACTAAAACTCTCTCGATACTCTATGATTAAGCTAAGCTGCTAGGTCAATGCATCCAAAACTAAACTATTCAACTTATTAAGAATGTAGTTTATGAGAACTTAAATCTTTTCAACTCCATATATATATGGGATATCATAACGATATATATATATATATATATATATATATGAAAATCTTTAGCTTTCTAATCTTCCGTTTGGAAACTTCGATCAAGTAAGTCTTGATCAAGTTATATACTCATAAGAATCTATGTTTTGAAATCCAACTTCAAATATCAAGTAAAAATCACAAAATCCTTTGAAATACTCAAACTAACGAAATCTAACTTTTTCGTATAAGCATAGAAAATCTCAATAATTCAAAATAGCTAATTTAATATACTAGATCATACTTTGAAATCAAACATCTCAAATAAAATCAATACGATAAGTTCTCGACATTACATATGCACTTTAATTTAGGGTTTTCATATACGCTGGATTAAACTCTAATTTCTTTCATAAAACACAATCATAGGTATACAATTACATAACTACAAGTTTATTTTAAACAAATCAAAGCCAAATCATTTTGAAATCAAGCCCTATATTTTCGGACCTCACAAGAATTTTGGAGGTTCGATTTTGTTTTCATAATAAACTCTAATCATGCACAAACGCCTTTAATTACATAGATCTAAGCTTGATTTAAGAAATCATCAACAAAACTTCAAGATAACAATTAGGTTCTTGAATAAAATTTAGGTTTTCATGAAACCAACCAATCAAACTATAGATCCAACATAAATCATCTCAAAGAAGGTAGATCTAAACATATGTGAACTAAAATTGAAAACTAAAATCTCAAACATGGCCCATGATGGCGAAACATATAGAGGTTAAGGAGGATTTTTTTGATTTCTCAACATAATATCACGCTATATAGATAGATCTATGCATACATGTACCAAAAATCAAGAACAAACCCAGAAAGGATATGGCCAATGTGGCCGAAAGTTTTGGGGTTTGGGATGGGTTTTCACTTTGATTTTAACTTCAAAACTTGAATAAGATTAGAAATCTACCTCCTTAAGATTAAACACATATCTTCAGAATCTGCGACATATGAAACACATATGGATATTGCCAAACTTGAAGGCAAAGCTAATCAGAGCATCGACCCAAATCTTCTAGAATCGCACGGTTAATAAATCTTAGTACGAGCTTTCCTTTAATTCCAAAGCGATGTATTCATTTGAATGAAATCAATCTTGAAGCTTAGCTCAGACGCCCTTTATCTCAAGCAGACTTTTGTCCATCTTGAGCTTCTTGATTCCTTTCTTTATTTGTCGCACGACACGACCATTTCTTGAATCGCTCGTCCAAGCACTTGTCTTTCTCCAACTTTGTCCCAAAAGCGGTGATTTACACTTTCGTCGAAAAAGGTTTCATAAAGCGTCATATAAATCGTTGCTTGGTATCGTTGTATGCGTAAATCAATCAATGGTAGGACTCACACCGCTGATCTCCTCGATCTTATATCAAGATTCTCGATCATATCTTTTAGCGCCTATATGGTTCTTTCGGATTGACCATCCGTTTGTGGATGAAACGTTGATCGCAATTCACTCTTGACTCATCTCTTATTGAGATTTCACCCAAATAGTCAGTATTATCTCGCTCATTTTGGGTACACTAGTCACGAAATCCATAGCTATGTGCTCATTTCCACCGAGGAAATCTCCGATGGTTGCAATTTACCATACCGCTGGTGCAAAGCTTTAATTTGTTGACACGTTAACATTGATCAACAAATGAGGCTATCTCTCGCTTTATTCCTACCCTCACAAACCTTTGCTTTAGACCTTGATATATCTTTGTGCTTCCTGGGTGTGCGGTGTAGGGCTTGTTATGAGCTTAACTCATAATCTCGTTCTTTAAATCATCCTCATTGGGTACGCACATCATGTTTCTGAACATGATTGCGTTATCCCAACTTCATGATATTCTTCTGGCTTTTCTGTTTTGATCTTAACTCGTAGCTTTTCTATCTGTTGATCTTATCTTTGATCCTTCGCGATTCTTGTTCTCAAATCGGGGTATCGATAAGAGCGACTATAATCTCCTTTCGCAATATCAGGTGGTAGCATCATTTGCAAACTCACCTCTTCAAACTCTTTGATCAACTCCTCTCTCTGAGTAAGGACGAATCCTAACTGGATTTAGCCTTTTCTACTGAAAGCGTCAGCGACAACATTCGCTTTTCTAGGGAGATACTTGATCTCGCAATCATGATCGTTTACTAGCTCTAGCCATCTTCTTTGACGCATGCTCAAATATTTCTGCTCGAAGAAATACTTCAGGCTCTTGTGATCAGGAAAGATCTCACACTTGGATCCATGCAAAAGATGTCTCTAATTCTTCAGAGCATGAACAATAGCCGCAAAATCTAGATCGTATATAGGATATACGGGCTCTTGAGATCTCAACTATCGTGAAGCATAAGTTATCACTCTTTCTTCTTGCATCGGAACCATTCTTAATCCACTCTTTGATGCATCGATATACAGAGTATACCCTTTTTCGATTACGTATCGCTAAAATCGGGCGTGGTAGTCAATTTGTTCTTTAACTCTTGACTACTTTCCTCATATTCTTGGGTTTGTTGGGACATAATTCCTTTTGAAGGTATTGAGTCATAGTTCTCAAATCTTGGAGAATCATTCTATGAACCTTCGTAATGTCCTACTAAACCCAAGAAACTTCGAGTCTCTATCTCGTGTCATCGGCGGTTTTCAATCGCGCACGCTTGAACTCTAGCGGGTCGACTCTGATTCCATCTGTTGTAATAATATGTTCAAGGAAATTCACTTCCCTTGGCCAAAACTCATTTTTGCAAATTTTAGCAAACAATCGTTCTATTCTCAATGTCTGTAGAACGGTTCTCAACTATTCTTCGTGTTCTTGCTTGTTCTTTGAGTACACAAGAATATCATCGATAAACATCAAACAAATTTTATCGAGATAGTTGTGGAAAACACAATTCATCAAATCCTTAAACACCGCTGGTGCATTTGTTAAACCAAGTGGCCTTACTACAAACTCGTAGTGGCCATACCGCATTCGAAAAGCAGTCTTGGCTATGTCCTTTGATCGCTCACTTTTCTCGCACGAGAAACGCGCAAGTATAGGGTAAGCAAAGTATCGTATCCACAGGGATTGTATCACGAAAACATAGAAGCTAGCTCAACGATAATTCATCATTATTCAAGCACAGAAATTGGGTGAGAGGTTTAAGGGCTTTAGAATTTAATCCAAAGCAAAGGTAACCATGTAGAAATATAAAATAAAGCAATAAAATCACGGATGATAAAATAGATAAGAAAGACTAACCCTAGGGATACATAAATCCTACCCACAATGTATGTTTATCCTGTTTCCTATTAGCCAATTTTAATCCAGACAAGATGGAAGATCACATATATAACCAACAACTTCAGTTACGACAATTGCGGTAGTAGATTACTAGTTTTCCCTATTACTGTTACGTCTCTAGGTTAAAACAAGCAACTCCAAATAGATCACAAAGAATAAGCTTCCTATGGATGTTCCTATCTCAGCTACGACTCAAGGTTTATCCGTATCATGCATTCAAGATCGATTGACAATTAATACGCTATTCGTAATTAATCGGCAACTAGATATGCATCAAGATTGATCAGAAATTAACACATATAAATAAGCACCAAGAATCATGAATCAATGCCTGGAAGGTAAATAGCGATAACAGGAATCACAACATATAGGATCGAATCATGCAAACCCTAGGATTAGAACGGAAAATTACCTAGACATAATAAACGGAATAAAATATGAATAAATCATAAAACGGAAATTAAATGCATAAAACCCGATAATAGCGTTGATGAACAATGGTTGGTCTTCAATCCAATCCCAAGCGAAAACGAAAAACAACGGAAACGATCGGACAAAACGCTCCGATCGATAACAAAGCGATAAACTAAACTACAACAACGATAAACTAAAGCTAGAATGGAATTAAATCAAAACTAAAACTAAAGAATTGAAAACCGAGGAAAAACAAAGCAAAACGTAAAACTTGTCTTTGGGCGTAATAGGTCTGTTGGAGCGAGGGCGAGCCCTATATATAGAATTAGGTGAAAACCTAATTTTGTTGTTTGCCGCGCCGCGGCGGGCTCGCGACCATGAGCTCGGTCGCGAGGCTCGTCTCGCGCAGCGGGCATTCTGGGCGATTTCTTGCGGCCGCGCCTCGCGGTCGCGAGCTCGGTCGCTGGCTCCTGCGCGACTTCACTGTTTCGCTCCGTTCTCTCGCGTCCGAACTCCGAATTGCGATCCATTTGCGCCTATGGACTCCTATTGAGATTCTCTTTAACTTTGTAAACTTTTCACATCTATATTTTTCATATCCATTTCATCATTTTTGGTTACATCTTTGCCTTGTGCATCGATTATCACCTGAAAAGCCTACAAAACACCAAAGAGAAACCCCAAGAGCAGTATCTTCCAAAAATAGTTAAAAGCATAAAGATCGACTATATAAACGCATTTTATTGATCTTGAATCATCTTTAAATATCAATAATAAACGTGTAAAATGCGCGTTTATCATCCTTTTGACGAATCTTTGATTGATGATATCCTGACTTCAGGTCAATCTTTGAGAAAACACTGGCACCTTTCAATTGATCGAACAAGTCATCGATCCTGGGTAAAGATACCTATTCTTTAAGGTTAACTTGTTCAATTCTCTGTGATCAATACATATCCTTAAATTTTCATCCTTCTTTTTGACAAATAGAACTGGCACTCTCCAAGGAGATACACTAGGTCAAGAAAACCTAGGTCCAAAAGCTCTTGCAATTGGATCTTTAACTCCTGTAATTTCTTTTGGGGCCATTATAATAGGTGCTTTTGAAACAGGTGTTGATCCTGATTCAAACTCAATGGAGAAACTCTAATTGTCTGTCCGAAGGTAGCCCTGGTAATGTTTCAGGAAAACATCCTGAAACTCTCTAACCACGGTACATCTCCTACCTTCTTCTCGGACTTGACATCGACATTCAGATATACAAGGTAAGCATAATCTTCCTCGTTATTCATCGCTTTTCGATTTGTAAGGTGAGATCATAGGAACATGGCTTCTTCTTCTTAATACCATAAAACAGTGGGTTCTCTTCTCGTGGTGAAACACTATTTCTCTTGCTCGCGTCATATCGCTGCATAATGCGTTGTCAACCAAGACATTCCTATATAAGATCCACGTCTTTCGGTGCAACAATTTATAGCGATCTCGCCTAAGCTTAAGGATTTTGTTCGAAATCTAGGTTAAAACATACGTGCATGTTAACGATAGCTCCATCCAACGGGGTAAGCACGTTTGTTGTTGAGCTTAAGAACATCTGCCAAGTTGCTTGGCATTCTTCTCAGGTTGTTTTTTTTTTAAGAGAGGGCGTATGCTCTTTGATATAGATGTTGGTGCGGTCGAGGCGTCGGTGATTGCGGTTACGGCGACGAAGATGGTTGCGGCGACGACGATGGCGATGGTTGCAGTTGATGTAGCGGCATCTCGATCTGAAGAAACGGCGACTTGGATATCCACTTACGACTTTCATTGGTTGGGTCTATCTCGGATGGTTCTGCTTTCCTCCATCGCTAGTTGTTTCTCTGACAGTTCAGATATTGACTTGCATAGTGGCCTACTTGTCCATATGCATAACAACTGCTACTTCCCCATGTGCAAACCGAATGTACTGCTACAACTGGGCACATCTGTATTCTGGACGAACTTGGGAAAGATTTTCACTGCGTAGACTGATTCGGCTTCTGCTATCGTCTCTTGTTTAGGAGGGTCTTATTCTCCTAATTCTTTTTCCTTTTGACTTTTGATCCGAAGAAGAAATCTTGGTGAAGCTTGCCAAAATAATTCTAATCTCTTGGCATTTCTAGCACGAAACAATTTCACCATTTTCTTATCTGTCTCGACTTTAAAAGAAGCATAACGAGTTAGACTGCAGAATCTCACGATCATATTCTCGCCACGCCTTTTTTTTGCTTACGATTCGCAAATTTCAATCTCTTTCTATTGTCAGTAACTTTAGGTATATACTTTTCAAACAATTCTCCCTTGAATTGTTCCCACGTAAAATTCTCCAATTGCTCAGGAGCAAGAACTTTCTGATGCAGAAAAAGCTCTGCAATTCTACGATCTCTTTGAGGAAGAGGAGGTTCAGGTAAATCTTGAGAAGAATTTGCACTTTCTTGTTCTCCCTCTTCAGAATATTTACAAAAGCTAGGAAAACTTTGCAAATTGAAGCTTTCAAGCATATAGATGCTCTGGTATCTCGGCCAAAACATATCCGGTACGGCCTCTCAAGCACACTACCGCATCATAAGATATCTATAAGCATCACTAGTCCGTATATACACATATATACATATATGTGCATCCACACTTTCTACAAACCGCCCCCACTCTTGTCGCTACTAGGTTCACACTCGCCACAAAGGTTGTCATTCTCGACATCATTTCCTTCTTCCATCTCTACTACTCCATTCTTACCGCCATTACGGCTTCATTGAGTCTCGGTATTTTACATCTTTCTCAATCTCGGAGATGGCGGATCAATAGCACACTCGGAAAATGAGTACAAGGAAATTACTCGGGATAAAGATATCAAGATCACCACAAAAGACATCCGATCGATATCTAGGGTTGTAGTTGTCTTGTACAACAACCGGTAAGAACTCGTGTTCATACATGAAAAATCTTGAGACACCTGAAGGTCTCGATGAACTAGCTTAAGTCTCTTCTGGGACTTCTAAAGAAGAAGTCTCAGGAACGTGAGAGGAAGAAATAGACTTAATCAATGTAAGGATCTCAGGGAATGCGAAAGACTGACCATACCAATCTAGGTAAATAGGAAACATTTTGGTACTGAGCTAAGAGAAATCGAACTGTATAAGAGCTACATCACACTCGGGTATAAACAACTGAGTATCTGGTAGAGATGACTCTATCTCTAAAGTATAGACACTAACGTCATACTCAGGAATAGAAGAATCCACATCAATGGATTCAAGATCCTCATCATCATCATCTTTAAAAACGAAAAGAAGAACACCAACCAACCGAATCGATGAACAATCAAATAAAATCAGACAATGGGAATTTAAACCAGTAGGAAAACTCAAATATACATAATGCTGAGAACTGATGGTAGCTAGGAATCTGGGAAGATTAGCTTGCTCTGAAGCTATAAAACCAGGCTCAATGTAATTAATGGCAACAGCAACGGCAAATCTTGCCACTTCTTAGGCAATAAACAAATCAATCGGAGTATTCCATCTAGTCCCGATGTGCCGTGATCAAATGCCTCCTTTCTCCACATCTGCTATACTTTACTATCACACAGGATCTACTACTAATGACTACTACTTGGATCAGGCTCTTCACTCCTGGTGATGTTCATCTCTATCACACTTCATCGATTGTCTTCTTCTTCGAAGAATCGCTCGATCTCATCTTCCCAAT
The DNA here is from genome assembly GCA_036937905.1 of Salvia rosmarinus. Taxonomy (NCBI): domain Eukaryota; kingdom Viridiplantae; phylum Streptophyta; class Magnoliopsida; order Lamiales; family Lamiaceae; genus Salvia; species Salvia rosmarinus. Next base: position 33,150,579 of record CM072821.1, read on the forward strand.
GGGGCTGCTTTGTGTCGGGTCTGCAACTGCAAAGGCTCCATCTCTTCTTCATTGTAGTCTGGCACTAGTGGTTTAGGAGCATTGGGGTTGTTGTCATGCGGAATTGCTTTAAGCTCAAGATGTAGAATGTATGGGTCAATAACGAAAGACATTTCACTGACTGGGAGGTACCCAAGCTTGCACTTGTCAACGGACTCAATATGTTCAGGTTCATACCGATAAGATCTGAAAAAAAACCTGATGGGCTAGAAAAACTGGTCCCCTCATCTACAGGAGGAGGTGACTCTTGAAATGTATGAATCTCATATAAACAACTAGAGATATCAACTGAAATTGACTAAGACTCGGGAGTTATAACGAGGGTGTTAGGAGAACTGCGTGAATTAGGTAAGAGCCAGGAATTACTTTAGAAACCAAACTGATGGGGTCGCTCTGAGAAGACACTGGATTAGCAAAATAAATCGGATAAGAAGGCGAGTAAAAAACAAACGGCTGCTCTAATAGATCCGCATCAATTTCCGGTATCACTGGATCCTGATAAGGAAAAGGAATATTTTCAGCGGAATGCATATCAACAAACCACGGATCTAAGGCAGGGGTAAATACCAATCATCAGGACCCTGATGGATATCTGAGTCCATCAATAGAGGAGAATCAATTGGCTTAACAATTTCGGGAGCTAAAGGAGTACGATCAATCAACATAGACTCGTCAAATCTCGGAGCAAGAATTTCAAAAGGTAGTACATCAATGGCGGTGGGAGAAAGATCATCCTACTCACATAATGCTCCGCAAAGAGTCGATTTAACATGAGAATGAAAATGATCGAGAGGAATAGTCACCTAGGGATGGACCTTGATGATCCCGATTCTATGCTTGAGCGAGCATGGAATCGAAAGAAATTCCCGACTTTAGGATTTCTAGAAAATCGATATAATCAAGAGCACCTTTGGAAGAAGCTATCCTTGCCGAGATCTTTGGCAAGACCGAATCAATCAATCATTGCATCGAATTCATTAACCCCATGCTTTGCCTAATCGAATCCGCCCAGCTGGACGCTCGAAAATTCCGAGAAGTTCGCATACTGTTCCGGCCTAAGCTCATAGAATCTGTCTGTACGTCCAATCAGCAACGATCTAACTCTAGTACTATTAAGCGGCGTAATCCGCATCCTCGGCATCCTGACTAAACGTAACCTAGATATCAGGGAAATCACATCGATATGTCCCATTTTCCATCTTTAGATACTAACCGAATTGTATGCATATTCAACTTTTACAGCATACAATACTAAACATATAAAGATTGCACAAAGCCATAAGCAATACAGAAAGAATTCTGAACTCTTTATGCAAGAATCAACTACTTGTACTGGTCGTCTTTGGAGATGACGGACTTGAGATCTTTGAGCTCACATAATTTAAGACAAGCAGGTTAGACTCAAGGAAGACTCACAGACCGTGAGCGAACAAGCGCTCGATACCATTCTCGTCACACCCCGACCTATCTAATCTTGTATTAATCGACTAATCAAAGTGTGACGGTAGGAAATGAAGTGACTAGTTATTTCAAGAGACTCGCAATTATAAACAGTTGTCATTTTAAGGAAAGACGAGTCATTAGACCTGTGATTAACCAAATGACCAAAGTTGGATACAAATCAATTTAGCAAACCGATGCCATGATCTTTGACATGAATTCAAACAGGTCTATCAAATGTCTAACCCATCAGAACTCTGTATCATAATACATCAAAATCATAACAAGAGTTGGCAACAAAAGAGTAGCTGAGTTTATGTATGAAGACATAAACCCGGGGCAAACATAAAACATGACAAAATCAGTCTTCGCTCAGCATTCAATCTCCATTGTCATCTCCTGCACTACCTGCACATTTAGAAATACATGCAGGGCATGAGTACTTGATGCACTCAGTGGGCAATTGCCGAAAATAACCGAAACATGCTCTTAGAGCTATATAATCGACTTGCCACTGTCTTAGATTCACAGGGGTTTTAAGAAAATAACCTATGAATCATACTTTCTGAAATTTCTTACTTCATGATCAATGCACGTGCTAACAATTCAAATCATAACATGTCTGCAGACAAATCTTAAATAAACACCATATCTACGCACTCTTGTGTTGAGAAGTAGGCCTCATTCTCAAACACCTTGGCCAAAGGCCACCTGTGTACACAAACCCTTACTAGCAGCTCGTCTAGCATATCGTCATTCTCTCGTAGATAGGCAATATGCAATATGCTCAAAAACAGGCAAGTTAATTAACTTTATAAAATTCACATGCTCATTTTCATAAACTTGTGCATAAACATATTTTAGTTTAGAAAGCCCACCTGGAAATCTGGCATACTCGAGACTTTCTGTCTTTCCTTTCTTGATCTCTATTCTGCTTCCACTTGTTCCTTAATAAGGAAATAAGAAGAATAAATACGAGGAAGAGGAACTAAGAGTTTCTAACTCTTGAGCCTCTACTAAAACTCTCTCGATACTCTATGATTAAGCTAAGCTGCTAGGTCAATGCATCCAAAACTAAACTATTCAACTTATTAAGAATGTAGTTTATGAGAACTTAAATCTTTTCAACTCCATATATATATGGGATATCATAACGATATATATATATATATATGAAAATCTTTAGCTTTCCAATCTTCCGTTTGGAAACTTCGATCAAGTAAGTCTTGATCAAGTTATATACTCATAAGAATCTATGTTTTGAAATCCAACTTCAAATATCAAGTAAAAATCACAAAATCCTTTGAAATACTCAAACTAACGAAATCTAACTTTTTCGTATAAGCATAGAAAAATCTCAATAATTCAAAATAGGCTAATTTAATATACTAGATCATACTTTTGAAATCAAACATCTCAAATAAAATCAATACGATAAGTTCTCGACATTACATATGCACTTTAATTTAGGGTTTTTCATATACGTTGGATTAAACTCTAATTTCTTTCATAAAACACAATCATAGGTATACAATTACATAACTACAAGTTTATTTTAAACAAATCAAAGCCAAATCATTTTGAAATCAAGCCCTATATTTTCGGTCCTCACAAGAATTTTGGAGGGTTCGATTTTTGTTTTCATAATAAACTCTAATCATGCACAAACGTCTTTAATTACATAGATCTAAGCTTGATTTAAGAAATCATCAACAAAACTTCAAGATAACAATTAGGGTTCTTGAATAAAATTTAGGTTTTTCATGAAACCAACCAATCAAACTATAGATCCAACATAAATCATCTCAAAGAAGGTATATCTAAACATATGTGAACTAAAAATTGAAAAACGAAAATCCTTGAAACATGGCCCATGATGGCCGAAACATATAGAGGTTAAGGAGGGGATTTTTCTTTGATTTCTCAACATAATATCACGCTATATAGATAGATCTATGCATACATGTACTAAAAATCGAAGAACAAAACCCGTAAAGGACATGGCGATATGGCCGAAAGTTTTGGGGTTTGGGATGGATTTTCACTTTGATTTTAACTTCAAAACTTGAATAAGATTAGAAATCTACCTCCTTAAGATGTAGATCTACCGAGTTGAAGAAGATTGGAAGTCCGGATCTTGAGCTTGGAAGAGAATTTTCGGTGGTGTGTGGTGTGTGTCTTGAAAATTTTGGGAATAATGGGAGCAAATGGAGTCTTGAACAAGCTAAGAACATATTTATATCTAAGGTCTTAGTTACTATTTAAGGCTTCCTTTACAAGCCTTTAAATGGCTTCTAGAATAAGCTAATCCTTTAGCTTCTTTAATAAGCTACATTTGTTCTAGAATCTTCTTTACTATAATATAAGCTTAAAAATAATGATAATATAATGTAACTTTTGAAATTATTAAATCATGATGATTCAAATAGAAATATAGAAATTTCTAGCAAGTTGAAACTTTCATAAATCATTCTTTCTAAAACAAACGTTGAATTAGAACAATGAATTGAAATTCATTGTTAAATTAATCAACTGTAAAATTCTAAGATAAATCTTTAAGTTAAAACTTTATAAAATCTTATCTGAGGATGCATTGTTCCTAGTCACTCACGTAATTAATTTCTAATTAATTACGTACTTAGCGCTTAATGAGAGCTATGAGAATCTGGGGTATTACAGGTAAGGTCGACCCAAGTCGAATCTCTCGAGGAAGGCTTAACAGGGCTACGATTCTATGTCAAACACAAAAGCAAAAAAGAAATACTAACGTCCTAAAATAAGGGGGTCTGTCACGGAACGGACGAAAGCACGAACTAAAATAAAGCAGGTAAAACGGATGCACTTGGACAACAATAGGAATTGGCAGATACACGGAATTGAAGACGGTGTTCTAAGGTTCAAATCTATCCTCGCTATTAATGAATCAATGACCGATACACAATGCATAAAACACCCACGCCTCTCACAAAACGTTCAACACTAACTAATCTCTCGACCACTTCAATGTTAGACTCGAACTTAATGGCGGGGGTCTCTCAATCAAACCGCCATCAACTACGAAGGATATTTCATTACAAAGCACAAGATAGCAAAGATCCAATCCACATATATTAATTATTCAACAACAAATCAATCACTCGATCACGTTCATTGTCAAACTTATATCTAATATAAATATGCTCTCGCATTACTTCATAATCAAGCATAAGCACATAATCAATCTACATTATTCTTTCGAACACCATGTATGAAGATAATGAAATAATCAATTTATTCGGATAAGAAATCAAAAATCATCAACACAATTAATCACGATTCAAGACAAGAACAATCCAACATTTATTTCCCAACAAATCTATAATTTATCTCATGGTAGGAATTATTCCAATCCCAATTACATAGACATAATGAAAATGAGAAAAACTTACAAACCATTCATAGATAAATTCGTCTTTCAAAAATCCGGAATCGCACAATCCAATTGTTAATCCAAATGCAAGAATTAAAATGAAAAGGAAAAGAAAAAGAAAGGAGAAAGAAAAGGGAGAAGAAAATGCGTGTGCGTATGTGGAATCTGAGAATCTCTGTGCGTGAGCGGTTGTTCTCCTTTTTATAAACCTGAAAAAGCCCACGAAGAATTACGCTGAACTGGGCTCAAAGAGCACGTCCAGCGCGGACAGGACGAAACCGACGCTGGAAGTAGCTCTCTGGACGTCTTAGGAACAGTACCCCAGCGCCGGCTTTGCCACGTCCGGCGCTTGGGGTACCTCTCTGGAAAGGTTCCGAGAGAGTACCCCAGCACCGGACGGGGGTGAGTCCGGCGCTGGGTGCGTGGGGGAGGGCAAGGTCAGCTGCTTGGGGTGAGATCGAGCGTCGGACAGAGTTGAGGCGTGCGCTGGAGTTGACGAGCGGGCGTGGGAGGGAAAAGGTCAGCTGCTTGGGGCGAGGCCGGCGTTGCGTATGAAGCGCCGGATGGAGTTGAAGCGTGCGCTGCAGGCGAAGCGCTGGACTTGACGAGCGAGCGCGGGGAGGCAAGGACAGCTGCTTTGCAACGGGCATTGCGGCTGGCGCGGGCGTTGGCATGGAGACGTGTGGATGGACTTCAGACGCGTGAGGCGCGGCCATGGTCGCGTTGCAACCGATGTTGGAGCGGCGCGGCGCGCGCTGGGGCGTGCCAAGCGCCGGACGCGGTCGCACGTGTGCGACTTTGCTGTTTCGCTCATTTCTCTCTCGTCCGAACTCCAAATTACGATCCGTTTACGCCTATAGACTCCTATCGAGATGCTCTTTAACATTGTAGTATTTTTACTTTCATCCTTGTCATATCCATTTAATCCTATTTAACGTCGTTTTCTACAAAACATCGAAACAAACCAAATAAGTCTAAATCGATAAATATTAATCAAAACAACGACAGAAATAGAACAAACCATAGAAAACGGCATGCATAAAGATATGAAGAATAAGAACAAAATCATACTAAACAAAAACACCTGCCACTCTGCACCACCTCGCACTCATCGTCAATCCTCGCCAACCCGCATAAAAAACGAGATGCGGGGCTAGGTACAAAAGTACTCAGTGGATTCATTGCCGAAAATATTTTCTTTGTAAAGTTATTGAACTGCCCACAATAGCGCATGAGGATTTTAGTTAAAAGACTCATGCCTATCAAACATTATATCATTTTTCAAAAGTGTCAGGCCGGACTATTTCATCCACGTTGTTCCATATCTGATCATTCATTCATTCGCGCACTATGGAGGTGGCCACCTACTCATAGTCGCCGTGACCGATCGAGGTAGCTAACATTAACACACAGTCACACGTGTACACAATCCGAGGTAGTCCTTAACTAAGTCGGATCCGATCGTTACCCTTTTTTAACGTTGGTAGACCAACACATTCACATACCACATTGGATATACCAATCTCAGATAGGATCACAACAAAATATAAATATTTGGCAGTCAATAACAATTTATGCAATAATATTTCATAAAGCTTTGGTAAATCATGCTTTGAGATAGATATGCATATCATTTTTGTTAAGAGAGCCCACCTGCTAGTCCGAAGCTAAAAGTTCTAAGTGGGGCAGGGTGTGAGTGTCATTCCTCGGCAACTACGTATGATCAAGCCCTTTATAAGAAAATAGCATTTCTTAGATTCTTTCTATTGATCGAAGGTCGTTTATAAATTACGACTTATAGGTTTCCAATTAGGGTTTCTTTATGATATCATGTGATGGTTTTAAGATAATTCCTATTATCTTACATTCTCAATTTCCAAACTATATTACTTCATCATTCATAGATGAACCTCAACTTCTGAGTCATATACTCCGAGTCTATCCTCGACTTTAGCCTTAGTGTTCTTCTAAACATTAGTACGTTATAGATTGTTAGTATTCAAGTTATGATTGGTATATTAGGATATTCTCAAGCCACTAACTAGACCTAACAATTATAGTTACGTCCTAGTAGGTTATGCTTGACGGCTTGTCGTATTAACATGACGAATGAAAGAGATCTAGACTTATGATTCAAGTGATCACATACTATTATGTAAGTAAGTACTTAGAAATAGATTAAGTTCTTTGTGAATTCTAACTCGACCTTTGAGACATAAGGATTGACACCTTATGTTCGAATCTTTGCTTACACGTTACGACATTGTTTGTTTCTCTTAACTCGTTGGAGATTATGTACGTTATATAATCGCTATTCGTATCAAGTTGTCTTAACGCTCAATCTAATATCGTATTAGGTTATCGTTGTTGAGCATTAACGTTGTAGGTCGGCTTTTGGTTCCTTTAACTTGGGAACTCACGTTTGAGCATCATATTATTAATAGATAACCATAATTCGTGTTTAATTTCGATTCCCATTAATTCTTTCTTAAGTTGTCGAAATTGGTCGATTTCTTTTGGATTCTCGTACATAATGTACTATGTTGTCTACGTTTGGGGTTTTGTTTGTCGGCACAACGTAAGTATAACCATTCAACGTCATACAACACCATACACAACATAAACTATACCAAAGCATTAGAAAACACTAATTTTTAACATAATACCCAACTATTGTGTATGTGTACATGAGGGTTCCATTCATTCATCATAATCACAATCATTCATTCTAAACTTATAGATTAACTACCATGGCATCATTCACAATTAAAATCAACTCATACTTAACCATTTTGCTATATTTTCGATAATTAGCAATAATTAGCATAAGTATCCAATAAATTTCAATAAAATCATGTTATGCTCCTATCATACTATATAATTTAATTACCAACTCAATATCATCAAATAAAATTTTAAACCATAAGTTGACAAGCATATAGTTTTCGGTATTTTCAATTTATTGAACATTGATGTTCAATAAATTTCACAAAAATCATATCATGCTCATATCATATACTAAACATGAAATATCATCTAATATCATACATTAAAATTAAAACATATGCTTATCACTATATATATCTTTTCGGTATTTTTAATATCTATACATATATATTCAATAAATTCCATTCACTTCACCATATGTTTATAATATGCAATAAACATGTAATATTAACTTTAAACCTCAACTAAATATTTATAATATGAACTAAATGCTTGAAATTCTTTTGTCCTCACACATATTTTGTATATGTGTTCAATAAATTCAACAATGCATATTAGATTCATATTATTTCAAAACATCACATATCATATTATTTTCAAAAATAAAATCAAATAAATCTTATATATATATATATATATATATATATATAGTTTTCGTTCATATTAAAAAATAGGAGTAGTGTCACAATAATTTCAAGATTAATATATGATGTTCAGATCATATATTAAACACTATACCTCAACTATTTTTTAATAAATAAAATAAAAATAATTTCTAAAAATTCTATATAGGTTTCGGTTTTAACATGAAAATAGGAGAAGTGTTCCAAAAATTTCAAGATTAATATATGATGTTCATATCATGTATTAAACACTATATCTCAACCATTTTCAACAAATAAAATCAACAATGGTCTATATATATATATATATATATATATATATTCGGACTTTTTGAAGAAAATAGGAGATGTGTTTCAAAAATTTCAAGATTAATATATGATGTTCATTTCATATATTAAACACTATATCTCAACTATTTTCAAAAAAAAAAAATCAAATCATGGCCTAAAAATTCTACATAGCTCTCGGCCTTTTCGAAAAAAAATACCCAAAAATTCCAAACATTCTCATATTTATTCTACATGCTCCTAATATATCAACAAGCAATAATATGAAATAATATTCACAAAAGCATGCTTTATATTCTATAAAAAGAATTATCACAAAAACTGAAAAATATTAAACATGCTCCAAAAATTATCAAACTTTAAACACAACCTTAGAACATATTTCTAAATATATTTCATTCATGGCTTGAGAGCATTTGATGGCTCAAGAGTTATGAAGAAATTGATGAACAAAACTAGGGTTCTTCATGAAATAATTTCAAAAAAAAATCTAAAAACAATTCTACTCCATTAACAATGAAGAGAATGATGAATGATACCTTTTTATGGTCTTACAAAAATTATTGGAGGGTTGGAATGGTTGGGAAGGAAGGATTGAAGTTTAAAAACTTGAAGAACAAAATAGAGAAAATTTTCAAAATAAAGAGAGAGAGAGAGAGGCACGGTTTTTGGGTCTGCATTATGGCAGTAAAATGGCTGTTCTGAGTCTATATGAGTGGTCCATTGTGGTGGTCGGGAGATGACTAGTCAAATTACCCGATTTGGCATGTTAATACCGACTCTTTAAGTTTTATCGCGCTTTCGATTGATTTCTAAGAACCTTAAGGTTTTATTTTCTTAAATAGACTTAAAAAGACTTATTTCATGGTGTATAATAATTTCATGAAGTTCGGATGGCATCCGGTAAGTCAATTCCGAATTATCGCGGAAAAACAACATCCGGCGATTAAATTATGCTCATTCAAAATTCTATTGAATTCTTGAGATTTCGTAATTAATTTGGGTCTTATATATCATTTCTTATTGATTTAGACCCTTGGTTCAAGTTTCGGTTCGTTCGGATCAGTTTAGGGTTTTTCCGGTATATATTTCCTGCGTTCGGTTAAGTTCTTCAGGAATTTCTTTTAGAAATTGATTCTTATGAATTCTAAATTCATAATAATATATTCCTCCATGATTTTGGTTGTTATCATTAATTTTCATGATTAGCACGGACTGGAAGTTGATCCGGCTCGTGAATAGTACTTTTGAGATTGACCGGGCAAGCATGCCCGAAAATTCCAATTCCTTGGCTTCTCACATGTTTTCGTGTGGCGATTCTAGAAATGAAATCCTTTTTTTGAGATTCATTCTAGATCTTTCATTCTATGTTCAGGCTATTCAGAAACCCTAATCCGGTAGGACTAGTCATTAGTTTTTTATTTCTCTATTTTTCGATCTCTGAATCGATTCTAATTCATTTCGTTGGTCACCTTAAACATAATTAAGGTCTTAGCACTCTAATTAATTGGTTTAAGCATCGCTAATAAAAAATTTAAATTTTTCGGGTTATTACATACCATCTCCCTTAAAATAAATTTCGTCCCGAAATTTGCTAACCTTGGAAAAGATCTAGGTATTTCTCTTTCAAAGCTGATTATAATTCTCAGGTTGCTTCTTCTTGTCCATGGTGTCTCCATTGAACTTTTACTAACAGTATCTCTTTGTTCCTTAGCTTTTGGGTACGTCGGTCCAAGATTTCCGTAGGCAATTCTACATAACTCATATTGTCATCGAGGACAATATCTATCGGCGGTATCACATGGCTGGGGTTATGTATGTACTTTTTGAGTTGTGAAACATGGAACACATTGTGCACGTTTCCAAAACTTGGCGGCAATGCAAGTCTGTAAGCCCCTGGCCCTATCCTTTCCAAAATTTCATAGGGTCCTATGAAACGTGGTCGCAGCTTCCCTATGATTCCGAATCTCACGATTCCTTTTGACGTGAAGATCTTCAAGAAGACTTTGTTTCCCACTTCAAAGTGCAGTTATGTGCGACATTTGTGGGTGGAACGCGGTACTGAAATGTAGTCGAGTTCCCAATTCCTTTTGCAAGCTCGTCCAAAATCTGGATGTGAATTTTGAATCTCTATCAGACGTGATAGTCTTTGAAACTCCATGTAAACGTACAACTTCTCGAACGTATAACTGTGCTAATATGTCTGATCCACTGTTATCGGAATTGGTAGAAAATGCGCCCTCTTGGTCAAACGATCGATGATGACCCAAATAGAGGTATTTCCTCTTTGTGATTTGGGTAGCTCGGTAACAAAATCCTTGGCTATATCGTCCCATTTTTATTCCGGTATGTCCAGCGATTGTAAGGTTCCATACGGTCGCTGGTGGAGTGCTTTCACTTGTTGACACGTCAAACAACGTTCTACGAATGAAGCTACGTCTCGCTTCATTCCATCCCACCAAAATTTCTCCTTGAGATCTTGGTACATTTTGGTGCTTCCGGGGTGTGCGGTGTAAGAAGTCTCATGGGCTTCTTTCAAGATCTCGCTCTTAAGCCCTTCGTCTTCTGGAATACACACTCTCCCGTCATATAACAAAATGTCATTTGTTGCTTCCCTGAAATTTTTGTGGTTGTGGTCCTTGATCTTGGTTCGTACTTCCTCCAGCTTCTTGCTCTTCCTCTGGGCTTCTAAGATTCGAGCTCTTAAGTCCGGGATTGCAATTAACGTTGCAATGTAGCCTTTTATCATCTGAGACGGGTCTATGACTTCGATGTTCATCCTATGAAATTCCTTTATAAGTATCTCTTCATGACTGAGGAGACATCCCAAACTAGAGTGAGATTTGCGACTCAAAGCATCGGCTACAACATTAGCCTTGTTTGGGTGGTAATTGATACCCCAGTCGTAATCTTTCACCAGTTCTAACCATCTACGTTGCCTCATGTTAAGATCTTTCTGCTCAAAGAAATACATCAAGCTTTTATGGTCAGTATAGATCTCACATCTAACTCCATACAAATGGTGTCTCCAAATCTTTAAGGCATGTACGACCGATGCTAATTCCAGATCGTGCGTAGAATAGTTCAACTCATGTGGGCTTAATTGCCTGAAGCATAAGCAATAACTCTGCCTTCTTGCATCAGAACACATCCTACTCCATTCTTCGAAGCGTCCGTGTAGATTGTGTACTCTTTATTTGCTTCGGGTACTGCAAGTACAGATGTTGTCGTCAGAAACTCCTTCAATCTCTGGAAACTAGCCTCACACTCGGCAGTCCAAGTGTACTTGATTCTTTTTCTTAACAATTGGGTCATGGATCGGGCTAAAGTTGAAAATTCTTCGATAAATCTCCGATAATAGCCGCTAAGTCCTAAGAAACTCCGAATTTCATTCGGGTTCTTTGGGGATTCTCATTCTCGAAATGTATCGATCTTAGAGGAGTCTACTTTGATTCCCTCGGCGGACACGATGTGACCTAAGAATGTCACCTCGCATAACCAGAATTCACACTTGCTAAACTTGGTAAAGAGTTGCTCTTGCCTTAATGTTTGTAGCACAGTTCCCAAGTGCTCTTCATGTTCTTGGTTATTCTTGGAGTATTTTAGGATATTATCTATGAATACTAAGATAAATTTATCTAAGTATGGGTGAAATACCCTATTCATGATATCATTAAATACTGCTGGGACATTTGTAAGTCCAAAGGGCATAACGATGAATTCGAAATGACCATACCTTGTACGAAAAGCCGTTTTAGGTACATCCTCTGGTCTAATCTTCAGCTGATGGTACCAGACTTTAAATCTATCTTCGAAAAGACTCCTGCTCCCTTAAGTTGATCAAACAGATCGTCAATTCGGGGCAAACGATACTTATTCTTAAGAGTTATCTTGTTTAACTCTGATAGTCTATGCACATTCTAAATGGCCATCCTTCTTCTTCACGAAAAGGATAGGTGCTCCCCATGGAGACACACTAGGCCTAATGAAACCTGCCAAGTTTCCTTGGTTCCTTGGCGGCTCCTACGGTTATTCTCTTTCCTGATTGAGGGCGTAGGCCCTGGCTTGCGGTGGTGGTTGTTGTTGTTGTTCTTATTGTTGCTGCTTTGTTGCGGCGGTTGTCGGTATTGTTGTTGTTGTTGTCGCCATTGCTGTTGTCGTTGTCGCTGTGTTTGATAGGGTCGTTCGATTGGCTGGAAGTATTGAACCGGGGGCTGCTGCTGAAACGGTTGAGCATGGATAGCGCTAGGGCTGGCAATTTTCGACCCGACACGAGAACACGACACAAACACACACGAAATTAACGTGTTAATGTTCAGCCTTATCGTGTTCGTGTTCTTATCGTGTCGACACGATAAGGACACGATAATTTCGTGTCATGTTCGTGTCGGATCCGTGTCGTGTTCGTGTTGCATTCGTGTTCGTGTCGGATCGTGTCGTTTTCGTATAATTCGATAATATTTATATATATTTAATATTAATTTAACTATATTTTATATATTTTATTTCTTTTATTTATTTATTTTCTAATTTTGATATAAATTTTTGTTTAGGTAATCGGTAATCGTGTCAATACGAAAAAATCATTTCATATTCGTGTTAGTGTCGTGTTCATGTCGTGTCCGTGTTAGTACATTTCGTGTCGTGTTCGTGTCAGACAGATCCTTAACGGGTCATGTTCGTGTTTGGCCTTATCAGGTCGTGTCGACACGATAACGACCCGACACGCACGAATTGCCAGCCCTAGATAGCGCGGATTGATTGGACTCGGTTAGGCATATTGAGACGGCCATTTTCTCCTTGGCGTATCCCTGGATAGTCCCTGGAGTAGAGACCCTTCTGGTCACACTTGAAGCACCCATCATTCATAAATGCGCATGCCCCCTTGTGACTCCTATGGCATCTTGGGCACACGGGGAGCCTCACGAATTTCTGGTTTTCCCCGCCAGGTGCGGGTACCATGGGGCGTCTGTTACTTTGTCCGTGCTAGATGACACGTTACTCCCTTGCCAGGGCCTCCTATCGGCCTGACCAGCATGTGATCCTTGAACTTGGTGGGGGTCCTTCCCACTTCCTCTTCCCACGATCCCCTTGGTGATTCGGGGATGCCTGGCAGATCCCGCCTCGTGCAAAGCCGCCTCGATGTCCAAAGCTCTACTAAAGGCCTCGCGGTAGGTCAGATTTCCATGACCAGCTAGCGACACCCTGATTTCATGGTGAAGTCCCATCCGGAACTTCTCTGTCCTCTTTTCGTTGGTGTCGACCAGTTGAGGCGCATACCGTGACATCTCGCAGGATGCACGGTCGTAATCTGTGACCGTCGTCTTTCCCTGGCATAGATTGTAGAACTCATGTTCTTTTCTTTTCTGGTAGCTCTTAGGAATGTACTTCTCGTACACTTCCTCCTTAAATTCCTCCCATGTGTAATCTTCCAATTCCTCCTCGGATAGAGTCTTCCTCTTCGCCTCCCACCAGAAGTCGGCGGCACCAGTCATTTGGAAAGCAACGCATGACAAGCGTTCTTGAGATGTGCATTGAATGAAGTTGAAGATTCGCTCCAACGTGCGAATCCAAAGTTCAACATCCACGGGATTCCCATTCCCGTTGAAAGTGGGTGGGTTCTATCTGATGAATAGTTCCTTAATTCGCCTTGCAGGTGGTGGTGGTGGTGGACTGTCTTCTCTCTCAGGTATTACTTCACGATTTCTTCTTCTCGGCGGCATCCTATCTTTCATAAATATACGCAATTAAGTATCTTCTTATACCATCCATAAGGTCAATGTATATATCAGCATGGTACGTATATATAATCACAACATAAATTTATCACATCATCGAACACTATATAACACAATATTAAAACAAAAGGCTCTCGGGGAGCTATTATCATATCACATCACTTGCCTCAACAAGGACTTTCATCAGCGTTTTGAAGATTTACAAAAGACCAGGTACAGAGTATGATGCCCAAAAACAATTATCAACATCACTCCGTGTACCTAGTCACGATGCGTACAAAAATCTAAACGCTACCGTGGACATCAAAATAGGGTTTCATATCGGAACGACTCATCGTTTCCGCATGCATCAAAAGATATACAAAGTATATAGACAAAAATACTATCTAGTCCTAAGAACTAGATCCATGATCTCCCGGGGTGTAGACAGGGCTCCATGTGTCGTAGTCAGGACTGGAAGTATGGGAACTATCCACTCCCTCTATCTCATCATCAGCTGATAAATCCTCCTCGGGGTCTTCCTCCGGGTCCTCCTCTGGATCCTCCTCCTCAGCCTCGGGTGCGGGAACCATGGGCTCTCGGACTCTAATGATCCTGACTTCTTCCATAGCAGCCAGGTCTCGGCGGATCTCGACCATGACCTCTTCAAAAGCAGTGGCTGGGAACGGAGCAGCAGCCAGGTGAGTACAGGCTCCTCTCACGATGCCTACAGCTAGGCCACGTGGATCCTCAATCTCCATAAAATTATGGTACACAGGTGCATGCGGGGTGGCGGCTGGACTGGGAAGATTCGGCAGGTAGAGGTGGGTACGGGCATGGCATGACCGACGACGATGGTCTGGGTGGGCAATGACGAGGATGGAACCCCACTGGTAGTAGGACCGGGAAGCTGATCTGTCGGGAACGGGAAGGTCCAGCCTCGAACATGTCCCTACCACTGCCAGGCAAGAATACGGGTCCATCAGCTGCCAAACGGGGCACCTCTGGGTGGAGCCACTTGGGAATCTCAACGCGCCAGGTGTATTCACGCGCGGGAAGATACGGCCCACGTGGTGCAGCTCCGTATACCATGAATACATAGCTCAGGTGGCTAACAAAGAGAGGCAGGTCTGTCTCCAGATCGAAGCTCTCTCGGCGTCGATAGATATAGTCCGCCGATATCTCACGGGCATACCACGCCAATGAGCAGCGCTTATGATCGATTGAAGTACACCGTCATAATGCGATGTACCATGGTCATGTGCAGCGGCCCAATGACGTACGATGTGCGCCAAGAACTCGTCGAGGTCATCTCCTGTTTGGTATGAATTTGTGCCTATTCTTGGTATTCTTTTACATGCCATTACCAGTGTTTCGTCTTTCTTATACCGTTGTTTTGATTAGAATTCTTCGTTTCGGACTAATTTGGTTTGTCTCGATGTTTTGTAGGAAAACGGTATGAAATAGGATGAAATAGATCTGCCAAGGATCAAGTATATTGAAGAGCATCTTAACAGGAGTCCATAGGCGAAAGCGGATCCTAATTCGGAGTTTAGACGAGAGAGAACGGGGCGGAGCATCAAAGTCGTGCACGGGCACCCACGTCGCACGGCCAGCGCCCGTGCATTCCATCCAGTCTTCGCGCGTCAACCAGCGCCCATCGCCCAGCGTGCTCGGTAACATCCGCGCTTGCATCAACCGGCACTCGACAACCCAATCAGCGCCCGATATCCCAACCAGCTCCTCGCCTCCCACAGCGTGCAAGAAAACTCCGTGTCGTTGGCCTCCAACGCCTGTTACGCGCCACCGACGCTTGCCCTTCCTCGCCTCTCCACCGCACCCGTCTTGACGTCCCAGCGCCCGTTCTCCCAGCGCCGATGTCCGTCCGCGACTCGCGCCCCGTACGACGCTGGGCATCGCCCAGCGCCCAGTCAACCGGCGCTTGATGACCGCGTGTGCTCAGCCCGCCATCTCCGTGCACCCACACTTCCAACGCCGACGCAACTCCTCCCGGCGCTCGGTTACCCGCTCACCCGCAACGCTCACAACCGACCCTCGACAGCCATCTGGCGCTTAACGTGTGCAGCCTTCCAGCGCACAACCGGCGCTGCCACCCACATGCCCGCTCTCGTCCATTTTTTCCTCTTGCGCTCACACGTCACCCGGCGTTTTCTATACAGAATGTTTTCCACACAGCACCCGCCCCAGCCGACGCTCAACGCGAGCGTCCCTCGCGCTCTCACACCTCCGCGCTCGTTCACCTCTAGCCAGCGCTCACTTTCAATACAGAATGTTTTCCAAACCGGCGCTCACCCTGAGCCGGCGTTCACTTTCATTACAGAATGTTTTCCTAACCGGCGCTGACTCCACAACCGGCGCCCACTCAATATTTATATATATATACGCGCTAGGTAAAAAATAACGGGAGTTCTTATTTTTTTCATTCTCGGCGCCGCTGTTCTTCAAGATTTCTTCTGAGCTTCCGGAGAACGATAGAGATAAATTAACAGTATTTGATTCCTGTTTTTCATCCTTTCAATTTAGCACTTTATTTTGTTATTCTTAGTGGTTTTCATTCGATCAATTTAGTGTTTTGTTTTGAGATTGTTGTTGGATTCAATTTATATTGTGAGATTGTTATTGAATTCAATTTAATAGTAGATATTGGTTTGTTGGTTTCTCGATTGATTCTATTACTTTCGATTTTAGATAATTTATATTTTATGCAATTGATTCTGAAGATTAGTAGAGTGATGAATCATTCTTAGCTTAATTTTATTGCTTTACGTTTGGTGATCTAGTTTAGTTTGTTTATTAATTAGCTTCCTACTTTTGTGGTTTCGTAGTTTATCAACTAGGGATTGACAACGCTAGTTAGATTTCTTGTTTTAATTTAATTTTCCATTCAGCTTTTCAATTCACGTATGATCAAAAACACATGTTGGTATTAGAGTGTTAGGATTTACCGCTTTCTGTGTTTGACACGAACAATAGCCCTGTTAAGTTTTCCTTGAGAGACGACTAGGGTTAACTTTCCCTACTACAACACCTCATTCGATTATGAGTCAATTAAGAGTACACTTTTGATTGAAACAAATTTTGACGCCGTTGCCGGGGAGAACTATAGGCGTATTATTTGTGTTGATTATTTTTCGTGTTTATTTTCATTTTTCTTTTGTTATTCTCCAGTTGCGTGTGATCTTTTCTTGTTTAAGTGTTGTGTATGCTAGGTCGCCGCAGTCTAAATAGTGTTGAGGTCACAGATCATGACCTTTAATCAGACGTCAGACGAGCCATTCCATGAAGCTTGGGAACGGTTCAGGGATTTATTGCAGAAATGCCCTCACCATGCCTTACCAGATGAAATTCTTTATCAATTCTTCTATGATGGATTGACTCAGAGTTTCCAGTACATGGTGGACAATGCTGCAGGTGGAGACATTGGTTCTCGAACGGCATTGGATATCGTCGATATTTTTGAAGCCATGGCTGCTACTTCACACCAGAAGTCCAGTCGAGGTGGAAGAGCCAAGGCACATGCCGTGAACCCTTCGTACGACATGAATAAACATGTGGCTGATTTGATGAGGGAAGTGAATGGAAATTATTGAATATATATGTGTATATAGTGAAATTATAAGCTTAGAATAAATGGTTGTGATTATGGTGAATGAATGGAACACTTATGCACACATACACAATGATTGTATATTATGTTAGAAATTAGGGTTTTCTAATGCTTTAGTATAGTTTATGTTGTGTATGGTATTGTTTAGTGTTAAATGTTTATGTTTATGTTATACCGACAAACTAAAACCCCAAACGTAAACAACATAATACTATATGTACGAGAATCCAAAAGAAATCGACCAATTTCGATAACTTAAGAAGGAATCAACGAGAATCGAAGTTAAACATAAATTAGGGTTTGCTTCTATTAAAAGGATACTCAAACGTGAGTTCCTAAGTTAGAAAAACCAAAAGCCGAGCTACAACGTTGATAGTCAATAACGACAACCCAATACGATAGTAGATTGAGCGTTAAAAACAACTCGATAACGAATAACGATTATACGACTTATATAATCTCCGACGAGTTAAGAGAAACAAAGTCGTAATGTGTAAGCAAAGATTCGAACATAAGATGTCGATCCTTATGTCTCAAAAGTCGAGTTAATATTCCCGAAGCACTTCATTTATTCTTAAGTACTTACTTACATGATAACATGTGCTCACTTGAATCATAAGTCAATACTCCTCTTTTAATTGTCGTGCTAATACGACAAGTCGTCAAGCATAACCTACTAGGACGTAGCTATAATTGTTAAGTCTAGTTAGTGGCTTGAGAATATCCTAATTTACTAATCATAATTTGATTACCGACAATCTATAACGTAATAACGTTTAGAATAACACCAAGGTTAAGAGTCGAGGATAGACTCAGAGTATGTTATTCATAATTGAAGTTCACCTATGAACGATGAAGTAATATAGCTTGGGAATTGAGAATGTAAGATAATATAAATTATCTTAAAACAATCACATGAAATCATAAAGAAAACCTAATTGGGAATTTTTAAGTCGTAATTTATAAACGACCTTCGATCGATAGAAAGAATCTAAGAAAGGTTATTTTCTTATGAAGGGTTTGATCGTACGTAGTCGGCGAGGAAGAACAATCACACCTGCTCATTTAGAACCACTAGCTTTGGATTAGCAAGTGGGCTTTCTTGAAACGAAAATATTATGCATACCTAAAAGCATGATTTACAAAGCTTTATAAAATATTATCACATGAAATGTTATTGACTGCCAAATGTTTATGTTTTGTTGTTATCCTAACTGAGATTGGTATAACCCATATGGTATGTGAATGTGTTGGTCCACCAACGTTAAAAAAGGGTAACGATCGGATCCGACTTAGTTAAGGACTAACTCGGATTGTGTACACGTGTGACTGTGTGTTAAGGTTAGCTACCTCGACCGGTCACGACGACTATGTGTAGTGGCGACCTCCATAGTGCGCGACTGAATGAATAAATAAATGATCAGATATGGAAACAACGTGAATGAAATAGTCAGGCCTGACGCTTTTGAGAAATGATAAAATGTTTGATAGGCATGAGTCTTTCAACTAAAATCCTCATGTGCTATTGTGGGCAGTTCAATAACTTTTGATAAAGAAAATGTTTTAGGCAATGAGTCCACTAAGTACTTTTGTCCTTAGCCCTGCATCTCGTTTTTGATGTGCAGGTTGAGCAAGGATTGATGATGGGTGCGAGGTATTGCAGAGTGGCAGTCATTTTGATGCTTTATTAGAAATGTTTCTAGAACCTTGGACATGTATCGTCATATGCATGCCCACACGTTATTTGCTGCCTAACTCTGATATTATTTTGATGTCTTGATTATAACTGCTTTCATACCGTATTGAACTTGAGGTCGTACCTCGTTCCTTGAATTGTGCCCTGATTGGGCTATATGTGTGAACATCGAACCTTTTGGTAAGTCCTTCTGTGACTTAAGTTCGTATCGAACAGCTATTCCTTTTTATCTATGCGTTATTGAGTAGTTAAATGGTTAATTGCATTGATTAGTTATGTTTATATCCCTGCTTTATCATACCGGTGACAATCCATATGATCCGTACTTCCATGGAAAGTCGGGTCGTCACAATCTGTCTCTGACTGGATTAAGTCGTGCTCACGACGTTAAACAGAGGAGGTGGAAAAGAAGAAAGAGACTAATGCCAGATTGCATAAGGCAACAAACCCTTACATTCCACCGATACCCTTTCCACATTGGTTGAAGAACGAGAAACAAGACCAGCGATTCAATGAGTTCTATAAACTCCTGTCCAAGATGAATGTTAATTTGCCCCTGTTGGACGTGATCAAAATGTGCCGGCTTATGTCAAGTTTTTCAAGGAGCTAGTCTCTAAGAAGAGAAGGTTTGGGGAGCATGAGAAAGTCATGGTCTCGGGAGCAGCTAATTCCATCCTACAGTATCAGTTGCCTCCCAAACTTCGGGATCCAGGTAGTATTAATATTAAGATTGCTTTGGGTAACGGGATAGAAGTTTCTGGCATGCTTGACCTGGGGGCCGGGATTAATCTTATGCCTTATTCTATGTTCAAACGATTAAGATTATGTAAACTAAAACCCATTAGGAAGTGTCTACAATTAGCTGATAGGTCCGTGAGATACCCCAAGGGTATTGTCGAGGATGTATTAGTAAAGATGGGTGGGTTGATTGTTCCTATTGATTTCGTTGTTTTGGATATGGGGGATATTAAGGAAGATGGGGAGGAACACACACTGTTGTTGGGAGGCCATTCATGGCCACAACCAACACACTAATTGATGTTAAGAATGGCACTTTGAAAATGACTGTACTAGATGAATCTGGGTCTTTCTCTGCACATGATAGTGTGATATCTCCCTCTGTTAAATTCATTGATAATCATGCTCCCGCAGATGCTGTTGATCCATTGGTTCGAGAATGTTTTGTTGCAGGGTGAGAATGCAAATTTATACAAGGGGAAAGTGAAACAGATACATTATTGGCGGAGAGTTAACAAGGATTTAAAGCCGGGAATGAAGAGTTTACTTTTTGAATCTCGTTTGAAATCCTGCCCCAAGAAGCTCAACTCTGGATGGAGTGGTCCTTACATGATTGAAAAGATGTTCCCTTATGGAGCAGTCTTACTCCGCAATCCCAGCACCAACAGATCTTTTACTGTGAATAGACAACGGGTGAGACCTTATTTTGATCAAGGGGATGATCCGAAAGGCGTAGAGAACTCCATGCTCATCGAGCCTTTCTGTCTCTGACTGGATTACGTCGTGCTCATAACGTTAAACAGAGTACTACGTGGGAGTTTACCCACGGATCTTTTCTGTTCTTTTTCTACTTTCTCTTTTGTTTGTTTCGTTGTTCTCGTTGATCTATCTGTTGTCGTTGAGTTTGTTTTCTCGGTGGAGCGTTGTAAGCGATCCCGTGAAGCCGTGACTCTCCAACTCGTCGTGCATGCCCACATTCCAACCCTGTTTCTGCCATCTACTACCAGGGAAGTCTCATCCTCTATTGACTATTTTTGTTATCAATGTTTTGAGCACTGGGGACAGTGCTCGAATTTAGTGTGGGGGAAGATTATTTGGTTTTGTGTGCGTATCTTGTCTATTTGCATGCTTGGTGATACGCGTATTTTGATCTCTTGGACACAAGCTTTGTCTATGCGAGTAAGTTAGGATTTTGATTTATGCAACTGAACTATGTGGTATTGGTCAAACCTTGATGTATTTCTCGTGCAATGTGAATTGACGAGATCGTGTGAATTTATTTTAAATCAGAGGTTATTGATGTGATTTGTCCGACTAATTCTAGGGGTAGTTTTAACAGTGTGGTTACCTACATACTTGTTTCATAAAAAAAAAGGTGTGAAAAAGAAGAGAAAAGAAGGAGAATGAAAACTCCAATAAATTGTTGAGATTATATTAAAGGAGGATGGGATTCTGCCCCTCTTTCTCGTAAATCGAAAAATGGGCTTGGGAAACCACGATAGGAGACTCGAGTTCATCGAGACTTCACCTTTCGAACATTGTTCCAAAATCTGTTAATATTTTCATTGTGTTATCAAAGAAACTTGTTGCTAAAGGTAACAATTTTAGTTAATCCACCCCTAGCGGAGAGTTGGGTCTGAGCAAAAATAACTTACTTGTTTATTTGACTTTCTCACAATCTTAGATTTGTTTCGCATTAACTTTGATTATGTATTCATCATGTTTGGGGAAATTGCAAAAATAGGTTTGATTGATTAGATTAAGAGTTAAGTTGCATGAGTTATTTTTCTACTCTTATTAGTATAGACTTTGCTTGAGGACAAGCTAATGGATAAGTGTGAAGGAGTTGTTTGGTATGAATTCTTACCTATTCTTGGTATTCTTTTACATGCCATTCCCAGTGTTTCGTCTTTCTTATACCGTTGTTTTGATTAGAAATCTTCATTTCAGACTAATTTGGTTTATCTCGATGTTTTGTAGGAAAACGGTATCAAATATGATGAAATAGATCTGCCAAGGATCAAGAATATTGAAGAGTATCTTAACAGGAGTCCGTAGGCGAAAGCGGATTCTAATTCGGAGTTTAGACGAGAGAGAACGGGACGAAGCATCAAAGTCGCGCACGGGCATCCCCGTCGCACGGGCACCCCCTTCGCACGGCCAGCGCCCGTGCATCCCATCCAGTCTTCGCGCGTCAACCATCGCCCATCGCCCAGCGCGCTCGGCAACGTCCTTGCTTTCATCAACCGGCGCTCGACAACCTAACCAACGCCTCGCCTTCCCAGCGCTGAAGTCCAGCGTGCACTCAGTAAACTCCCGTGCGCGTTTTGTACTCCAGCGCCCTCCGAGCGCCCGCTGGGCGCCACCCGGCGCTCGCCCTTCCTCGTGCACCTCTCCACCCGACGCTCCATCTTTAGCCTCAAGTGCCCGCGTCCCAGCGCGCGTTCTCCCAGCGCCGATGTCCGTCCGTGACTCGTGCCCCGTCCGGCATTGGGCATCGCCCAGCGCCAATCAATCGGTGCTCGATGACCGCACGTACTCAGCCCGCCATCTCCGTTCGCCCACACTTCCAGCGCCCACGCAACTCCTCCCGGCGCTCGGTTACCCACTCACCCACAACGCTCACAACCAGCGCTCAACAGCCATCCGACGCTCAACGTGTGCAATCTTCCAGCGCACAACCGGTGCTACCACCCGCACACCCGCTCTCATCCATTTTCCCTCGTGCGCTCACACGTCACCCGGCGTTTTCTATACAGAATTTTTTCCACACAGCGCCCGCCCCAGCCGGCGCTCAATTCGAGTGTCCCTCGTGCTCTCACACCTCCGCGCTCGTTCACCTCCATCCTGCACTCACTTTCAATACAGAATGTTTTCCAAATCGGCGCTCAGCCTGAGCCTGCGTTCACTTTCATTACAGAATGTTTTCCTAACCGACGTTGACTCCACAACCGGCGCTCACTCAATATTTATATATATATATACGCGTAGGTCAAAATAACGGGAGTTCTAATTTTTTTCATTCTCGGCGCTACTGTTCTTCAAGATTTCTTCTGAGCTTCCGGAGAACGATATAGATAAATTAACAGTATTTGATTCCTGCTTTTCATCCTTTCAATTTAGCACTTTATTTTGTTATTCTTAGTGGTTTTCATTCGATCAATTTAGTGTTTTGTTTCGAGATTGTTGTTGGATTCAATTTATATTGTGAGATTGTTATTGAATTCAATTTAATAATAGATATTGGTTACATGGTTGCTCGATTGATTCTATTACTTTTGATTTTGGATAATTTATATTTTATGCAATTGATTCTGAAGATTAGTAGAGTGATGAATCGTTCTTCGCTTAATTTTATTGCTTTATGTTTGGTGATCTAGATTAGTTTGTTTACTAATTAGCTTCCTGCTTTCGTGCTTTCGTAGTTTATCAACTAGGATTGACAACTCCTAGTTAGATTTCTTGTTTTAATTTAATTTTCCGTTCAGCTTTTCAATTCACGTATGATAAAAACACATGTTGGTATTAGAGTGTTAGGATTTACCGCTTTCTGTGTTTGACACGAACAATAGCCCCGTTAAGTTTTCCTTGAGAGACGACTAGGGTTAACTTTCCCTACTACAAAACCACATTCGATTATGAGTCAATTAAGAGTACACTTTTGATTGAAAAAAATTTTGGCGCCGTTGCCGGGGATAACTTTAGGCGTATTGTTTGTGTTGATTATTTTCCGTGTTTCTTTTCGTTTTTCTTTTTTTATTCTCCAGTTGCGTGTGATCTTTTCTTGTTTAAGTGTTGTGTTTGCTAGGTCGCCGCAGTCTAAATAGACCACTTGCTAACCCGTTGGACCGCACTCGAAGATCTAAAAGATCGCTTCTTCCAGCACTGGAGGAGTTTGGTGCCACTTCTGTGAGTGGTGAACAGTCAGAGCCGATAATCAGAGATCAACCTGTTGTTGAGAATACTCCCCCGTTGAGAGATATGGGTGAAAATGCACGAGCTCTGCGTGATTTCTACAGGCCGGTGATTGGGGCCGCTACTTCCCCAATTGTTCTTGGACCGGCAGCCCGGGACTATTAGCTTTAGCCGAATCATTTCTCGCTCATGCCTACCTTCCATGGGCTTGCTAGTGAGGATGCCTTGGGATTTATAAGGGAGTTTTGCTTGGTTTTGCAGTCCTTCCCGCTGGGAGGACTAAATGAAGATCAACTGAAGATGCGTTGTTTCCCGTACACTCTTAAGGACCGGGCTAAGTCGTGGTTTCTGGCACTTCCCACCAACTCTCTGCAGAACTGGAATGCCGTGGTAGATAAGTTCATGACGAAATACTACCCAAACAAGTAGAGTCAGGAGTTGAGGTCACAAATCATGACCTTTAATCAGACGTCAGACGAGCCATTCCATGAAGCTTGAGAACGGTTCAGGGATTTATTACAAAAATGCCCTCACCATGCCTTACCAGATGAAATTCTTTATCAATTCTTCTATGATGGATTGACTCAGAGTTTCCAGTACATGGTGGACAATGCTGCAGGTGGAGACATTGGTTCTCGAACGGCATTGGATATCGTCGATATTTTTGGAGCCATGGCTGCCACTTCACAGCAGAAGTCCAGTCGAGGTGGAAGAGTCAAGGCACATGTCGTGAACCCTTCGTATGACATGAATAAACAAGTGGCTGAATTGATGAGGGATGTGCATGAACTTAAGTTGAAAAAGCCCGATCCACCATCACAGCACAAGGAATTCATGGGACCTTGTGGAATCTGCAATGAACTTGGGCACAATGTTGATACGTACCCCAGGATCGGAGAGCATACCTCTGAAGGCGAAGCCGAAGTATATTCTATGCAAGGATTTCTACCTAGACGGCAGTTCGAGCCTAATCAACAACAATTTAATGTGGGATGGAGGAACCAAAATCCAGGGCAGAGTTCAAACCTGAATGCGCCATACCAAAGACCTCCACAAAGAGCGAGCGGCTTGACCAGCGGATGCACTATCCGCATGACAAACAACCCCATAGCGGCGATTCTCGATGGCAGTTCCACAGCGGCGGCGATATCGTGAGCACCTCCACCCCCACCTCAGAGACCAGATTTTAAGGATATGATCACCCAAAGAATAGATGCTCAAGATTCCACCATCAAGCGTTTAGAGATGCAAATCGGACAGATTGCCAGCACGGTGAATGAGCTATTGCAGCAAGCAGCAGCGGGGAAACTTCCAAGCCAGCCTCATCAAGCTCATGTGATCACTGTTCTAAGGAGCGATCGAATTGCTTCTAATGAGGTGGGAGAGTCATCAGACAAGCCGTTGCAGTCAGAGGAGGTGGAAAAGAAGAAAGAGACTGATGCCAGATTGCATAAGGTAACAAACCCTTACATTCCACCGATACCCTTTCAACATCGGTTGAAGAACGAGAAACAAGACCAGCGATTCAATGAGTTCTATAAACTCCTGTCCAAGGTGAATGTTAATTTGTCCCTGTTGGACGTGATCAGAAATGTGCCGGCTTATGTCTAGTTTTTCAAGGAGCTAGTCTCTAAGAAGAGAAGGTTTGGGGAGCATGAGATAGTCATGGTCTCGGGAGTAGCTAATTCCATCCTACAGCACCAGTTGCCTCCCAAACATCGGGATCCAGGTAGTTTTACTATTAAGATTGCCTTGGGTAACGGGATAGAAGTTTCTGGCATGCTTGACCTGGCGGCCGGGATTAATCTTATGCCTTATTCTATGTTCAAACGATTAGGATTAGGTGAACTAAAACCCAATAGGATGTGTCTACAATTAGGTGATAGGTCCGTGAGATACCCCAAGGGTATTGTCGAGGATGTATTAGTAAAGATGGGTGGGTTGATTATTCCTGTTGATTTCGTTGTTTTGGATATGGGGGATATTAAGGAAGATGGGGAGGAACACACTCTGTTGTTGGGGAGGCCATTCATGGCCACAACCAACACACTAATTGATGTTAAGAATGACACTTTGAAAATGACTGTACTAGGTGAATCAGTGTCTTTCTCTGCACATGATAGTGTGATATCTCCCTCTATTAAATTAATTGATAATCATGCTCCCGTAGATACTGTTGATCCTTTGGTCGAGAATGTTTTGTTGCAGGGTGAGAATGCAAATTTGTACAAGGGGAAAGTGAAACAGATACATGATCGGCGGAGAGTTAACAAGGATTTAAAGTCGGGAATGAAGATTTTACTTTTTTAATCTCGTTTAAAGTCCTGCCTCGAGAAGCTCAACTCTGGATGGAGTGGTCCTTACATGATTGAAAAGATGTTCCCTTATGGGCGATCTTACTCATAATCCAGCACCAACATATCTTTTCTTGTGAATGGACAGTGGGTGAGACCTTATTTTGATCAAGGGATGATCCGAAGGCGTGAGAACTCCATGCTCATCGAGCCTATCAGTCTCAGACTGGATTACGTCGTGCTCACGACGTTAAACTGAGTACTACGTGGGAGTTTACCCACGGATCTTTTCTGTTCTTTTTCTTCTTTCTCTTTTGTTTGTTTTGTTGTTCTCGTTGATCTATCTATTATCGTTGAGTTTGTTTTGCTCGAGGTTGGAGCGTTGTGGCGGTGTGGTGAAGTCGTGACTCTCCAACTCATCGTGCATGCCCACATTCAAACCTGTTTACGCCATCTACTACTAGGAAGTCTCGTCCTCTATTAACTATTTTTTGTTATCAATGTTTTGAGCAGGGGGGACAGTGCTCGAATTTAGTAATGGGGAAGATTATTTTGTTTTGTGTGCGTATCTTGTCTATTTGCATGCTTGGTGATGCGCGTATTTTGATCTCCTGGACATAAGCTTTGTCTATGCGAGTAAAGTTAGGATTTTTATTTGTGCAACTGAACTTTGTGGTATTGGTCAAACCTTGACGTATTTCTCGTTTATCTTGATGTTATGTTAGTGAAGTGCAATGTGAATTTACGAGATCGTGTGAATTGATTTTAAATCAGAGGTTATTGATGTGATTTGTCCGACTAATGCTAGGGGTAGTGTTAACAGTGTGGTTACCAATATACTTGTTTCATAAAAAAAGGTGTGAAAAAGAAGAGAAAATAAGGAGAATGAAAACTCCAATAAATTGTTGAGATTGTATTAATGGATGATGGGATTCTGCCCCTCTTTCTCGTAAATCAAAAAATGGGCATGGATAACCATGTTAGGAGACTCGAGATCATCGAGACTTTACCTTTCGAACATTGTTCCAAAATCTATTAATATTTTCTTTGTGTTATCAAAGAAACTTGTTGCTAAAGGTAACCATTTTAGTTAATTCACCTCTAGCGGAGAGTTAGGTCTGAGCAAAAATAACTTAATTTTTTATTTGACTTTCTCACAATCTTAGATTTGTTTGGCATTAACTTTGATTATGTATTCATCATGTTTGGGGAAATTGCTAAAATAGGTTTGATTGATTAGATTAAGAGTTAAGTTGCATGAGTTATTTTTCTACTCTTATTAGTATAGACTTTGCTTGATGGCAAGCAAATGGATAAGTGTGGGGATTTTGGTATGAATTTGTGTCTATTCTTGGTATTCTTTTACATGCCATTCCCAATGTTTCATCATTCTTATACCGTTGTTTTGATTAGAATTCTTCGTTTCGGACTAATTTGGTTTATCTTGATGTTTTGTAGGAAAACGGTATCAATTAGGATGAAATAGATCTTCCAAGGATCAAGTATATTGAAGAGCATCTTAACAGGAGTCCGTAGGCGAAAGCGGATCCTAATTCGGAGTTCAGACGAGAGAGAACGGGGTGAAGCATCAAAGTCGCGCACGGGCACCCCCGTCGCACGGCCAGCGCCCATGCATTCCATCTAGTCTTCGCGCGTCAACCAGCGCCCATCGCCCAGTGTGCTCAGCAACCTCCGCGCTTGCATCAACCTGCACTCGACAACCCAACGGTGCCTCGCCTTCCGTGGCTGAAGTCCGGTAGCGCTCGGCTAACTCCCGCGCGCGTTGGCCCTCCATCGCCCTCCGGCGCCATTGGCGCCACCCGACGCCGCTTCCTCGCGCCTCTCACCGGTGCTCCATCTTGACGTCCGGCACCCGCGTCCACTGCGCGTTCTCCCAGCGCCGATGTCCGTCCGCGACTCGCGCCCAGTCAACTGGCGCTCGATGATCGCGCGCGCTCAGCCCGCCATCTCCGTTCGCCCACATTTCCAGCGTCCACACAACTCCTCCCGGCGCTCGGTTACCCGCGCCCGCAATCGGCGCTCGACAATCCGCGCTCAACGTGTGTAACCTTCCAGCGCACAACCGTCGCTTCCACCCGCACGCCTACTCTCATCTATTTTCCCTCGCGCGCCCACACGTTACCCGACGTTTTCTATACACAATGTTTTCCACACAGCGTCCGCCCTTGCCGGCGCTCAACGCGAGCGTCCCTCGTGCTCTCACACCTCCGTGCTCGTTCACCTCCAGCCAGCGCTCACTTTCAATCTGAATGTTTTTCCAAACGGCGCTACTTTGGTGGTGTTCTCTTTCATTCTGGTGTTTTCCTAACCGTGACTCCACAACCGGCGCTCACTCAATATTTATATATATTAACGCGCTCGGTCAAAATAATGGGAGTTCTTATTTTTTTCATTCTCGGCGCTACTGTTCTTCAAGATTTCTTCTGAGCTTCCGGAAAAGGATAGAGATAAATTAACAGTATTTGATTCCTGCTTTTCATCCTTTCAATTTAGCACTTTATTTTGTTATTCTTAGTGGTTTTCATTCGATCAATTTAGTGTTTTGTTTCGAGATTGTTGTTGGATTCAATTTATATTGTGAGATTGTTATTGAATGCAAGTTAATAGTAGATATTGGTTTGTTGGTTGCTCGATTGATTCTATTACTATCGATTTTGGATAATTTATATTTTATGCAATTGATTCTGAAGATTAGTAGAGTGATGAATCGTTCTTCGCTTAATTTTATTGCTTTATGTTTAGTGATCTATTTTAGTTTGTTTATTAATTAGCTTCCTGCTTTCGTGCTTTCGTAGTTTATCAACTAGGGATTGACAACTCCTAGTTAGATTTCTTGTTTTAATTTAATTTTCTGTTCAGCTTTTCAATTCACGTATGAACAAAAACACATGTTGGTGTATTAGAGTGTTAGGATTTACCGCTTTCTGTGTTTGACACGAACAATAGCCCTGTTAAGTTTTCCTTGAGAGACGACTAGGGTTAACTTTCCCTACTACAATACCTCATTCGATTATGAGTCAATTAAGAGTACACTTTTGATTGAAACAAATTTTGGCGCCGTTGCCGGGGAGAACTTTAGGCGTATTGTTTGTGTTGATTATTTTCTGTGTTTCTTTTCGTTTTCATTTGTTATTCTCGATTCGTGTGATCTTTTCTTGTTTGAGTATTGTGTATGCTAGGTCGCTTGATTTAAATAGACCGCTTGCTACCCGTTGGACCGCTCGAAGATCTAAAGATCGCTTCTTCCGACTGAGGAGGTTTGGTGCCACTTCGTGGTGGTGAACCTTCAGAGCCGATAATCAGAGATCAACCTGTTGTTGAGAATACTCCCCCATTGAGAGATATGGGTGAAAATGCACGAGCTCTGCGTGATTTCTATAGGCCGGTGATTGGGGCGCTTCTTTGGTTGTTCTTGGACCGGCCCGAGACTATGAGCTTAAGCGAATCATTTCACGCCATGCCTACCTTCCATGGGCTTGCTAGTGAGGATGCCTCGGGATTTATAAGGAGTTTGCTCGGTTTTGCGATCCTTCCATTGGGAGGACTAAATGAAGCTCAGCGAAGATCTTGTTGTTTCCGTACACTCTTGGGGCGAGGGCTAAGTCGTGGTTTCTTGCACTTCCTGCCAAAACTCTGCAGAACTGGAATGCCGTGGTAGATAAGTTCATGAAGAAATACTACCCAAACAAGAAGAGTTAGGAGTTGAGGTCACAGATCATGACCTTTAATCGGACGTCAGACGAGCCATTCCATGAAGCTTGGGAGCAGTTCGAGGATTTCTTCTGAAATGCCCTCACCATGCCTTACCAGATGAAATTTTTTGTCAATTCTTCTATGATGGATTGACTCAAAGTTTCCAGTACATGGTGGACAATGCTGCAGGTGGAGACATTGGTTCTCGAACGGCATTGGATATCGTCGATATTTTTGAAGCCATAGGCGCTACTTCACGTGAAAGTCCGATCGGTGGAAGAGCGAGCGCATGCGTGAACCCTTCGTACGACATGAATAAACAAGTGGTTGAATTGATGAGGGAAGTGCATGAACTTAAGTTGAAGAAGCCCGATCCACCAGCACAGCACAAGGAATTCATAGAACCTTGTGGAATCTACAATGAACTTGGGCACAATGTTGATATGTGCCCCAGGATGGGAGAGCATACCTCCGAAGGCGAAGCCGAAGCATATTCTATGCAAGGATTTCAACCTAGACGGCAGTTCGAGCCTGTCGGCAACAATTTAACGTGGGATGGAGGAATCAAAATCAAGGCGAGTTCAAACACAGAATGCGCCATAGCAAAGACCTTCCACGGCAGCAGTTTTTTAGCGAGGCTTATCTGCGGCAACAACCCCGATGCTGATTCTCGGCAGCGGTTCCCGCGCAGACGGCGATGTCGTGAACACCTCCACCACCTTAGATACCAGCTTTTGAGGATATGATCACCCAAAGAGTAGATGCTCAAGATTCCACCATCAGCGTTTAGAGGCATAAATAGGATGATTGCCCGGCCTGTTGAGCGAGTTATTGCGACAAGTAGCGGCGGAAACTTCAAGCCGACCTCATCAAGATCATGCGATCCTTTGTTCTAAAAGCGATCGAATTGCTTGAATGAGGTGGGAGAGTCATCGAACAAGCCGTTGCGGTCGAGAGGAGGTGGAAAAGAAGAAAGAGGCGATGCGGTTTCATAAAGCAACAAACCGCACATTCCACGATACCCTTTCCACGTCGGTTGAAGAGCGAGAAACAAGACCGGTGATTCAATGAGTTCTATAAACTCCTGTCCAAGGTGAATGTTAATTTGCCCCTGTTGGATGTGATCAGAAATGTGCCGGCTTATGTCAATTTTTTTAAGGAGCTAGTCTCTAAGAAGAGAATGTTTGGGGAGCATGAGAAAGTCATGGTCTCGGGAGCAGCTAATTCCATCGTACAACACTAGTTGCCTCCCAAACTCCGGGATCTAGGTAGTTTTACTATTAAGAATGCTTTAGGTAAAAGGATAGAAGTTTCTGGCATGCTTGACCTGGGGGCCGGGATTAATCTTATGCCTTATTCTATGTTCAAACGATTAGGATTTGGTGAACTTACCCACTTGGATATGTCAACAATTATGTGATAGGTCCGTGAGATACCCCAAGGGTATTGTCGAGGATGTATTAGTAAAGATGGGTGGGTTGATTGTTCATGTTGATTTCGTTGTTTTGGATATGGGGGATATTAAGGAAGATGGGGAGGAACACACTTTGTTGTTGGAGGGCCATTCATGGCCACAACCAACACACTAATTGATGTTAAGAATGACACTTTGAAAATGACTATACTAGGTGAATCTGTCTTTCTCTACGCACATGATAGTGTGATATCTCCTCTGTTAAATTCATTGATAATCATGCTCCGTAGATCTTTGTTGATCCGCAGTCGAGAATGTTTTGTTGCGGTGAGAATGCAAATTTGTCTGAGGAAAAGTGAAAGCAGATACATGATCGTGGAGAGTTAACAAGGATTTAAAGCCGGGAATGAAGATTTTACTTTTTCAATCTCGTTTGATGTCCTGCCTCGAGAAGCTCAACTCTGGATGGAGTGGTCCTTACATGATTGAAAATATGTTCCCTTATTGAGTAGTCTTACTCCGCAATCCCAGCACCAAAAGATCTTTTACTGTGAATGGACAGGGTGAGACCTTATTTTGATCAAGGGGATGATCCGAAAGGCGTAGAGAAGTCCATGCTCATCGAGCCTATCTGTCTCTGACTGGATTACGTCGTGCTCACGATGTTAAACTGAGTACTACGTGGGATTTTACCCACGGATCTTTTCTATTCTTTTTCTTCTTTCTCTTTTGTTTGTTTCGTTGTTCTCGTTGATCTATCTGTTGTCGTTGAGTTTGTTTTGCTCAGAATTGGAATGTTGTAAGCAATGTGGTGAAGCCGTGACTCTCCAACTCTGTCGTGCATGCCCACATTCCAACCCTGTTTCTGCCATCTACTACTAGGGAAGTCTCATCCTCTATTAACTATTTTTGTTATCAATGTTTTGAGCATTGGGGACAATGCTCGAATTTAGTGTGGGGGAAGATTATTTGGTTTTGTGTGCGTTTCTTGTCTATTTGCAAGCTTGGTGATGCGCGTATTTTGATCTCTTGGAAACAAGCTTTGTCTATGCGATTAAGTTAGGATTTTAATTTGTGCAACTGAACTCTGTGGTATTGCCTTGACGTATTTCTCGTTTATCTTGATGTTATGTTAGTGAAATGCAATGTGAATTGACGAGATCGTGTGAATTGATTTAAAATCAAAGGTTATTGATGTGATTTGTCTGACTAATGCTAGGGTAGTGTTAACAGTATTGTTACCTATATACTTGTTTCATAAAAAAAAAGTTGTGAAAAAGAAGAGAAAAGAAGGAGAATGAAAACTCCAATAAATTGTTGAGATTGTATTAATGGATGATGGGATTTTGTCCCTCTTTCACGTAAATCGAAAAATAGGCATGGGAAACCACGATAGGAGACTCGAGTTCATCGAGACTTCACCTTTCGAACATTGTTCCAAAATCTGTTAATATTTTCTTTATGTTATCAAAGAAACTTGTTACTAAAGGTAACCATTTTGGTTAATCCACCCCTAGCGGAGAGTTGGGTCTGAGCAAAAATAACTTACTTGTTTATTTGATTTTCTCACAATCTTAGATTTGTTTCGCATTAACTTTGATTATGTATTCATCATGTTTGGGGAAATTGCAAAAATAGGTTTGATTGATTAGATTAAGAGTTAAGTTGCATGAGTTATTTTTCTACTCTTATTAGTATAGACTTTGCTTGAGGACAAACAAATGGATAAGTGTGGGGGAGTTGTTTGGTATGAATTTGTGCCTATTCTTGGTATTCTTTTTCATGCCATTCCCAGTGTTTCGTCTTTCCTATACCGTTGTTTTGATTAGAATTTTTCGTTTCGAACTAATTTGGTTTGTCTCGATGTTTTGTAGGAAAACGGTATCAAATAGGATGAAATAGATCTGCCAACGATCAAGTATATTTAAGAGCATCTTAATAGGAGTCTGTAGGCGAAAGCGGATCCTAATTCAGAGTTCAGACGAGAGAGAACGGGGCGAAGCATCAAAGTCGCGCACGGGCACCCCCCGTCGCACGGCCAGCACCCGTGCATTCCATCCAGTCTTCGCGCGTCAAACAGCGCCCATCACCCAGCGCGCTCGGCAACATCCGCGCTTGCATCAACCGGTGCTCGACAACCCAACCAGCGCCTCGCCTTCCCAGCGCTGAAGTCTGCGCGCGCTCAGCAAACTCCCGCGCGCGTTGGCCCTCCAGCGCCCTCCGAGCGCCCGCTGGGAGCCACCCGGCGCTCGCCCTTCCCACGTGCCTCACCACCCGGTGCTCCATCTTCAGCGTCCAGTGCCTGTATCCCAACGCACGTTCTCCCAGCTCCGAAGTTCATCCACGACTCGCTCCCCGTCCGGCGCTGGGCATCGCCAGTGCCCAATCAATCGGCGCTCGATGAACGCGTGCGCTCAGCCCGCCATCTCCGTTCGCCCACACTTCCAGCGCCCACGCAACTCCTCCCGGCGCTCGGTTACCCGCTCACCCGCAACGCTCACAACCGATGCTCAACAGCCATCCGACGCTCAACTCAGCAACCTTCCGAGCAGCAACCGTGCCGCCACCCGCGCGCCCGCTCGTCTATTTTCCCTCGCCACCGGCATTTCTATACGTCCACACAACGTCCCCAGCCGGCATTTTCTATACATAATGTTTTCCACCAGCGTCTCACTGTCGTGGCCAAACCAGCGCCACTTTGGCGACGTTCCTTTCATTCAGAATGTTTTCCTCTCACGCCTCGCGCTAGTTCGATTTTTCATTCTCGTACTGACTCTTGAATTTCTTGAGCTTCCGGAATTGTTAAATTGATATTGATTCGGCATGATTTCTATGGTTTCATTCGATCAATTTAGTGTGATTTTGTTGGATGCAATATAGTGAGATTGTTATTGTGATATTGGGGCGCTCGATTGGTTCTTTACTTTCAATTTTGTTCTATTTTATGGACCGTTAGTAGAGTGATGAATCGTTCTTCGAATTTTATTATTTTATGACTATGAGCTTAAGCGAATCATTTCTCGCTCATGCCTACCTTCCATGGGCTTGCTAGTGAGGATGCCTTTTTCCTTGGAGGCGATAGGGTTATAACAACACCTCGTTCGGGTCGATTAAGTTTTGCTTTCTTTAGGTTTTTGTGTTGATTATTTTCGTGTTTCTTTTCGTTTTTATTTTGTTATTCTCGATTCGTGTGATCTTTTCTTGTTTGAGTGTTGTGTATGCTCCTAAATAGACATGTTGGACCTTCCATTTCTCGCTTGGAGGACTAAATGAAGATCAGCGAAGATGCATTGTTTCCGTACACTCTTAAGGACAGGGCTAAGTCGTGGTTTCTGGCACTTCCCGCCAACTCTCTTAGGAACTGGAATGTCGTGGTAGATAAGTTCATGACGAAATACTACCCAAACAAAAAGAGTCAGGAGTTGAGGTCATAGATCATGACCTTTAATCAGACGTCAGACGAGCAATTCCATGAAGCTTGGGAACGGTTCAGGGATTTATTGCAGAAATGCCCTCACCATGCCTTACCAGATGAAATTCTTTATCCAATCTTCTATGATGGATTGACTCAGAGTTTCCAGTACATGGTGGACAATGCTGCAGGTGGAGACATTGGTTCTCGAACGACATTGGATATCGTCGATATTTTTGAAGCCATGGCTGCTACTTCACAGCAGATGTCCAGTCGAGGTGGAAGAGCCAAGGCACATGCCGTGAACCCTTCGGACGACATGAATAAACAAGTGGCTGAATTGATGAGGGAAGTGCATGAACTTAAGTTGAAGAAGCCCGATCCACCAACACAGCATAAGGAATTCATGGAACCTTGTGGAATCTGCCATGAACTTGGGCACAATGTTGATACTGTAGGGAAAACCATGTTTAGCCCTCTCCCGAGGATCTATCTTGAATGTTTAATTCACCATACATTGATTATATACCTAGCATGCACCTATATAATTAATTGCAACACGTAGGGTTTTCTCGTGTTTACCTTTGAATCATCGGGGATGAGCGGGATGAGCGGATCGAGACTCGTGATTTGACCTTACGGGCTGTATCCCGGTTGCCCGATCTCCAGCGTCGAGTGAGGGCGATCTATGGAGAATGTTACGGAAAATCACCCTAACCTCTCTTGTATTTTCAAAATTTCCTCCTAATGAGCACTAGGAATTCTCGAAAATAATGGTGTGGGATAATTAAGGTGATCTTATCTCTTACCTTATATTTATAATGCATTACCATAATCCCATTAGGAAAGGATCCATGCATTTTCCATAAATATAATAATATCCTTATGGATAAAGAGAATCAAATCATATCCTAGAGAGGTAGGAGGGGCGTCGATTTTCACTGTGCTACGGGCCTGGATGGGCCAGCCCAGGGATCAAATGCAAGGAATAAAGATGGGCCTCAAATAAATTAATTATCTTATGTTCAGCCCAGAACATAAATTAATTTATAAACATTTATTCATGCCACTAGAGAATAAATCTTGACTTACCCTTTATTACCGAAGGTGAGTCGGGCTTGCACTTAGACATTCTGAATCCCGTATTTAAGATATCACCGTCCATTAATTATTTAGAGCATTACGATTACTTAAAATAATTATTATCTTTAATTCCTTAAGTAGTACCACTCGACCTTATTATTGTACTTGAGCTAACTCAACTGCGGGGTTTAGTACAATAAACCTTTGAGCTCCTTAAGGGCGTCATCATCCTAAACGGATCGGTGACTCGTCTGAGATAACTAGCATGACATACAAGCACCGCCACCACCCAAGATGTGGAGAATATTGGGTTAGAACATATAACCTCACCCATAACAAGTCAAAGTGATGGTCGACAATTCATACTCACCTAATACCTTATCGAGGTTTAGATCATCTTAAGTCACCGAGATCTAGGTTCTTCACGACGGTCGATAGAAGAACTCATCTCATTGTGATGATCCTTCATACGTGCGGGGCGTACCGGCATAGACAAGCAACCAAGTCAAGTCACTTCTCATCTATATCAGCGCCTATACCGACAACTCGTCCTCAAGTTGTCTCACCGTGATTCTTTTATATCTCATTAAGCTTGACCAATCATACGGACTTCGTGATCTTCTACACCTTGTATGATCTAACTTATATATGAGATAAAGCGACACGGATATATGCAATCAAGTAATCATTTCGGATAGGATATTGTAATAGTGGTAACGAGAAACATTGTATACAAGCTCAACCAAAGCGCTTTCAATATACAAATCCAACAATCTCCCACTTATACTAAAGCAAACTTTTAGTATACAATGTGTCTCTCTTAGCTATTACAAACAAAACCATCACTTTGCTTCTCCCACTTATACAAAAGTTTCCTTTCTAAGTGGGTGCCATCAAGCATAATCCAAGTCCTCTAACGTGCGCCGTTGACTTTTTGCGGCAGCTCTTTGTGAATGGATCCTCTGGGTTGTCCGTCGTATCAATCTTTTCAATCAAGACGTCCCTCGTCTAACGATTTCTCGTATGACTTGGTACTTTCTCTCTATGTGTTTGGTCGCCTTGTGGGTCCGTGGTTCCTTCGAGTTTGCCATCGCACGAGTTATCACGATGAAACTATGATACTCTTGGGCAAACCAGGTACCACGCCTAGATCCGTGAGTGGTTCTTGAACCATATAGCCTCATAGCGACCTCAAGGCGGCTACATATTCGGCTTCCATGGTAGAGTCCGCAATGCATCACCGCTTTGCACTCCGCTGAGATCGGCTCCACCTCCCAAGGTAAACACATAGCACGAGGTAGACTTTTTCTCATCACGGTCGACTTGGAAATCCGAGTGCAGATAACCCAAAGGCATTAGACTATTTGCATGGTAAACTAGCCTATAGTCTCGAGTCCTTTTCAGGTACTTGAGTATATGCTTTACCGCATCCAATGAGCTTGTCGAGGTTAGGCGATATCTTGCTACTATGCCTACCGCATAGCGGATATCGGGCCTCGTACATAGCATTGCGTACATGAGACTTCCTACGGCGGAGCGTAAGGAACTTGTCTCATTTCCTCTATCTCGCTGCGGTCATGGGTGGCCGCTCCTTAGATAAAGGAATGCCATATCCGAAAGGTAGCAATCCTTTCTTGGCGGTCTACATACTAAAGCGAGTAATCACGGTATCAATGTAAGGCGCTGAGATAAGCTCAACATTTTCCTCTTGCGATCTCGGTAAACCTTGATCCCAAGAATGTACGCTGCATCTCCTAAGTCCTTCATTTGAAACGATCGGATAACCAACTCTTTCGTCGATAACAACTTCACATTGTTGCCAACTAGAAGAATGTCATCTACAAAAGTGCAAGAAATACCACATCATCGTTGACATCTAAGCGATACACACAACTCTCGCTAGGCAACTGGGTAAATCCATGGGACTTTACCACCTCGTCAAAGCGTAAGTTCCGGGATCGTGAGGCTTGCTTAAGCCCATAAATGGACTTCTTAGCTTCCATACTAGATGCTCTTCACCCTTCACCACATAACCTTCGGGTTCTTGCATATAGATGTCTCTACCTTCCTCAAGGTAACCGTTTAAGCGGTTTTCACGTCCATTGCCAAACCTCTAGGTTGAGTGGGCTGCTATGGCGGAAGAATTACGATGGACTTGAGCATTGCTACGGTGAAAAGGTCTCGTCGAAATCGATGCCCTCAATCGAGTATACCCTTTCGCCACAAGCACGGCTTTAAAAGCGAAACCTCTCCATCTGAATCTCTCTCCTCTTGTATACCCACTTACTACCTATGGCTTCCTTGCCATCCGGTAGAGGTGTCTTTCGTATACATCCATAGCTGTTATGGACTCGATTTCTAAGTCCATAGCGGTGTGCCATGATCTTGCATCAATGTCTTGTATCGCCTCATTGTCGTCCATGGGTCGATTATTATCTGTTTGTTTCCGGGACTAAATCCGAAGATTCACCCACGAACATAAATCGCTCGGGTTGACGAACAACCTCCCACTACTGACGAGTATTGCTTGACACAATAGCAGCGGTGGGTGCGATAACTTGTGGTTCTCTATCTTGCACAACTTCTGGATAGGTGCCACTTGCGGCCGATATCTCGATGGAACTCGACCCACTTCAATTTCTTGAAGTATCGGTGTCGATCCTCCCACTGAACCACGACATCTCGTACCTTTGGCTTAATCGGTGGTGGAATACGATCATCTTCTAATTCACGAAGAATGATTTCAACTTTGGATTTATGGTTTGTCATATAATCCTTTTCTAAGAATCGGGCATTAGTGCTAATAATGACCTTCGATCCTTAGACTATAGAATAAACCACCTTTCGTCCCTCTAGGATAGCCAATAAACGACCTTGCGTCGGATCTAGCCTCCAACTTGTCGACCTTCTTGTTCGGCACATGTGTCGGACCGCCCATATCCTTATGTGGCTTAAACTGAGCTTCGCCCAAACCACAACTCGAAGGGTCTTTTCGGTGACTTGGATGGTACTAGATTTAGCAAGTATGCCGTTGTTTCTAATGCATACCCCGAACAAAATAAGCAATCTTGCATAACTCATCATTGATCTAACCATTTCCAAAAGAGTCATATTTCTTGGCTCGACACACTATTTTGTTGTGGTGTGCCTGTGTAGTCTTGTTGGGAGGTAATCCCACACTTCACTATATAGTCCATAAACTCGTTACTAAGGTATTCGCCACCGCGATCGGACCGATGACTTGATACTTTACCAAGCTTAATCTCCACTTCCGCCTTAAACTCTTTAATTTCTCAAAGCATTCGGACTTGCGGTGAAGCGGTATATGTATCCGTACCTTGAGTGTCGTCAATGAAGTGACAAAATACTCGTACCCTCCACGAGCTTGTGTGGACATCGGTCCACACAGTCGAATGGACTAGCTCAACACTTCTTTGGCTCTATAACCCTTCGCTTTGAAGGTGCAGTCGACATCTTTCCTTCTATCGGGATTCGCGGTGGGAATGGAGTAGCGTGAGATTACCCAACGCCCATTCTTAGCCAGTCTTTGGATCCTATTTAGATTGATGTGACCTAATCTAAGATGCCAGAGAAATGTGGTGTCATCTTGCGAAGAAAACTTTCTATTTTTAAGGTTTGATGTAGATGCAACATAGTTATAGGTATTATGTTTAGCAGAAATAGTATAAAGCGAATTATATAATGTGCCAACACAGATAACTTCGTCATTTCTTATGATAGAAACACCACTATCAAAAATAACAGAATATCCATGAATAAATAGTTTCGAAACTGAAACAAGGTTTCGTCGAAACTCCGGCACATACAAAACGTCCTTTAAAACTAAAGCATTCTATCAAAACATACGAAACATCTCCGACCGCAGCGGCCTCGACTTTCGCCGCGTTGCCCATGGAGATCGTTATCTCGCCATCATCGACTCCCTTGTCGCGGGAACCCTGCAGGTGTAACAAACATGATCAGTCGCACCCGTGTCTACTACCCAAGAATGGGTAGAACAAGTCGCTAAACATGTTTCCGTTACTAAAGCAAATGGCGTACCTTGAGCCTGAGCATAGGGCACTGGCCTTCCAATGCCCGATCTTGCCGCACTTGAGCACTTGCCTCTCCTTTGGCTTCTTTAAGCCTCGTTGGCGAGCATGTTCTTGTTCCATTACTCCCACTATTTCCTTGCATCTACCACCTTTGGTGCCCTTTTCTTTTCCATTTTGCAGCGGAAAATTTGGGCCCCAGGATGTGCTAGCAAGAGCATGTGCTCCTTTACCCATAACTCCTTCCGGACCATGAGATCATTTAGCAACCGACTAAGTGTATACTCGGTCTTGCTCATGATCGCATTCACGAAAATTCTCAAAGACTTGGGCGGTGTGTTGAGGATGATATCGACCTTGGCTTCGCCGTCGATACCTCCTCCCAGCCGATCAAGACTATCCATGAGATGAGTCATGTGGGAGAAATGTTCATGGACCGAACTTCCTTTTCCATCTTACACGCCAAGATTTCTCTCATTGTGTGGGCGGATGTCCGATCCGATTGCCCAAACTTACTCTCGAGACTTGATCATATTTCGATCGCGTCTACCATCGATCGATCTTTGCGGTACGCAAGCCTTTGGACATAGTAGTCATCATATAGCATTTTGCCATATTGTTCGACTTATGCTAAAGTCTGCTTGACTCTCGCTGCTCATTAGTCGATGCGTCAGTAAGGGCATCGGGTTTAGGAGTAGTGAGAACAAACATGTGTTCTTCAACGGTAAGAACATATTCCATGTTTCGTTTCCACTCGATAAAATTCGGACCGGATATGGGATTTTGTGCAAGCATATTGATAATCGGTGTAAGAGACATATCTGAAAAGATAATGTAAACACATAAGCATACGATCGCACATAATTACATAACAATAATATTGTAACCTTTTGATAAAACAATATTAATTGAAACCTCCAATCTCGAGGAATTCCACATACAAGCCACGCGTGTGGACGTTTACAAATGAACCCCTCGACCAGACTAAAATATACCTTTTAGTCGTTTAATTTCAATCCATGTCAACTTATCCTTATGACAAATGAAATTAATGATTGGACCTTACTAGACCACATCACTATCGCAAGAAGGGACTTCGCGGGAAGTTGTATTCGAGGTGATGTCTAAGCAATGACCACAATTTTAACAGCAGAAAATGAATTCTTAGAATTGGCATACTCACTAGGACCATACAGCTTCCAATTCAATTCCTTTGTTATCTCATTTTAAATCCATCTCTAGAGAACTTATGAAAATCGCACATGCAAGCCACGCGTGTGGGCGTTTACATGAAACTCCCACTTCTCAATAGATTTAAAATGTTTTATTTAGAAATCTCATCTAACAAACTTATGATAAGCAGTGCAAGCAAGCCACGCGTGTGGGCGTTTACTCACGGTCGTCTCGCTTTGTTTAGAGATCAAAAAGTGGAAGTCTTGACATTTTAATTTGAAAATTAATATGTCGGGTTACTTGCTTAGTCTTTTGTTTCAAAGGTTTGTCCATGCAGATCACGTAATCTAGCATGCTTTTCTATAGAACTCAACATGTAAAACATGCTCGCATGAAATTCTAAAATATGCTTGAAAACGCGATAAACCTAGCATGCTTACTATGCGCGTCAATCACGAAAATATATAATATGTTTGTCTACGTAATTTAAACATACATAGCATGCTACGCATTATTTAAACATCCACGACATGCAATGAGCGATTAAAAATAAAATAAAGCGTTCATCGTGGCCCCTGTGGAACACGCACTTTCTCGCTAATCTATTACATAGAATTGCAAAGTCGATCTTCATAAACTTTGAAAAACGGGCCTCGCGTGCAGGCACGGACGGATTCGTCAAACGGATTCGAGCCGAAAAATCGAGTTGGTGGAAAACGGATGGGGGATTTGGGCGGGTCGGCCCAAAGATGGGTTGCGCCGCCGCTAGGGCACAACCCATGCACGCCCGGCCGCATGCCGCATCTCGCGTGCGCGCATCGCGTGCTCTCGCGGGCTATCTCGCGATCGTGAAGATGACCGCGACCCGTCGAGCTGCAGCGTGCGGCGTCCATGCTCAAGGCTTCGCTGCCTCGCGGTCGACCTCGCGACCGCGAGCCCGCTAATGGCCGGGGGATCTTACGCGACAAACTCGCACCCGTCGCCCGTGCGGCGTGAAGCGCCGGGATCTCGCTTGAAATTCGTGCGCCCGTCGACCGCTCGTGCCGCGTTATGCGTGCAGCGTAGCGACCGCTGCGACGCGACCAGGCGATGGCGCCGCCGGCGTGCACGCTTCGGCGCCAGTATGCGAAGCTTCGTAGCGGCGCGTGCCCCGCACCCGGTTGCCGAGCTCGTCGCCCACGTCCGCCCACCGCCGAGCTATCGACCTGCCACCGAGAAACGCGCGCGTGACCGAGCGGTCTTGTGAAGGCCGAGCAGCTGCGTCGCGTCCGTCGCCCACACACCGGCCGTCGCGTCCGGTTTGTGTTCGTCGTCGCGTTCTTGGCGCTTTTGTCTTCGTTCTTCTTTACGGATAAGATTTACGGAAAAATCTAATCTAACCACGGATTTTCTCGTGGTGAAAAAAAATCCACAAAAAATAAAAGCGAGCCACGATGAGCAGCGGATCCGACAATTAATTAATTGCGCGTAATAATCAGCGTGAATTAATCCAGCGAGCGAATACTAATCCCGAGCTCGATACCAATGTAGGGAAAACCATGTTTAGCCTCCCGAGGATCTATCTTGGATGTTTAATTCACCATACATTGATTATATACCTAGCATGCACCTATATAATTAATTGCAACACGTGGGGTTTTCGTGTTTATCTTTGAATCTGTCGGGGATGAGCGGATCGAGACTCGTGCTTTGACCTTCGGGCTGTATCCGTTGCCCGATCTCCAGCGTCGAGTGAGGGCGATCTATGGAGAATGCTAGAAAATCACCTAACCTCTCTTGTATTTTTGAAAATTTCCTCCTAATGTGCACTAGGAATTCTCGAAAATAATGGTGTAGGATAATTAAGGATTAGCTTTGATCTTATCTCTTACCTTATATTTATAATGCATTACCATAATCCCATTAGGAAAGGATCCATGCATATCCCATAAATATAATAATATCCTTATGGATAAAGAGAATCAAATCATATCTAGAGAGGTAGGAGGCGCCGATTTTCAACGTGCTACACGGGCTGGATGGGCCAACCAGGATCAAATGCAAGGAATAAAGATGGGCCTCAAATAAATTAATTATCTTATGTTCAGCCCGAACATAAATTAATTTATAAACATTTATTCATGCCACTAGAGAATAAATCTTGACTTACCCTTTATTACTAGAAGGTGAGTCGGGCTTGCACTTAGACATTCTGAATCCCGTATTTAAGATATCGCGTCCATTAATTATTTAGAGCATTACATTGCTAAAATAATTAATATCTTTAATTCCTTAAGTAGTACCACTCGACCTTATTATTGTACTTGAGCTAACTCAACTGCGGGGTTTAGTACAATAAACCTTTTGAGCTTCTTAAGGGGCGTCATCATCCTAGCGGATCGGTGACTCGTCTGAGATAACTAGCATGACATACAAACCTTTGCCACCACCCAAGATGTGGAGAATATTGGGTTAGAACATATAACCCTACCCATAACAAGTCAAAGTGATGGTCAAGAACTCATACTCACCTAATACCTTATCGAGGTTTAGATCATCGTGAAGTCACCGAGATCTGGGTTCTTCACGACGGTCGAGATAGAAGAACTCGTCTCATTGTGAT
Organism: Salvia rosmarinus; assembly: GCA_036937905.1. Classification (NCBI taxonomy): domain Eukaryota; kingdom Viridiplantae; phylum Streptophyta; class Magnoliopsida; order Lamiales; family Lamiaceae; genus Salvia; species Salvia rosmarinus. The sequence goes on from CM072821.1 coordinate 33,194,543, forward strand.
CCTTCATACGTGCGAGGCGTACCGGCATAGACAAACAACCAAGTCAAGTCACTTCTCATCTATACATGCAACTATACCGAAAATTCGTCCTCAAGTTGTCTCACCATGATTCTTTTATATCTCATTAAGCTTGACCAATCATACGGACTTACATGATCTTCTACACACTGTGTATGATCTAACTTATATATGAGATAAGGGACACGTATATATGCAATCAAGTAATCAATTCGGATAGGAGATTGTAATAGTGGTAACGAGAAACATTGTATACAAGCTCGACCAAAGCGCTTTCGATACAAATCCAGCGAATCGTGCCCGGGATGGGAGAGCATACCTCCGGCGGCGAATCATATTCTATGCAAGGATTTTAACCTAGGCTGCGATTCGAGCCTAATCGGCAACAATTTAACGTGGGATGGAGGAATCAAAATCAAGGCGAGTTCAAACACGAATCGCCATACCAAAGACCTCCACAAAGACAACAGTTTAAGCAACGAGGCACTATCCGTGCAACAACAACCCCACAGTAGTTCTCCAAGGCGGTTCCAGCGGCGGCGGCATCGGTGAGCACCTCCACCACCACCTCAGAGACCAGCTTTTGAGGATATGATCACCCAAAGAATAGATGCTCAAGATTCCACCATCAGCGTTTAGAGATGCAAATAGGACGATTGCCGACATCTTGAAAAGAGCTATTCTGACAAGTAGCGGTGAAACTTCAAGCCGACCTCATCAAGCTCATGCGATCAACATTCTTCTGGGCGATCGGTTGCTTCTAATGAGGTGGGAGAGTCAACAGACAAGCCCTTGCAGTCAGAGGAGGTGGACAAGAAGAAAGAGACTGATGCCAGATTGCATAAGGCAACAAACCCTTAAATTCCACCGATACCCTTTCCACATCGGTTGAAGAACGAGGAACAAGACCAGTGATTCAATGAGTTCTATAAACTCCTGTCCAAGGTGAATGTTAATTTGCCCATGTTGGACGTGATCAGAAATATGCCGGCTTATGTCAATTTTTTCAAGGAGCTAGTCTCTAAGAAGAGAAGGTTTGGGGAGCATGAGAAAGTCATGGTCTCGGGATCAGCTAATTCCATCCTACAGCACCAGTTGCCTCCCAAACTCCGGGATCCAGGTAGTTTTACTATTAAGATTGCTTTGGGTAACATGATAGAAGTTTTGGCATGCTTGACCTGGGGGCCAGGATTAATCTTATGCCTTATTCTATGTTCAAACGATTAGGATTTGGTGAACTAAAACCCACAAGGATGTGTCTACAATTAGTTGATAGGTCCGTGAGATACCCCAAGGGTATTGTTGAGGATGTATTATTAAAGATGGGTGGGTTGATTGTTCCTGTTGATTTTGTTGTTTTGGATATGGGGGATATTAAGGAAGATGGGGAGGAAAACACACTGTAGTTGGGGAGGCCATTCATGTCCACAACCAACACACTAATTGATGTTAAGAATGGCACTTTGAAAATGACTGTACTAGGTGAATCTGTGTCTTTCTCTGCACATGATAGTGTGATATCTCCCTCTGTTAAATTCATTGATAATCATGCTCCCGTAGATGTTGTTGATCCCTTGGTCGAGAATGTTTTGTTGCAGGGTGAGAATGAAAATTTGTACAAGGGAAAAGTGAAACAGATACATGATCGTCGGAGAGTTAACAAGGATTTAAAGCCGGGAATGAAGATTTTATTTTTCAATCTCGTTTGAAGTCACCTTGAGAAGCTCAACTCGGATGGAGTGGTCCTTACATGATTGAAAAGATGTTCCCTTATGGGCGGTCTTACTCCATAATCCCAAAGACCAACAAATAGTGTGATATCTCCTACATTACTAGGTGAATCTGTGTCTTTCTAGGTGAATCATGTCTTTCTCTCGCACATGATAGTGTGATATCTCCCTCTTTTAAATTCATTGATAAGCATGCTCCCGTAGATGTTGTTGATCCCTTGGTCGAGAATGTTTTGTTGCAGGGTGAGAATGTAAATTTGTACAAGGGGAAAGTGAAACAGATACATGATCAGTGGAGAGTTAACTAGGAGTTAAAGTCGGGAATGAAGATTTTACTTTTTCTATCTCGTTTGAAGTCCTGCCCCGAGAAGCTCAACTCTGGATGGAGTGGTCCTTACATGATTGAAAAGATGTTCCCTTATGGAGCAGTCTTACTCCGCAATCCCAGCACCAACAAATAGTGTGATATCTCCCTCTGTTACTAGGTGAATCTGTGTCTTTCTAGGTGAATCTGTGTCTTTCTCTGCACATGATAGTGTGATATCTCCCTCTTTTAAATTTATTGATAAGTATGCTCCCGTAGATGCTGTTGATCCCTTGGTCGAGAATGTTTTGTTGCAGGGTGAGAATGTAAATTTGTACAAGGGGAAAGTGAAACAGATACATGATCAGTGGAGAGTTAACAAGGATTTAAAGTCGGGAATGAAGATTTTACTTTTTCAATCTCGTTTGAAGTCCTGCCCCGAGAAGCTCAACTCTGGATGGAGTGGTCCTTACATGATTGAAAAGATGTTCCCTTATGGAGCAGTCTTACTCCGCAATCCCAACACCAACAGATCTTTTACTGTGAATGGATAGCGGGTGAGACCTTATTTTGATCAAGGGGATGATCCGAAAGACGTAGAGAACTCCATGCTCATCGAGCCTATCTGTCTCTGACTGGATTACGTCGTGCTCACGACGTTAAACTGAGTACTACGTGGGAGTTTACCCACGGATCTTTTGTTTGTTTCGTTGTTCTCGTTGATCTATCTGTTGTCGTTGAGTTTGTTTTGCTTAGAATTGGAACGTTGTAAGTAGTGTGGTGAAGCCGTGACTCTCCAACTCTTTCGTGCATGCCCACATTCCAACCCTGTTTCTGCCATCTACTACCAGGGAAGTCTCATCCTCTATTGACTATTTTTGTTATCAATGTTTTGAGCACTGGGGACAGTGCTCGAATTTAGTGTGGGGAAAGATCATTTTATTTTGTGTGCGTATCTTGTCTATTTGCATGCTTGGTGATGCGCGTATTTTGATCTCTTGGACACAAGCTTTGTCTATGCGAGTAAGTTAGGATTTTGATTTGTACAACTGAACTATGTGGTATTGGTCAAACCTTGAAGTATTTCTCGTTTATGTTGATGTTATGTTAGTGAAGTGCAATGTGAATTGACGAGATCGTGTAAATTGATTTTAAATCAGAGGTTATTGATGTGATTTGTCCGACTAATGCTAGGGGTAGTGTTAACAGTGTGGTTACATATACTTGTTTCATAAAAAAAAGGGTGTGAAAAAGAAGAGAAAAGAATGAGAATGAAAACTCCAATAAATTGTTGAGATTGTATTAATGGAGGATGGGATTGTCACGACCCGCCTACTTAATTAACTAATTAATCAAGTAATAACTATTAGTTACTTAATTAACTAGCCAATTAAACAGACAAGCTGTGACTATGGGGTGATTTGGATCATAATTTCTTAATAGGGATAACTTACATTTTTGGTTGTCAAAATTTTATAAAAATTTCGCTGGAGTTTTGTTTGGAAATAGGATGGCCCAAATATCAACAAACAACAATAAACTAACAGAAATAATTCCCAGCCTCCAACAAGATCATCAACAACAACCATCATATCTATATACATCGAAGTATATCAAATTCAAGGACATTCCAGTGCGATGGTATCAAATTAGTATCAACAAAAATTCAGAGTATACACAACAGATAGGGTGGCTGAGAATTGTGTATGAAGACACAACTCCCGGGCCATAACAAAATATCTATATACATGACCAAAACCTTAGCTCAGTGTCCTTTCTGCCGCCATCTCCTCGCTTAACCTGCATATAAGGAAAACATATGCAGGGCATGAGCACCGAAAAGTACTCAATGGGTACTGCCATAAAACATAATTGACTTGCCACTTATATTTCTAACATAGGGGTTTTAGTGAAATAACCTGTGTTAGCTTTTCACATATAAAACATTTCATGATGCATGCTTCTTATCATTCTATCTCATGCTATGCCGGCAATTTTTCCGTGTCGGTCCCGTAGGCTCTCCGCTCACGGATATCATATCTACGCTTCTTTCTAGGTACCGAGAGGTAGGCCTCCCTCTCAATACCATGATCGGTCCCGAAGGCTTCCCGATCACCCTTGTGTACACACGACTCGTACTGGAAGCTCATCCAACCCAAGCCCGACGTCGTATATGATCTCGTAGATAGGCATAATGCATATGCTAAAATAGGCAAGTCAACTTATTTTCAAAACATGCACTTTCATTTGAAAATAAACAATTCATTGAGCGCTCATTAAAAAATAGTTAAGAGTTGCCCACCTGGATAGTAGTCAAGTTTACTCAACTTTTTCAAATTGTTCGTTCTTCACGTCCTTCCTTGCCCCACTTGATCCTTGTAACATAAAATTATTATTGAATTTAGCAAACTTTCTTATCCACTTAACCACTTATCAATAGTTCACCAATTAGAATTTCAAACGTCTTATTAAAAGATAATTTCTAACGAATTTTCGGCAGAGTAACGCTTGTATTTTAAATAACCATACCAAACCAAATTCAACCAATTTCATTCCCAAACTCCACCAATCACCAAAATATGCTTAAATATATATTTAGGAACTTAAAACAAGTTCAATATCATTCACTTATACTATTATCAACATATGCCCTTCAACAACGTTTATCGGCATATTCAAGAATTTTACAATTTACAATCCATTGAGTATCCAACAACTCACATTTATACTTATTCCATATCAATAATCATAAATTCATGTTCACTTTCAATCTCACCCATGTTCATTACATAAATCACCAACTTAGCATTAAACTTTAATTTTCAACTTTTCACAATTCATATCCATAAAATCCTATAAATTCAATTTAAACATTATTTTTATCATAGATCTTAAATATCATATCAAATACATCAAATAAAATCAAGAAATCAAAGTTCAAGACTTCCCCTTCATTTTTGAAAATTAGGGAAATAAAGTTTATGCATGAATTAAATTCTTATAAATTCATATCATGCATTATATATATCCTAAAGTCTAAATATCATATCAATTTGATCAAATAAAATCAAAATCCTCAAGTTCTAATTATCCCTAGTCTTCAAAAATTTGGGAATTTAAATAAACATGATTAAATTTTACATTTCTTTGATTATATGATGTTTATTTCTATTTCTAAACATATATCTAAGCTCAATTCAACTAAATTATAACATATAATTCATATACACAAATTAGGGTTCATAACTCATACTTTAATGCACAAATTTTCATAATTTAATGAATTAAAACCATAGATCATGTGATTAATACTTCATAAACATAATTAAATCAATAAACATAACAAAAATTAAACAAATCAACCTTAATTTAAACTTCATAATTTTAGAAAATTACAAAACATAGGAAGATCATATTTATCAATTTAAATCACAAAAACTTAGCTTAAATAAAGTAATTACCATACTTAAAGTGATTTGCAACCAATTCCCCACTTAAATATGGATTAAATGTGAAAATAAAATTTTAGTGTGTGTGAGTGTCGAAAGTTTGGCAAGAAATGGGGTTGAGGATGATCTTATATTAATTGTAATATTCTAGAATATTTATTTGCATTTCATGTACATTTTGTATTCATTTTATCAAAATTTAACACAAATTTCCATAATTTATAATTATACCTCTAATATTACTAATGCTATACCTTAATATCCTTTAATATATATAACTATATTTCTAACAAATTTTAGATTACAAAACAAATTATAACCATGATTGAAATTAAATTCCTATAAGCATAAATTAAGTTCTTTCATGTATTAAAATTTAAATAGAAACACTTAAGTTCATTAAATTTGAAAATTTAACAATTAATTCCTTTATCACTAAATAATAATAAAATTAATTTATTCAAGTCATTTAATAGCTTGAACAATAATTCATCTCATTTTATAAGAAAATTCCCATATAAAAATAATTAATGCAATTCTTAGCACATTTTCTATTTAATGACATTTTAAATCCAAACACATAATAATAATCACATTTCATCGTAATAGAACTCATTTCTAAATAATCTCTATGTCTTCTAGTTTCTATCCCTTCGATTAAGAACTAATCGAATTTCTATCGTTTAATAATCTATTATGCGTCTCTTTATAAATTCTTAAGAAATAAATACTTTTTAAGCCCCTAATTATCCTTAATTAGGGTCTAACTAAGACTTAAAGATCTTCGGGTTACTACAGGGATTCTGTCCCTCTTTCTCGAAAATCGAAAAATGGGCATGGGAAACAACGATAGGAAACTCGAGTTCATCGAGACTTCACCTTTCGAACATTGTTCCAAAATCTGTTAATATTTTCTTTGTGTTATCAAAAAAACTTGTTGCTAAAGGTAACCATTTTAGTTAATCCACCCCTAGCGGAGAGTTGGGTCTGAGCAAAAATAACTTACTTGTTTATTTGACTTTCTCACAATCTTAGATTTGTTTCGCATTAACTTTGATAATGTATTCATCATGTTTGAGGAAATTGCAAAAATATGTTTGATTGATTAGATAAAGAGTTAAGTTGCATGAGTTATTTTTCTACTCTTATTAGTATAGACTTTGCTTGAGGACAAACAAATGGATAAGTGTGGGGGAGTTGTTTGGTATGAATTTGTGCTTATTCTTGGTATTCTTTTACATGCCACTCCCAGTGTTTCGTCTTTCTTATACCGTTGTTTTGATTAGAATTCTTCGTTTCAAACTAATTTGGTTTGTCTCGATGTTTTGTAGGAAAACGGTATCAAATAGGATGAAATAGATCTTCCAATGATCAAGTATATTGAAGAGCATCTTAACAGGAGTTCGTAGGCGAAAGCGGATCCTAATTCGGAGTTCAGACGAGAGAGAAGAGGGCGAAGCATCAAAGTCACGCACGGATACCCCCTCGCACGGCCAGCGCCCGTGCATTCCATCGATCTTGACGTCGAACCGGCGCCCGCCGCCCATCGCCAAAGACGCTCGGCAACATCCGCGCTTGCATCAACTGGCACTCGACAACCCAACCAGCGCCTCGCCTCCCGGCTGAAGTCGGCCGCGCTTCGGCCAAACTCCTCAGCGCATTGGCCTCCAGCGCCCTCCGGCGCCACTGGCATGATAAATGCACGTTTTACACGTTTATTTATGATTTTTAAAGATGATTTTAGATCTATTAAATGCGTTTATGTATCGGATCTTAATGATTTTATCTATTTTAGAAGATACTGCTCTTGGGTGCTCCTTTGGCGTTTTGTAGGTTTATATGTTGATGATCGAAGCAAGAAACGAAAAACGAGGCCAAAACCACATCGGCCCAGTTTCTAGCGACCAGCCTAGCGGTCGCTAGGCTGGCCGCTAGGCAAGCCGCGAGAGCCAGCGAGACGCGACCGCGACCTCGTGCGAGCATGCCCAGCGCCGCATGCTCTTGTCGCTTTCTCGCGGCCAGAGGCTGGCGACCGCTAGCCGAGCGCTAGCAGCCGCAAGCTGCCTCGCGAGCGCAAGAGATGGCGCGAGCGAAGAGCGCGAGCGACGCATGCCTCGTGATCGACCTAGCGACCGCGAAGAGCGGTCGCGAGCGAAGCGGCGAGAGGATAAAATTAGGGTTTTGGGGTGTGCTATAGATATGGCAACACCCTCGCGCCTCCCTAACTTAGCACACACGACTCAAAATTTCTTTTCTTCGTTTTCTTGCTTTTCGCTTTTAGCATTGGGTTTCCATTTAATTTCATTCTAGAGTTTAGTTGAGCATTGTTCTTCGTTAGTTTTACATATTGTCTACGATCCGGAACGTTTTCGTCCGAACAATTTTCGCAAATTTCCGTTTATCGCTTGGGATTGGATTCAAGACCAACAATTGTTCATCCAACTCTTTTATCCGGGTTTTATGAATTTAATTTCCGTTTTTATGTTTTATTCGTATTTTATTCCGTTAGTTATGTCAGGTAATTTCCTGTTCTAATCCTAGGGTTTGCATGATCCGATATGTTGTGATTCCTGTTATCTCTATTTACCTTCCAGGCATTGATTCATGATTCTTGGAGCTTATTTATATGTGTTAATTTCGATCAATCTTGATGCATATCTAGTTGCCGATTAATTACGTGCTTCGTATTAATTGTCGATCGATCTTGAATGCATGATACGGATAAACCTCGAGTCGTAGCTAAGATAGGAACATCCGTAGGAAGCTTATTCTTTGTGATCTGTTTGGGTTGCTTGTTTTCACCTAGAGACGTAATGATAATATGGAAAACTAGTAATCTACAACCGCAATTGTAAATGGCAAGTTGTTGGTTATATATGTGATCTTCCATCTTATGCGGATTAAAATTGGCTAATAGGAAGCAGGATAAACATACGTTGTGGATAGGATTAATGTATCCCTAGGGTTAGTCTTGCTTATCTGTTTTATCATCCGTGATTTTATTGCTTTATTTTATATTTCTGCATGGTTACATTTGCTTTGGATTAAATTCTAAAGCCCTTAAACCTCTCACCCAATTTCTGTGATTGAATAATGATGAATTATTGTTGAGTTAGATTCTGTTTTTCGTGATACAATCCTTGTGGATACGATACTCGTCTTACCTATATACTTACACTTTTTATTGTTATAAAAGTGAGCGATCAAATTTTGGCGCCGTTGCCGGGGATTGTTAAGATTACATAGGAATAATTTGACGATTTGGATTTATTAATTCAAATTATTTATTATATTATTTATTTATTGTTACCAGAGCTAAATTCTCTCTTTTTCTCCAGGTAGTTTATGCGTACAAGATCTCAGGGACCTCCTGAAATATTATTAGATCCCGAGATCGAAAGCTCTCAAAGGAGAAGAGGACGAGAGAAGAGACGGCAAGAAATGGCAGCTAATCCGATAAACGGGGGTATTCCCCCCGAGCAAGCTGCAGCATCTTTGGCCGATTCAGCGAGATGCAGCGCCAGATGGCGAATATGGGACTCCTTGTCCCCGCACAAGAGACGAGACCTTTAAATTACATGTACAGACCTCCCACCGAACAATTTCAAGGAGGCGGATGGGGCCCGGAAGTGAACGCGAATAATTTCGAATTAAAGCCGGCCCTAATCAGCATGGTCCAAGGAGAGCAGTTTGGGGGAGGAGTCACTGAAGACCCGAATGCGTATCTCGAGACCTTTCTCGATATTTGTGACACCATCAAACAGAATGGGGTGCCACAAGACACGATCCGGATGCGCATGTTCGGTTTCTCGCTGCGCAGCCAGGCGAAAGATTGGTTCAAGAGTTTGGACCGAACTGGCATTGACACTTGGGAAAACTTTACGAGAAGTTTCTCTCGAAATATTTTCCGTCGGCGAAAGCGCGGAAGATCATCGCCGAAATCTCCCATTTTTGCCAAAACCACGGCGAATCACTATTCGAGGCATGGGAGAGATTCAGAGGTCTATTGAGGCGATGTCCACGGCATGGATTCTCCAGAGCAACAAATCACGCAGCTCTACGGTGGGTGACATTTCAGACGAGGAACATTGTGGATGCGTAGCAATGGGCTGTTTATTGAACCGACGAGTAGACGAGGCAAGCCGTATTTTAGAGGAGATGGCTGCCAACAGCTATCAATGGCCAACGGAGAGAACGCCAGTGGTTAAAGCAGCGGCCGTCGAGGCTGATTCGAGATACGACGAGCTGATGAAGCAATTCACTCTGTTGAAAAGCCAGATTGAGACGGAGGACGTACATTTTATAAATCAAAGGAACCGTCAGGGGGAGAATCCGGCATACACTCCAAACAATAGAAATCATCCGAACCTGTCGTATGCCAACCCGAATAATTTTTAGCAACCTCGGCGGGCTTCACGCATGCGAATGGTATGATCCAAGAGCGAAGAAGCAAGTTTAGAAGATATGGTGCAACGGATGGCGACTCAACATAGTGCATTTATAAGCGATGCCGGGTAAAATAACTCATCCGAGTCGATCAGGCGGCTATGGGGAAACACGTAAAGATGTTGGAAAATCAGTTGGTCAAGTAGCCGTACAATTGAATGCACAACAAAAGACGGGCCAATTTCCGAGTGTCTGGTGAACCCAAAAATCGGTGTTTCGCAATCCAAACGAGGAGGACAAGCTTACCCGAGCCCTACCGAGGAAGAAGAGGCTGAAAATGGCGGAGGCGAAACTTCGCGATCGAGATCGCGATCGCGAGCCCGATCGCGAGGTCCGTAGTATTCCCCGTAAGCTCGCGACCGAGCATGCGCCCGCGAGCCTGACCGCGAGCCATCAGACTGTGCATACCTCAGATATGTTCGCGAGCCACCCAGCGCCCGCAAGCGAACCATGAGCAATCGGCGAGCATCTTTGCCGAGAAATCAGCAGCGTGACCTCGCGCGGCAAGCTTCGCCGCGAAGAACTATTCCAGTACCAATGTACACCTCGCGACCTGCCCAGCGGTCGCGAGGTCGACCGCGAAGAGCCTCCAGAGTCCAATTTTCGCACGTACACTCCTCCGGTCCCATTTCCGAGTCGACTAGTTAAGTCGAAATATGACGAGGAGTTTGCTCGTTTCAAAGAGATTTTTCAAAAAGTTGAGATCAATTTGCCTCTCTTTGAAGCGTTGCGAAACATGCCGGGATACGTGAAATTTTTAAAAGACGCGCTTGCAAGCAAGAAGAAATTAGGGAAATTTGAAAAATTACCTGTCCAGAAGAATCGGTGGTCGTCTTGCGGAGGAAGCTCCTCTGAGCGAGAAGGATCCCAGGTTTAAGTTAGAATGCGAGATCGCCGAGCATACTTTTCCAAATGTGTTGTGCGACTTGGGGACGAGCATCAATCTGATGCCGTTGAACGTATTCAACCGACTGCACCTAGGAAAGATGAAGACGACGAAGATCTCGCGATGATGGTCGCGGTTCGATCACGTATCTAAAGGTATCATCGAAGATGTGTTGGTAAGAATTCGGGATTTTGTTTTTCCTGCCGACTTTGTTATTTTAGATATTCCCGAATTCAAACAACAACCACTAATCCTAGGTAGACCTTTTCTAGCAACTAGTCGTGTGTTGATTGATGTGCAGGAAGGCAATCTCACGTTTCGTGTTAACAATGAGGAGCTCAAGATTTCCATATATGACGCTTATCAAGCAACACGGCGGTGGAAAGCGGGAAGATTGCTACTCGATCACGATTGCTTCTTTGCACACGCGTCACGCGCTTAGAGGGTACTCGACCAATCGAGGAAGCTGCGAGAAGGAAGAAGTGGACTCGGCATGGAACTCCGAGTGTATCATTCAAGTTTGGGGGTGGCCACTTCCATAGTCAGTGGTGGTCATCCGTGAATGCTAAGTATAGGAGGATCCACAAATTGGGAAGGATTTACATTGCCACCAAAACACGGATTGAGAAAGGTTAGTGATGGTCTAGCTAAAGGCGTTAAATTAAGCACTTGTTGGGAGGTAACCCAGCGTTTTCTTATTTGTTTTGTGTTTTGTTTTGTTTTCGTTTGTGTTGCTTTTTGTCGTGTTTTGTCTTTCTTTTAGTGTTGTATGCATCGATCAACGAGTTAAGTGAAGTGTTTTAATCCATGTGGCCAATGATGATAGAAATTGATCCGTGAAATTTAATGATAGTGCACATGATATGTTAAAAAAAAATGACGCATGAGCGACTTGAGATTGCTTAAACTTGTTGTTTTCACCATTTGCTTAACCCGTGAGACTTGAGCTTCATTGTATAAACATCTTGATACGTTTCTTTTAATTGTGTGATATCATGCATGTGATTCTCTTCTAGAACTTGCCGTTTTTACGTGTCGAGGCTATGATATGTGTTTCAATTTGGAAAGGATAAAATGCCATTTTGTTAACCACATATTCACCCAAACACTAACCGATGGTGTATACCATTTGTCGCCTTCTTTGAGCTTTTATTAGACTTATTCTTTCAATTAACCGGATGATAGGAGGTGAGGATGGATATGAGAATCAAAAGGGTTGAAATTTTGATGTAGTTATGGCGAGAAAATTACTTTTAGAAATACATTTGTGGTGAAGAATAGTACCTTTGTTGTGAATGATAAACCCTATAAGCTCTAGCAAAGAAAAGAAAAAGCAATGATAAGTTCACTATGTGTTTTGAGCATAAAGGGTCGTTAATCAAAGTATAGGTACCTTATGAGGGATAAAACGTCGATTTATCACGTTGGAAAAGAAGAGGAAAATGGACAAAGTCCATATGTTCGAAAGTATAAATGGGGGTGCTTGGAATATTTTTGAGTAACTTAGCCATATATTATCCTACCTTAACCAATGTGCCTACAATATAACCTATGAAAAGACCTTTTGATCCTTATTTGAACACATTTGGCGGTGGAGATATTAGAGAAATGGCGAGCCTATGGTAAGATTTTGCATTGCATTGATCATTGAGTATATACCGTCCTTAATTTCTTTATGAGTTGAGTGTATCCTATATTTTACACATGCCTTTGTGAGGTTGAACTAAATGAGTTTTTCTTTCAATCGTTGTTCGTGTTGAATTGACTAATGTCGTCATGTGTGCTAATATTTTCGAGCGTTGAAAGATATTTCGAGGCTTGATTGTGTTTATCACCTTAGCTAATCTCGTTGATCTTTTGTTGTGTCCTTCGTTTGTCTTTACATTACGCTTTTGTTTGAGGACAAACAATACTTAAAGTTTGGGGTGTGATAAGCGCACGTTTTACGTTGTTTATAATTTTAAAGATGATTTTAGATCTATTAAATGCGTTTATGTATCGGATCTTAATGATTTTATCTATTTTAGAAGATCTTGCTCTTGTGTGCTCCTTTGACGTTTGTAGGTTTATATGTTGATGATCGAAGCAAGAAACGAAGAAGCGAGGCCAAAACCACATCTGCCGGTTTCTAGCGACAAACTGGCGGTCGCTAGGCTGGCCGCTAGGCAAGCCGCGCGAGCAGCGAGACCGCGACCGCGACCTCGTGCGTGCGAGCATGCCCGGCGCAGAAGCTCTTGTGCTATTTCTCGCGTACACAGCTGGCGATTGCTAGCCGGGCAGGCAACTGACTCGCGAGCGCAAGAGACGACGCGGCGAAGAGAGCGCGACACATGCCTCGCGATCGACCTAGCGACCGCGAGGAGCGGTCGCGAGACGTAGTGGCAGAGGATAAAATTAGGGTTTTGGGGTGTGCCTATAGATATGGCAACACCCTCGCGCCTGACTTAGCACACACGACTCCGACCCTCTTTCTTGATTTTCTTGATTTTACAGTTTTAGCATTGGGTTTCCATTTAATTTCATTCTAGAGTTTAGTTGAGCATTGTTCTTCGTTAGTTTTACATATTGTCTACGATCCGGAACGTTTTCGTCCAGACAATTTTTGCAAATTTTCGTTTATCGCTTAGGATTGGATTCAAGACCAACAATTGTTCATCCAACGCTTTTATCCGGGTTTTATGAATTTAATTTCCGTTTTTATGTTTTATTCGTATTTTATTCCGTTAATTATGTCTAGGTAATTTCCTGTTCTAATCCTAGGGTTTGCATGATCCGATCCTATATGTTGTGATTCATGTTATCTCTATTTACCTTCCAGGCATTGATTCATGATTCTTAGAGCTTATTTATATGTGTTAATTTCTGATCAATCTTGATGCATATCTAGTTGCCGATTAATTACGAAGCGTATTAATTGTCAATCGATCTTGAATGCATGATACGGATAAACCTTGAGTCGTGGTGAGATAGGAACATCCGTAGGAAGCTTATTCTTTGTGATCTGTTTGGGTTGCTTGTTTTCACCTAGAGGCGTAATGATAATAGGAAAACTAGTAATCTCGACCGCAATTGTCGTGGCAAGTTGTTGGTTATATATGTGATCTTCCATCTTATGCGGATTAAAATTGGCTAATAGGAAGCAGGATAAACATCGTTGTGGATAGGATTAATCTATCCCAGGGTTAGTCTTGCTTATCTGCTTTATCATCCGTGATTTTATTGCTTTATTTTATATTTCGCATGGTTACCTTTGCTTTGGATTAAATTAAAGCCCTTAAACCTCTCACCCAATTTACGTGCTTGAATAATGATGAATTATTGTTGAGTTAGATTACATTTTTAGTGATACAATCCTGTGGATGGATACTCGATTACTCGTGTTATCAAAATTTTGGCGCCGTTCTTCGGGATTATTAAGATTACATAGGAATAATTTGACAATTTGGATTTATTAATTCAAGTTATTTATTATATTATTTATTTATTGTTACCAGAGCTAAATTCTCTCTTTTTCTCCAGGTAGTTTATGCGTACAAGTTGGATAATTTATATTTTATGCAATTGATTCTGAAGATTAGTAGAGTGATGAATCGTTCTTCGCTTAATTTTATTGCTTTATGGTTGGTGATCTAGTTTAGTTTGTTTATTAATTAGCTTCCTGTTTTCGTGCTTTCGTAGTTTATTAACTAGGGATTGACAATTCCTAGTTAGATTTCTTGTTTTAATTTAATTTTCCGTTCAGCTTTTCAATTCACGTATGATCAAAAACACATGTTGGTATTAGAGTGTTAGGATTTACCGCTTTCTGTGTTTGACACGAGCAATAGCCATGTTAAGTTTTCCTTGATGAGCGACTAGGGTTAACTTTCCCTACTACAACACCTCATTCGATTATGAGTCAATTAATAGTACACTTTTGATTGAAACATCTCCTCGGCACATCTGGTAGGAACGGTATGAGCGTACGATCTCCTCAGGTGTTGCCCTAGAGGATAGAGGGCGCCTAGTCGTGAAGACAGTCCGAGCCATCTGAAAATGAAAGTATCACTATAGGTCAGACATGGTAAGTATAACGGTATATCTAGAAGAAGGTATGTACACAATAAACATCTGTACAAAGAATGTTATAGCAATCTATATTTTCCTATGACCTACATTCCTAAATCCTTATGGCATTACTTTCATGGTTTGGTCTCCGGGAAGAGACGGTATGGTTTCTTAGAGTAGAGCAATGATCGATGTCTAGCCTTCGGGTAAAGGCTAAGTGGTCACCCTATCTTATTGGGTTCTGGATTCCTTATTTCCATTTGCTTTATAGCATTAGATCATATCCGTTCTCATCATGTATTGACAATTCATTATTTCCTTTTATACTTCCTTAACGTTATACTTTGATTCTTTTCATTATTGTTACGATAGAGGCAACACGCATGGTGTTCGGAATTCCTTCGCGTAGAGAGGTTGGGACTCATAGCAGTGCGAACCTCTAGTTACGCAATCGCTTCGTCATCATAGACTCGTCGCGTTCTCATCCTCGAATTCGTTCGGATTGTGATTCTTAAGATTTCTATGTTCTCGTTATTCCTTAGTATTTCGTTCAATTGGGGATAACTTATGTTCTCATACTACTTTCAGCGCAAAAAGGGATCATGCGTCTTAAGAGTTGATGTCTACATGGGGAAACATACTCATTTACATCCTGCTTCTAGCATGCTTTGCATATAACAGTAAACACAAATCAAGATACATTATGCGATAATCAAGTATCCTCATTTTACTCCTTTACCAAGCCCTAAAGTTTGTAACTTTCTTTCAAACTAATGACCAATCATTTGAAACAACTTTTCAATTTCAAAACATTCATTTTTCCAAAATGTATTTCAACTTTCCAATAAGGTAATATTGTAAGTCCCTTTCACATTTCATATACTTCCATCATTTCAAAATGGCTTTTAGTTGAGATAGTTACTTTCTTCCTCGTTGAGTAGGATGACGATGGAATGCAGTGCAGTGGCAGTCAAACACAAACAATTTCTAGACTCAACTGTCAACTTAAGATTCAAGGAAAGGGTTTCTAGGGTTCAGAGCGAACAAGTGCTCTGATACCACTTTATGACGACCCGACTTCTCAAGAAAGTATGGATTAAACGGATCATCACTGGTATGATAATGCAGCGGATACACACATAACTAAACCAATACAATTAACCAATAAGCTACTCATAAATGCATGAACTGAATGAATAGGCTGTTTCAATACGAACCCAAGTCACAGAAGGACTTGCCAAAAGATTCAATACCCAAATATAACCCGGTCGGGCGTAATCGAGGCAGTGCGACCTCAAGTTCAATACGATAATGAAAAGCAGTTATAACTAAAGGCACAAAACAATATCAGAGTTTGGCAGTAAAAACGTGTGGACATGCATATAACGATACATGCCCAAGGTTCTAGAAATCATTTCTATTATACCAACAAAACTGTTCCGACCAAATTATTTTTTTCAGTCGCTCGCATTAGTACGAGGTCCTTATAGAACGATAAGGTCGACCCAAGTCGAATCTCTCGAGGAAGGCTTAATAGGGCTACGATTCTATGTCAAACACAAAAGCAGAAAAGAAATACTAACATCCTAAAATAAGGGGGTCTGTCACGGAACGGACGAAAGCACGAAATAAAATAAAGCAGGTAAAACGGATGCACTTGGACAACTATAGGAATTGGCAGATACACGGAATTGGAGACAGTGTTCTAGGGTTCAAATCTATCCTCGCTATTAATGAATCAATGACCGACACACAATGCATAAAACACCCACGCCTCTCACCAAACGTTCAACACTAACTAATCTCTCGACCATGTTAATGTTAGACTCGAACTTAATGGCGGGGGGTCTCTCAATCAAACCGCCATCAACTACGAACTATATTTAATTACAAAGCACAAGATAGCAAAAATCCAATCCACATATATTAATTATTCAACAACAAATCAATCACTCGATCATGTTCATTGTCAAACTTATATCTAATATAAATATGCTCTCGCATTACTTCATAATCAAACATAAGCACATAATCAATCTACATTATTCTTTCGAACACCATGTATGAAGATCATGAAATAATCAATTTATTCGGATAAGAAATCACAAATCATCAACACAATTAATCACGATTCTAGACAAGAACATTCCAACTTTTATTTCCCAACAAATCTATAATTTATCTCATGGTAAAATTATTCCAATCCCAATTACATAGACATAATGAAAGCGAGAAAAACTTACAAACCATTCATAGATAAATTCGTCTTTCAAAAATCCGGAATCGCACAATCCAATTGTTAATCCAAATGCAAGAATTAAAATGAAAAGGAAAAGAAAAAGAAAGGAGAAAGAAAAGGGAGAAGAAAATGCATGTGCATCTGTGGAATCTGAGAATCTCTGTGCGTGAGCGGCTGTTCTCCTTTTTATAAACCTGAAAAAGCCCACGAAAAATTACGCTGAACTGGGCCCAAAAGAGCACGTCCAGCGTCGAACGGGACGAAACCGGCGATGGAAGTAGCTCTCTGGACGTCTTAGGAACAGTACCCCAGCGCCGGCTTCGCCGCGTCCGGCGCTTGGGTTACCTCTCTGGAAAGGTTCCGAGAGAGTACCCCAGCATCGGACGGGGGTGAGTCTGACGCTGGATGCGTGGGAGGGGGGCAAGGTCAGCTGCTTGGGGCGAGACCGAGCGCCGGACAGAGTTGAGGCGTGCGTTGGAGTTGACGAGCGAGCGCGGGAGGGAAAAGGTCAGCTGCTTGGGGCGAGGCTGGGGTTGCGTCTGGCACCGGACGAGAGTGAGGCGTGTCTTTGCGGTTACCGACTCGACGAGCGACGCGGGCAAGGATACCGCTGCAACAGGGCGTTGCGAGATGGCGCAGCGTTGGCATGGAGACGTGTGGATGAACTCCAGACACGTGAGGCGCGGCCATGGTCGCGTTGCAGCCGGCGTTAGAGCGGGCGCGGCGTGTGCGGCGCACGCTGGGGCGTGCCAAGCGCCGGACGCTGTTTCGCTCCGTTCTCTCTCGTCCGAACTCCGAATTACGATCCGTTTACGCCTATAGACTCCTATCGAGATGCTCTTTAACATTGTAGTATTGTTACTTTCATCCTTATCATATCCATTTCATCCTATTTAACGTCGTTTTCTATAGAACATCGAAACAAACCAAATAAGTCTAAATCGATAAATATTAATCAAAACAACGATAGAAATAGAACAAACCATAGAAAACGACATGCATAAAGATATGAAGAATAAGAACAAAATCATACTAAACAATAACACCTGCCACTCAGCACCACCTCGCACTCATCGTCAATCCCTGCTCAACCTGCACATCAAAAACGAGATGCAGGGCTAAGTACAAAAGTACTCAGTGGATTCATTGCCGAAAATATTTTCTTTGTAAAGTTATTGAACTGCCCATAATAGCGCATGAGGATTTTAGTTAAAAGACTCATGCCTATCAAACATTTTATCATTTTTCAAAAGTGTCAGGCGTAACTATTTCATCCACGTTGTTCCATATCTGATCATTCATTCATTCATTCGCGCACTATGGAGGTGGCCACCTACTCATAGTCGTCATGACCGGTCGAGGTAGCTAACCTTAACACACAGTCACACGTGTACACAATCCAAGTTAGTCCTTAACTAAGTCGGATCCGATCGTTACCCTTTTTTAACGTTGGTAGACCAACACTTTCACATACCACATTGGATATACCAATCTCAGATAGGATCACAAAAAATATAAATATTTGGCAGTCAATAACAGTTTATGCAATAATATTTCATAA
Organism: Salvia rosmarinus; assembly: GCA_036937905.1. Lineage (NCBI taxonomy): Eukaryota > Viridiplantae > Streptophyta > Magnoliopsida > Lamiales > Lamiaceae > Salvia > Salvia rosmarinus. Next base: position 33,213,223 of record CM072821.1, read on the forward strand.
GGCTTTTGTAAATCATGCTTTGAGATAGAATATGCATATCATTTTTGTTAAGAGAGCCCACCTGCTAGTCCGAAGCTAAAAGTTCTAAGCTGGGTAGGGTGTGAGTGTCCTTCCTCGGCAACTACGTATGATCAAGCCCTTCATAAGAAAATAACATTTCTTAGATTCTTTCTATTGATCGAAGGTCGTTTATATATTACGACTTATAGGTTTCCAATTAGGGTTTCTTTATGATTTCATGTGATGGTTTAAGATAATTCCTATTATCTTACATTCTCAATTTCAAACTATATTACTTCATCATTCATAGATGAACCTCAACTTCGAGTCGTATACTACGAGTCTATCCTCGACTCTAGCCTTAGTGTTCTTCTAAACATTAGTACGTTATAGATTGTTAGTATTCAAGTTATGATTGGTATATTAGGATATTCTCAAGCCACTAACTAGACCTAACAATTATAGTTACGTCCTAGTAGGTTATGCTTGACGACTTGTCATATTAACACGACGAATGAAAGGGATCTAGACTTATGATTCAAGTGATCACATACTATTATGTAAGTAAGTACTTAGAAATATATTAAGTTCTTTGTGAATTCTAACTCGACCTTTGAGACATAAGGATTGATACCTTATGTTCGAATCTTTGCTTACACTTTACGACATTGTTTGTTTCTCTTAACTCGTCGGAGATTATGTACGTTATATAATCGCTATTTGTATCAAGTTGTCTTAACGCTCAATCTAATATCGTATTAGGTTATCGTTGTTGAGCATTAACGTTGTAGGTCGGCTTTTGTTTCCTTTAACTTAGGAACTCACGTTTGATTATCCTATTATTAATAGAAAACCATAATTCATGTTTAATTTCGAATCCCATTAATTCTTTCTTAAGTTTCGAAATTGGTCGATTTCTTTTGGATTCTCGTACATAATGTACTATGTTGTGTACGTTTGGGGTTTTGTTTGTCGGCACAACGTAAGTATAACCATTCAACATCATACAACACCATACACAACATAAACTATACCAAAGCATTAGAAAACCCTAATTTCTAACATAATACCCAACTATTGTGTATGTGTACATGAGGGTTCCATTCATTCATCATAATCACAATCATTCATTCTAAACTTATATATTAACTACCATGACATCATTCACAATTAAAATCAACTCATACTTAACCATTTTGCTTAATTAGCAATAATTAGCATAAGTATCCAATAAATTTCAATAAAATCATGTTATGCTCCTATCATACTATATAATTTAATTACCAACTCAATATCATCAAATAAAATTTTAAACCATAAGTTGACAAGCATATAGTTTTCGGTATTTTCAATTTATTGAACATTGATGTTCAATAAATTTCACAAAAATCATATCATGCTCATATCATATACTAAACATGAAATATCATCTCATATCATACATTAAAATTAAAACATATGCTTATCACTATATATCTTTTTGGTATTTTTAATATACATACATATATATTCAATAAATTACATTCACTTCACCATATGTTCATAATATGCAATAAACAAGTAATATTAACTTTAAACCTCAACTAGTTATTTATAATATGAACTAAATGCTTGGAATTCTTTTTTGTCCTCACACATATTTTGTATATGTGTTCAATAAATTCCCAACAATCCATATTAGGTTCATATTATTTCTAAACATCACATATCATATTATTTTCAACAAATAAAAATCAAATAAATCTTAAATATATATATATATATTTTTCGATCAATATAAAAAAAATAGGAGTAGTGTCTCAATAATTTCAAGATTAATATATGATGTTCACATCATATATTAAACACTATACCTCAACTATTTTTTAATAAAATAAAATAAAAACAATTTCCAAAAATTCTATACAGGTTTCGGTTTTAACATGAAAATAGGAGAATCATTCCAAAAATTTCAAGATTAATATATGATGTTCATATCATATATTAAATATTATATCTCAACTATTTTCAACAAATAAAATCAAACAATGGTCTCTCTCTATATATATATATATATATATATATATATATATATATATATATATATATCGGCATTTTTGAAGAAAATAGGAGATGTGTAATACCCCGATTTATTAAAAGCCTAATTACGATAATTAATTTCATAAATTAGGGTTTTGTTATGATAATTGAATTAATAGATTATCGAATAATGATTTCGATTAATTACAGGATAATAAATTCCTATGTTTTATTCACTAATGATTGTGAATTGAGGAATACGATTATATAACGTATTTAGGCAATATTATTTTAACGTCGATTGAATATCGATAGTTAAAATTTCGTAATATTTTCTAAGTGTTAAAGCTTAGAATTAAATTCCATTATAAATGGAATGATTTAATAAAGTGATTACGACTTTATTACGATCATTTTGAGATGAGTCGATAATGAACGTTTTGAGACGTTTCAACCGTCAACGTTTAGAGACGATTATCAATTTGAGTTTAATGATCAAGGAATTATAATATTTAAATTCCTATGATTATTTTATGTAATTAGAATATTGGTTAGCATTAAAATAATTCTAGAGAATTAAGGAATGATTATTGAATAAAGTTAGCTATTTTCGAAAACCCTAATTTTTGAAATTAGGGTTTGACACATGGATTAATTCTAATAATTTTTCCTATGATATAATTTATCATCTAAGACATATATTATGATATATAACTACTTATTACCTGAAAATTCAAATTTTGGCAATTGTAATTCAAAATTGCGGCGAGTTTCTATATATTACAACTTAATGGACGAAAATCTTCTAGCTTTATGCCATGGTGCTTTTGTATTTGTAAGGGTGGGATATATTTGCACATAAACCAAGTAAAGTAAATGAAAGAATCAAGTGGAATGTTTTGGGAAGAGATAGCCGTGATTTTTGACTTCAAATAGGTGGAAAAAATGATCAACTCTTAAGCTTGATTGACTACATATTTGGGATAGAATGTAATGTATCTACATGCAAGAGACATGAAAAATCTGATTTTCTCATTCTTTTATTCATGTGAGTCGACGGCAATTGTAGCAAGAAGTGGTCAATTATTTTGTTTTGTTCAAAAACTTTATCATGTATTAACTTTGTGTAAGAGATATTATCTATGATGATGTATACACTTGTTGACTCACAATAACATTTTGTCTTGCATTTTAGTGTAATAACCGAGAGAGTGAGAAAGATTTAATGAATGTAGTCTTTATTCATTTAGCTTGTATGTAGGTGATAGAAAAACAAAGCAAAACATTTCTCTTTCCTTTTTCTCATTACTGCCATGAACTTCTCTAAGAAAAACAAGGTGGGTTCTTCATTTTTCCAATCTCAAACCTTGATACATAATCCTTTGCACAAATAATCCAAGCCGGTTAAAAGGTTAGGAATTTAACGAGCTTCCTATATACGTTAAGATTTTCGATTTCTACCGGTTCGATTTTAATATTTATGCTTATGTTCTTAATGATAAAAATATGAAGAATTATGCTATCATGTTTAGTGGTTTGTAAATATTGTTTATTATGATAAGTATGGTTCATATGTTATGATTTAATTGAAGCCTAAGCATCTTATAATTTTTATAGTAGTGATCGAAAATTTTGTGTTCAAAGTGTTGATGGATTTATGTTATATAATAGCAAAGGATCTCATTGTGATTATTTGGAAATTTTTAGGATTTGTTTGTGATTATTTTATAAATACCGAAAATGGAAGGGAATTGTAGGTTGATTTACAAATTTTACTTAAGTGATATCTTAGCATATTAGTGATCTAGGACCTTGATTAAGCACCCTATGAATTTACAAGGATTTTTGGAATGAGTTTGAAAAAAAAAAATTAAGTATAAAAACCGTGAGCTTTGAATAAGTATACTAAAGATTTTAAATCCTTTTTAATCAAGAAAATAATACACTATATGTCTAGAAATATTTTAGACATAGTTGGAATTTTCGAGAATTTATAAACATAGTATACTATGTTTACGACGAAACGTTATATTAAATAACGTTAGAAATGGGAAATAATGTATAATGTATTAGTTGATTAATATTGAAGAGAAATATAAATCAAGTTTATTGATTTGCGTGAAAAATCGAGAGTTAGGACTTTATGAAAAGAAATCGATTGAAAATCGATTTATATTGAAATTGGTTATAAAATATGTTAAGAAAAGTCAAAAACGTTGACTTAAGATTAAACGTAAGAAATACGTTGAATAAATACATTAATACGTGTAAAACGTATTAATTTTATAAGAATATCTCAATTGTGAGAAACGATTTCATAATTGAAATCATTTTATTAAAAGACGTTGGTATAAGTTCGACATTTAACATAAATGGTTAATATGAGATCGTAGATTATATTACGTCTCTATCAAAGTACGAGAAATTATTCGTTAAGATATACGATGAAAGGATGTACTAATTTAATTAAAGGGTACGAAGTATTATTATAGAGAGTTATCAAAGTTTATTAAACTTTGAAAATCTCGAAATACGTGACCGACGTACTAAAATAGTTTTTACGTAAAGGTTGGACGCGGACGTGGCGAATTGACGAAGAAAGAAATTGATTAGGACAATCTACAGTCCAGGTGGGCTTTACTCTACTCAAAAGATCAAACGTTTTATTTACGATGCTTTATTCACAAGAAATGATGATGAACTGGTTTATTTAATTGCCTGCCCAAAACTGTTTATGTTTTATGTATGTATCCTATCCATATTCGAATTGTGAATGTTGTTGGGTAGCTCCCAACTGATGAATTGTTTGAATTCGTATCCTTGTAAGTACCCACAAGGATGATCGAGAATTCGTATCCTGTGCCGGAGTGGCAAGGATTTTGTGCACTATTTTGTGACTGTGTGCTGAAAGGGTGCTCGGCCGGTCACGGCGTTCGTGAAAGGAGGCCTCCTCTCCGACGCAAGGGAAATGATTATTGAGATATGTTGAGGGAAATATTGGAGATATGTGGGATAGGATATGGATCATACATACATGGAAAAATGCTTGGCCAAGCGATATTTATGGAAAATGATAGAAATTATTTAGTAAGCACGAGTATTTCAAACAAAAACCTCGTGTGTTACTGTGATGGGGCAGTGTAATTTCAATTGATAAAATATTTTGGCATGAGTCCACTGAGTGCATTCTTGTACTCAGCCCTGCATGTTTGTTTTTAAATGTGCAAGTTGAGCTGAATATGGTGATGGAGAGGTGTTGAGCAGTCAGGAGGCTTGTTGTTGATTAATATGTTTGTTAGAAACCTTGAATGCATATCGTCATATATGCATTCACATGCCTTCCGCTGCGATTGAACGTATTGTTATAGTTTAATGTTGACAGTCGAACCTTGACTACACATCGTCATATGTGTTTTCACACGTCTTTCCGCTGCAATAGAATACTAAATCATCTTTTGATGTTGTTAGTTGAATGCCTTCAGAACATATGAAATCTTGTATATATATTGGTTAAAGCTTCTTAGTTTACTTGAATTTAGTCCCACAATTCTATGATTACTTATCCTTCATGATCCATAATTACTGTTCCAGGGATTAGTTCTCGCTAATCTGTCCTTAGGATTAGAGGGCTGTTACAAAGTGGTATCAGAGCAGTTCGCTCTTTGAATCCAAAACCTCCTTTCAGAGTTGAGTCTAGATTGAGTCACTAGACTTCTAGAGATCAGCCGACACTGCTCGACACTCCATCACATCAAGCTCAACTGGAATGAGGTAAATGATTCCTTTTCAAAAGTTTGAAAGTGAAAAATGATGGAAATGTTTTCTTTGCAAAAATTTTGAAAAAAAAAAAACAAAAAGGAGATTCCCACAATATGCAGGTATGGGACTGCATATTTAAGGAAAACTCAAAGGATTCCAACAATATGCAGGTATGGGACTGCATATTTAAGGAAGACTTACAGGATTTGATTTGTGCTAAGAAAATGATTCTTTCTCAAAGTTTTGTAATAACTTTTCAAGTGAAATGAAAGTTATGAGGATTGATTGAAGGTGGGAGTTATTTCAAATGATGCAAATAAAATTTTATGTTGTGAAGAGTTGAAATTGATGAGATGAGATTGAAAATTTTTGGTTCGCTACCAACCTATTATGATTGTTTGATGTTTATGAGGAGAATGTTGTGATAATAAGAAAGTCGTTGGTTCGCTATCAACGTATGATAATGTCATACGAGAATGTATTGACAAAGATTTGTGAAGAATAAAATGTTTGAATTCATGAAATTCAATAGAGATTTGTTGTTATGAATATTTGAAATTTTACTTTCAATTCTCAAGATTGTTTATGATTAATGATTATGTCGTCCCAAAAAGAACATAGACGAAATAAGAAGCATGATCACGAATTACGAAAGAACATAGAAGTACGAATGTACGAAGTTCATCCCATAGCGAGAACGAAAGAAAAAAAATGGATTTGAAGAACTTCATTCCATTATGAGATCAAAGGATTGAAAAAAAAACGACCTCAGAATGCCGACCTCGGAAAGCATGACGACCTCAGAATGTCATGCAAAATAAAAGCTAAGGCATTTGAGCTAGGCGAAGAGCTCAAAATAAAAGCTAAGGCATTTGAGCTAGGCGGAGAGCTCAAAATAAAAGCTAAGGCATTGAGCTAGGCGGAGAGCTCAAAATAAAAGCTAAGGCATTGAGCTAGGCAGAGAGCTCAAAATAAAAGCTAAGGCATTGAGCTAGGCGGAGAGCTCAAAATAAAAGCTAAGGCATTTGAGTTAGGCGGAGAGCTCAAAATAAAAACTAAGGCATTTGACCTCGTCATCTCGTCACACCTCGGCGAGCTCACCTCGTCACTCGTCACCTCGCCTCGCAAGCTCACCTCGTCACACCTCGGCGAGCTCACCTCGGCAAGCTCACCTCGTCACACCTCGGCGAGCTCACCTCGTCACCTCGGACAGTTCACCTCGGCAAGCTCACCTCGTCACACCTCGGCGAGCTCACTTCGGCAAACTCACCTCACCTCGGACACACCACCTCGGACAGTTCACCTCGGCGAAGGCGAACTGCTTCGCGCAGTGATTTTATTTTGGTCCGTTCTCCTTCGTTCGGACTCCGATTTGCGCACGGTTTTCGCCTACGTACTCCTAGAGCACTTTAATATATATCTTATAAAGGACTGAACCCCTGATTCCTTCTCCAAAATTCACGAGAGCCAGTACACTCCACCTCGGACAGTTCACCTCGGCGAAGGCGAACTGCTTCGCGCAGTGATTTTATTTTGGTCCGTTCTCCTTCGTTCGGACTTCGATTTGCGCACGGTTTTCGCCTACGTACTCCTATCACGACTTAATTTATTTCTTATGAAGGACCAAAGCCCTGATTCCTCGTCCAGAATTTACGAGAATCAGTTGAAATTAGTTTATGGTGTTATAGAATGAGAACTTTATAGTACGATAAGAATCTTAGGGATGTTACTAGAGGGTAATATTCCCAATAATACGAGAAGAGCTATGACATGCATGAGAATCTTTGATGATGACCTATTATGAGTTATATAAGGTTTCAAATTCTATTCACTATTCAATTTTTGTCATTGAGTTTAACTCTACGACCTAGTTCGAATTGAGAAATCATTTGAATTTCTCACTTTTACTCAAGAAAACTTTCAACCCAAAAATTTATAAAGTGTCATTTGAAACCAAGTCCTTGTGTGATGAGAAAATATTTGTGACGGTCCGACCAACCCATATGACCAAAGAAATCTCGGTGAGTCGTCATTTTGGTCTTGGACCTAGATCCTAAATTATTCGATTCGAAAGAATATATGGATTCAAATGGTAAAATATGTTATTTTGGGTTGCGAACCCATATCTTTTGAAAGTCGACATGATTTAATTTTCTTCAATCACGAGACTAATAAGTAAGATGAAGGTTGACTTATCTTGTCACCTAAGTTTTGAATTAGTAAAGTGATAAACATCAGGTATGATGTAGGTTGACTTATTTTGGTAACCTAAAGGTTGCACATCAGTAAAGTGACAGACATTGAGGAGCTATGATGTAAATAAGATCTCGATGAGACGAGATATATTGTTCCCTATGATACACATGGATGAGTAAAGTGACAGACATCGAGGTATATACTTTTCATGCAATTCTCCTTTGAATTGTTCCCTCGTAAAATTCTCCAATTGCTTTGGAGAAAGAACTTTCTGACGTGATTCCTACTAGGAATCTGTAGACCCTTTTTATCTGGAAGGATATGCATAGGATACACTCTCGATCAGAGCACTCCAAAAACTTGGAAGTTCGCTACAAAGGCGAACTCATTCTTCAAAGATCACCGGTCTATCAACTCCATTGTAAGATGGAGGATTACGACGTAGAAAAAGCTCTGTAATTCTACGATCTGTTTAAGGAGGTGAAGGTACAGATGAATCTTAAGGAGAATTTTTGCACTTTCTTGTTCCTTCTCTTCAGATTGAAGATTTCTTCTCCTGGGTAGCATATCGTATTGTGAATGAATATCCAAATACAGCATATCTCAAGGATCTTCACAATTGCTTATCCCGAGGTTATAACATGAAATAATACAGCTGGATAGCAGAATGATCATAGATATCAGGGAAAAATTACCTTTTCGAGGACATCTACGAAAGTCGGGAGGACTTTGCAAATCGAAGGTTTTCAGGCATCTGGAGGCTTTGGTATCTGGGGCAAAACACATCCGATAGGGCTTCTCAAGCACGCTACCGCATCATAAGATATCTATAGACATCACTAGTCTATATATACATGTTTATATAATATGTACGCATATATACATATATATATACATCCATGCTATCTACAAACTGACAGCTTCCACTCTTGTCACTCATCGCTTCACTCGCCCATGAAAGGTCACATCATCATCATCATCATTATCTCCTTCTTCAATCTCTTCTACTCCATTTTCACCGCCATCAACGGCTTCCTTGGAGTCTATCATCTTTACATCTTTCTCAATCTCAAGAGATGGCGGATCAATAGCACGCTCAGGAAATGAGTACAAGGGAACTACTCCAGGATAAAGGATATCAGGATCAGTCACAAAAGGCATTTGACTGATATATAGGGGCTGTAGCTGTGCTGTGCCAACAACTAGTAAAAACTCATGTTCATTCATGAAAGAATTTGAGACACCTGAAGGCCTCAATGAACTAGCTTGAGTCTCTTCTGGGACCTCTAAAGAAGAAGTCTCTGGAACATGAGAAAAAGGAATAGACTTAATCGATGTAGAGATCTCAGGAGATGTGAAAGGCTGACCCTACCAATCTAGGTTAATAGAAAACATCTCGGCAATCGAGATAAGAATAATCAACTGTGTAGGATTTACAACAGACTCGGTATAGAAAACTGAGTATCTAATAAAGATAACTCTATCTCTAGAGTAGAGGTACTGGCGTCATACTCAAGAATAGAAGAATCAACATCAATGGTTTCAAGATCCTTATTATCATCAAAACGAAAGGAAAGGACACCAGCCAACTGGAGCTGACAAACAGCTGGAATAAAATCAACAACAGGGGAAAAATGAATCAATAGGAAGGCTCAAGTACACATAATACTGAGAACTGATGGTAACTAGGAGTCTGGGAAAATTAGCTTGCTCAGAAGCTATGAAAACAGACTCAATGTAATTAATGGCAACAGCAGCAGCCCAAATCAAGCCACTTCTTGGGCAATAAACGAATCAATCAGAGTATTCCATCTAGTCCCGATCTGTGCCGTGCTTAGATGCCTCCTCCTCTCAGCGATGAAATTGAGCGAGAAATTACCAAAGTAAGTCGCTCATCTGCATAACAGATAGAAGCACACTCTGATCCTTGCTAATGGTGACAAACGAGCCATATGTTTCCGAGCGGTTCGGACGGTCCTTGGCATTCCAGAATAAAGAATGTCAACTACTTGCAGAAAACATACTCATGCTGCTCTGCCTTCTTTTCTCATGATATCTTCTCAACTTTAGCTCAATAAGCAATAACTTTTTTTTTTCAAGCATACATTTGCATGTAGCAATTCTTTTAATATGGCATATACTCAACATCAACTTATTTCTTCCAAAAGCACATGCTCAATTATAAAAATATGATTATCATAATCATAAGCTCTTACTTGGTGAGCTTGAGATGATGGAATCGAATTGTTGAGCTTCTCTTAAGAACAACTGACTCTATAACTCAGATTCTCAAAACAAATTCAAACAACTGACTTCATGAATTCATATTCTCAAAATAGAGTCAAACAACTGACTCTATAAACTTAGATTCTCAAATCATAATCAATTCAAAAGAATTTACAGGCTCAAGGTGCACAAGCTGCACAAGACTCACAAGGATTTACAAGGATTCACAGGTTCAGAATTTAAGACCGCTCTGATACCATTCTGTAACACCCCGACTTACTTAATCAAGTAATTAAGGTGTTACGTGGATTAAGGAAGGAAAGAATTGGATAAAGACGAACGTCAATAGTCTGATATCACAGGTTAAACTAATTTCTCAATGAATAAAAGAGCTCAAACATGCTTTCACCAAAATAAAATCTTTGGTTAGCTATGGTTGAAAGCATGACTCATCAATAACTTAGAAGCATTTTATACAATATTAGATCCAACAACCAATTCTGGTCATTCTAAAGAAATCCTTATTCATAGAAGCAAGTCGACATCATAACAGAGATGTCAAAATCTCAACAATGAAATGAAACTGACATCAGAACAATTTAAAGCACAAAGCAAACAAAGGCCAAAGTTCGGCAACAAGAAGTGTGGCTGAGAATCATGTATGATGACACAAGACTCTGGGCAAACTAAACATGACACCACAATTTAGCAACATTGTCAGGAGACAAAACCTCTAGAGAAGCTTCTCTGCACAACATTCGATTCCAGCATCCTCTCAAGCTCATCCTGCACATTTAGAAATATATGCAGGGCGTGAGTACTAGATGCACTCAGTGGGTATATGCCGAAAACATTTTAAAATATTGCTCTTAGAGCTATAAGATTGACTTGCCATAACACATGCAACACACAGGAGTTTTCAGTTAAATAACCTGTGCATGCTTTTGAAATAAACTTACTTGCTTTCATGCTCATATATTCTAGATGCAACATTCAACATGCGTCTGCAGACATAAATCTCATTCATAAACCATATCTACGCACTCTTGTGTTGAGAAGTAGGCATCCTTCTCAAACACCGTGATCGCCATTTAGCTCACGATCACTCTGTGTACACAAACCCTCATCGGCAAATCGTCCAAGATTGGGCGATATCGTCCATCTCTCGTAGATAGGCAACATATATCATGCATCATGCTTAAAAACTTGGCAAGTCAGTCAACTTTACATAAAAATGCATATCATATCATCTTGTATGCAAAAGCATATCATTTCTCATTTTTAAGAAGGATTTACCCACCTGGAGATCTGGCTTACTCGAGACTTTCTGCTTTTCCTTTCTTGATCTCTATCTCGCTTCCACTTGCTCCTTAAAAAGAGATAAGAGGAATAAATACGGGAAAGAGGAACTAAGAGTTTCTAACTCTTGAGCCTCTACTAAAACTCTCTCGATACTCTAAGGTTAAGCTAAGCTCTGCTAGGTCAATGCATCCAAAACTAAACTATTCAACTTATTAAGAAAGTATGTTATAAGAACTTGAATATTTTCAACTCCTTATATATATATAAGGATACCATATCGATATAAGAAAATCTTTAACTTTCAAATCTTTTCATTTGAAAACTTCGATCAAGTAAGTCTTGATCAAGTTACAAAATCACGAGAATCTATACTTTGAATTAAATTTCCAAATATCAAACTATAATCACAAAGTCCTTTGAAAAACGTAAACTAACGAAATCTAAATTTTTATATAAGCATAGAAAAATCTCAATAAATCAAAATAAGCTAATTTCATATACTAGATCATACTTTTGAAATCAAACTACCCAAATAAAATCAAACTAATAAGTTCTTGATATTCCATAAGCATACTAATTTAGGGTTTTTTTCGCATGAGTTAGTTTTAACTCCAAATCCTTTCACCAAACACAAGCATATATGTATAATCACATATATACTAACTTATTTTAAACAAATCAAAGCCAAATCATCTTGAAATCAAGGCCATAGTTTTCGGTCATGGCTAGAAAATTAGGGTTTCGATTTTTTTGTTTTCGAAATCAACTCTAAACATGCTCAAACGTCTCTAATTACATAGATACATGCTCAATTTGAGAAATCATCAACACATTCTCAAGATAAGAATTAGGGTTCTTAACTAAAGTTTGGGATTTTCTTGAAAATAGACATATTAACCCACAATTCAAGTATAAACACTAGATCTAGCATCAATTAAAGCATATCATACAAGATCAACGTTTTTCCCCAATTTTCTTTAGAAAGGACCGAAACTTATGAGGTTTAAAAAGGGACTTTTCTTTGTTTTCTCAACATAATATCACTCCTAATAGGTAGATCTATGCATATATAAACTAAAAATCGAAGAGCAAAACCCGTAAGAAAAAGGCCTAAATGGCCGAAACATATGGGAGTTTGGGGGTGGGTTTTCATTTTGATCTTCTCTTCAAAACTTGAATAAAGTTAGTGATTTACCTTCTTAAGACGTCGATCTATCAACTTGAAAAGGATTGGAAGCTTGATTCTTGATCTTGGAAGAAGAAAATTTAAGTGTGTGTGTGGGTGTGTGTCTCTCGAAAATGAGAGCAAAGAGAGAAATGGATTGGAAGAAAAAAGTCCATTGAAAGCTAAACACACATATATATAGGAGTCTTCTTTGATAAGCTAAAAAGGCTTCTTGAAGAAGCTACTAAGTTCTAGAGAATTCCATTAGCTTATTCCATAAGCTATGGTCTCTTTAACTTATTCTATAAGCTTTGGTGATCATTGGGCTTATTTCTTCATTTTAATGCTAGGCCCAATTTATGAGAGACGTTATGTACTCGCTCTCAAAGATATAAATTTTCGAAAATAATTTAAGGATATAAAGTATCCTTTTAAAATCATTAACTCAAGATAATTCAAATATAATATTGAAATTACTGGTAAGTTGAAATCTTTATAATTACTCTTTCTAAAATAAACGTTGAACTAGAATAATAACTGAAAGACTTATCATTTAATCAGTCAACTGTAGAATTCTAAATTAAATCTTTGAGTTAAAACTTATGAAATTATATCTGAGGATGTATTGTTCCTAGTCACTCACGTAATTAATTTCTAATTAATTACGTACTTAGCGCTTAATCAGAGCTATGAAAATCTGGGGTATTACATTATGGTTGAGCATAATCGATTCCAAGTAATTGAGACTTGGTTAAACAAATGATAAAGAGATTGAGGAATCATAATCATTGAGATGTGTGAACAGCTGGGATAGCCCTAGCATGAAAATCAAGTATGGAGAAGATATCTCCGACGTCAAGACGTGGTAATGAGATGCTTGGAATTTAAGTTATGGTGTACAAATGTACTACCTTACCAAGCTATATGACAATAATGACGGTTCTAGTCCTGAGAGTAAGAACCGAAGTATAATGAAAGTAATATTACTTTCTGATACAATGCTCAAGGAAAAGGGGCAAAAGTCAAAGAATAGCTGAAAAAATTATGAGCTATACAATTCTGGGATAGCCCACAATATGATATAAGCTTCAGAGACATTACGACTTCGATAAGTAAAGTAATTCCTTTGAAGTAAAGAAGCAGAGTAAGAGACAGATTCATTATTTGAAATGGATCTAAGTACTCTAAGTTATATTGACACAAAACGCTTGTCTTGTGTGTCTTAGAAATTAACAAGCAGGATAGCTTCTATAGACCTTGCAAAGGAAATGCATCCAAAAGGACAAATGAAAAGATTCACATGGAAGGATCTTAAGATGAATCTAATTGGAAATCTTACCCCTCATACTTTTGTGACGATCAATAAAGTGAGATATTAAGTATCTCTGACATGGGAATGAAGCATTCATCGAATGTCGAGAAAATGGTAAAGATATTTAACGTCAAGGCAAAAGTATAATTCGTCCCCAGTGGACAAAGGATTTCATCCTATGCAAAATTGCATGATGAATCAATAAAGATTAAGAAGAAATGAAGTATATCCTGAAGGGATACTACAAACGATGGCACTAAATGCCAGTACAAGGATTTTCTCTGGAAAAGAGTTTAAAGTAAGGATATATGAGAGATATATTCCTAAGATCGATAAAGTGAAAAAGGCTATTGAATCATTCATACTGGATCAGAAATGAATGATAGTGTCAGATACATCACGATCTATACGATGAGATTTAATTATAGAGATATCAATATCAAAAGATAGGTCGATGTAGACCTAACCACAAAATGCTATCGATAAAGGCATAATTGTACTGACACCCGAGAAGGATATGATGAACGAGGTAACAGAAGGTCATAGCAAGGGAACATAATGTCCCAAGGGAAAGGACAGTGATTTATGAAAAAGATGTTTACTTGAATAAACGGGAACACCGTTGACCAAAGCCTATACTTCGCACCGAAAATAGAACGAACACAAAAACCAGGAAGGCCTGAAAGGTATGAGAAAAAAATTTCTCAGAATACCTATAATATTTTGTTCGATCAGGTGCTTCGCTTTCTAACCTCGCATGAGTATGCGAGAAACGATAGAACCCAACTCAGGGTAAACGAATCAAGAAATGAAAATCTCTTCACCTATACGAGAATTATGGTCATCGCAGGTGTTGCTCAAGTTTAGAATTGGACCTAGGATTGCCTAAGGTTCTAACAAATGATTTGGATCATAATATCTATGTGGAACGTAGATATAATTATAGAAACAGAAGTTTCAGAAATGGATGTCACTCGCATGATTAGAGACGTGGGCATAGTCTCTTCAATGAAAATTCTACGCGACAGGATATTAGTATCCACTATTACTTTAATTTAAGATTGGCTCATCTAGAACTATCTGTTTACAGATGGCAGGAAAAGGGAGTCTGACGGGTAAAAGGTTAACCACAAGACCTACAAGCTTAGAACTCACACGGACATATCGACTCTCTTATTATAAACTGGGCATAGATTATGACAGTTTTGGAAGAAATTCTCGCACCTTTGGAGAATGCCGTAACTATGGAGGGATGGATGAGGATGGTATCCAACGACTTATCCGTGGTTTGCCAACAGACTAGCAGGATCTTGCAAAAGAAGAATCAAGAGAATATTTTCTCCATGAAAAGAATTCCAGGGTTTGGACAGACTTGCCAGGATTTGACAACAGGCTCAAGCATACATATAATGCATATGGAACGTCACCTACGAGTACTTGTCCTGGTCCCCGGCAAGTTAAACAACATGGTATAAAAGAGTGGTTGTACCCTGATGTTCCAAACCCGCCCACGCCCCGTGTCAATTATACCGAGAAAGAGACGAGAATAGCAAAAGAACAGATCTTATCATCCTCGAGGATTAAGGGAATTACCGTTATCAACTCGACCTTACTTTATGATAAAAGTAACACACACTGCTGGAATCAAAGAAGTAACAGGGAGCAGTGTGACCCCTGACTCTTTGAAAGAGAAAGATCGTCGGATATGAGGCAATAACGTACCTGGAGAAAGGTAAATTTCCAAATGAGGAGTACGATTCCGACGAAGGCCACTCAGAGACATAAGATCCTATGATAATATGGGACTTATATGTAGATAGTGGGTCAGGTGTAAATGGTATGGTTAAAATGTGTAAATTGAACGTAGTTGGAATATTTTGTGAATAGGTTGAAATGGTGTCAAAATTTTGGGTGTAAATAGAACTAGGCGCCATGTAATTAGTCGGCTTGATAGACCGACCCTCATAATTAAGGTATGGAAAGTCCTCATTGAGGCATTTTGATGAGATATATTATATGGTTTTGTAGAATGGTATCGATGTACAAAATGAATTGTTCAATAAGATATGGTTACTATGAGATTATAGTCATAACCATTCGGACAAGCTAGTGCACCACCACATTCATGAACCTCAAAATCGAGTGTTCCACACGTACATAGACAATTTTGTCTAAATCCTTATGAATGATGTTCTTATCCATATGAAGAACGGGAAAGAACATAAAGAACATCGAAGGACCAGATTGCGGACATTTAGAGTCGAGGAAATTTTGCCAAGTTTAGTATTGTGAATTTCGCTTAAATAAGTAATATTCCTGTATATATGGTGTCTTGAAAAGAATCAAATTTACATGGACAAATGGATATGAGGCCGTGTATTAATGTGAGAAAGATAATAGCTACGCATCACCATAACTTAGACCTAACGAATAGAATTACCTAACCCACGACTTGAAATAGCAGCAGAGATACGTGCCAAAATTTTGGAGACATTTCCTATATGGAATAAGTTGTGAGATCTTCACAAACCATAAAAGTTTGAATTATTTCTTGAGCAAGAGACTTAAAATGAGATAGAAAAGATGGCTCGAATCGGAGAAGATTCCAATTGTGAGATAAATTATCACCCATGAAGGTCAAGGTTTTAAAGAGGCGCCGACAATGTCATATTGTCTAAGGAAAGGTTATATATATATTTCAAGCAATAATAAGCTTAGAAATGAAATCATGAATGAAGCTCATGATATTTCTCATACCGCCCACCCAAGCAGCATTAAAGTATATAATGATTTACGAGAAAAATTAGGTAGTAAAGAATGAAATGAGATATAACCACATTGACGAACATTGTCTCGGTTAATAAGAAGTGAAGGCATTGTATCAATGACCTTATAAGAGGTTATAATCTCTAATGAAACACAAATGAAAGCGAAATGACATAGCAATGCAGTTTATGACGGGTTTTGCCAAAGTCATAAAGATGTAACACTACTATATGGGTAGTAGTGGGTTGACTCACCAAATATGTTCATCTTCGCTTATTAAGATGACTCAGAGATCTGAAAAGTTATCTCAGTCGTACATAAAGGAAATCGTATCTCTACAGGGGGTACCAAAATCTATCACTTCAGATAGAGACACCAAGTTTACCCCTAGATTTTTAAACTAGCTCACCAAAAAGGGAGTTAGATACGAGATTATACCTTAACGTAGATGTCCACTCACGGACAGATGGACGATCAAAAAGACAATATGGACGTCTAAGGATACGATGAGAACATTAATGTTAAATCAAGGTGCAAGTGGGAACGTGTAGTACCACTAGTTAAGTTCACGTACGACCACAGCTGTCAAGCAACGATCAAAATAGCCATATGAGGCATTATGTGGAAAGAAGTATGAACCACCACTTTATTGTAATAAAGTAGGTGAGAGAAAGTATAAAGTCCTGACAACGTAAATGAAATGAGTAAGATATCTGCCAAATGAGGCAAGGAATAAGAGAAACTCAGGACAAACAAAAGCCTTACGCTGATACACGTAGATCTGAACTGCTTTTGAATACGGGAATAAGTATCTTAAGATTTCTCCATCAAGGGAAATTTTGAAGTCAAGGTACGAGAAACGATGAGATCACGCTTTATAAGACCTTACGAGATCCTAGAAAGGATAGGCCTAGTCGCCTATAGATTGGTACTTCCACCAAAATTTGGGGAATGTACGTAATGTTTTTCCACGTGTCACAGCTAAAGAAATATGAATATGACCCAAATCACGTAATCTATCATAATGACGTGATCCTTAACTCAAATATGAGTTGTGATTAAAATCTACGACTATTTGATCTTACGATTCAACGATTGAGAATCAAGTTTGGGTCTTTGATGAAAGTCCAATGGAGAAACCATGGACAAAAGGAAATCACGTGGAACGTTTAAAGATGCCGTGAAAGAAAGATACCCCGAACTTTTTGAGGTATGCAAATTTCGGGACAAAATTTCTTTAAGGGGAGTGGAATGTAATACCCCGATTTATTAAAAGCCTAATTATGATAATTAATTTCGTAAATTAGGGTTTTGTTATGATAATTGAATTAATAGATTATCGAATAATGATTTCGATTAATTACAGGATAATAAATTCCTATGTTTTATTCACTAATGATTGTGAATTGAGGAATATGATTATATAACGTATTTAGGCAATATTATATTAACGTCGATTGTATATCGATAGTTAAAATTTCATAATATTTTCTAAGTGTTAAAGCTTAGAATTAAATTCCATTATAAATGGAATGATTTAATAAAGTGATTACGACTTTATTACGACCATTTTGAGATGAGTCGATAATGAACGTTTTGAGACGTTTCAAACGTCAACGTTTAGAGACGATTAGCAATTTGAGTTTAATGATCAAGGAATTGTAATATTTAAATTCCTATGATTATTTTATGTAATTAGAATATTATTTAGCATTAAAATAATGCTAGAGAATTAAGGAATGATTATTGAATAAAGTTAGCTATTTTCGAAAACCCTAATTTTTGAAATTAGGGTTTGACACATGGATTAATTCTAATAATTTTTCTTATGATATAATTTATCATCTAAGACATATATTATGATATATAACTACTTATGACATGAAAATTCAAATTTTGGCAATTGTAATTCAAAATTGCCGTGAGTTTCTATATATTACAACTTAATGGACGAAAATCTTCTAGCTTTATGCCATGGTGCTTTTGTATTTGTAAGGGTGGGATATATTTGCACATAAAACAAGTAAAGTAAATGAAAGAATCAAGTGGGATGTTTTGGGAAGAGATAGCCGTGATTTTGACTTCAAATAGGTAAGAAGAAATGATCTGACTCTTAAGCTTGATTGAATACATATTTGGGATAGAGTGTAATGTATCTACATGCAAGAGACATGAAAATCTGATTTTCTCATTCTTTTCTTCATGTGACTCGGCGCAATTGTAGCAAGAAGTGGTCAATTGTTTTGTTTTGTTCAAAACTTTATCATGTATTAACTTTGTGTAAGAGATATTATCTATGATGATGTATACACTTGTCGACTCACAATAACATTTTGTCTTGCATTTTAGTGTAATAACCGAGAGAGTGAGAAAGATTTAATGAATGTAGTCTTTATTCATTTAGCTTGTATGTAGGTGATAGAAAAACAAAGCAAAACATTTCTCTTCCTTTTTCTCATTCTTTAGTGAACTTCTAAGAAAAACAAGGTGGGTTCTTCATTTTCCAATCCCAAACCTTGATACATAATCCTTTGCACAAATAATCCAAGCCGGTTAAAAGGTTAGGAATTTAACGAGCTTCCTATATACGTTAAGATTTTCGATTTCTACCGGTTCGATTTTAATATTTATGCTTATGTTCTTAATGATAAAAATATGAAGAATTATGCTATCATGTTTAGTGGTTTGTAAATATTGTTTATTATGATAAGTATGGTTCATATGTTATGATTTAATTGAAGCCTAAGCATGTTATAATTTTTATAGTAGTGATCGAAAATTTTGTGTTCAAAGTGTTGATGGATTTATGTTATATAATAGCAAAGGATCTCATTGTGATTATTTGGAAATTTTTAGGATTTGTTTGTGATTATTTTATAAATACCGAAAATGGAAGGGAATTGCAGGTTGATGTACAAATTTTACTTAAGTGATATCTTAGCATATTAGTGATCTAGGACCTTGATTAAGTACCCTATGAATTTACAAGGATTTTTGGAATGAGTTTTAAAAAAAATTAAGTATAAAAACCGTGAGCTTTGAATAAGTATACTAAGGATTTTAAATCCTTTTTAATCAAGAAAATAATACACTATATGTCTAGAAATATTTTAGACATAGTTGGAATTTTCGAGAATTTATAAACATAGTATACTATGTTTATTTACTAAACGTTATATTAAATAACGTTAGAAATGGGAAATAATGTATAATGTATTAGTTGATTAATATTGAAGAAATATAAATCAAGTTTATTGATTTGCGTGAAAAATCGAGAGTTAGGACTTTATGAAAAGAAATCGATTGAAAATCGATTTATATTGAAATTGGTTATAAAATATGTTAAGAAAAGTCAAAACGTTGACTTAAGATTAAGCGTAAGAAATACGTTGAATAAATACATGTCGTGTAAAGCGTATTAATTTTATAAGAATATCTCAATTGTGAGAAACGATTTCATAATTGAAATCATTTTATTGAAAGACGTTGGTATAAGTTCGACATTTAACATAAATGGTTAATATGAGACCGTAGATTATATTACGTCTCTATCAAAGTACGAGAAATTATTCGTTAAGATATACGATGAAAGGATGTACTAATTTAATTAAAGGGTACGAAGTATTATTATAGAGAGTTATCAAAGTTTATTAAACTTTGAAAATCTCGAAATACGTGACCGACGTACTAAAATAGTTTTACGTAAAGGTTGGGCGCGGACGTGGCGGTGACGAAGAAAGAAATCGATTAGGACAATCTACATCCGGTGGGCTTTACTCTACTCAAAAGATCAAACGCGTTTTATTTACGATGCTTTATTCGCAAGAAATGATGATGAACTGGTTTATTTAATTGTCTGCATGCCCAAAACTGTTTATGTTTTATGTATGTATCCTATCCATATTCGAATTGTTAATGTTGTTGGGTAGCTCCCAACTGATGAATTGTTTGAATTCGTATCCTTGTAAGAACCCACAAGAATGATTGAGAATTCGTATCCTGTGCCGGAGTGGAAAGGATTTTGTGCACTATTTTGTGACTGTGTGCTGAAAGGGTGCTCGGCCGGTCACGGCGTTCGTGAGAGGAGGCCTCCTCTCCGACGCAAGGGAAATGATTATTGAGATATGTTGAGGGAAATATTGGAGATATGTGGGATAGGATATGGATCATACATACATGGAAAAATGTTTGTGGCGATATTTATGGAAAATGATAGAAATTATTTAGTAAGCACAGTATTTCAAACAAAACCTAGTGTGTTCTTGTGATGGGCGATGTAATTTCAATTGATAAAATATTTTGGCATGAGTCCACCGAGTGCATTCTTGTACTCACCGCATGTTGTTTTAAATGTGCGAGGTTGAAATGAATATGGTGATGGAGAGGTGTTGAGCGGTCGGAGGCTTTTGTTGATTAATATGTTTGTTAGAAACCTTGAATGCATATCGTCATATATGCATTCACATGCCTTCCATTGCGATTGAGCGTATTGTTATAGTTTAATGTTGACAATGAACCTTGACTACACATCGTCATATGTGTTTTCACACGTCTTTCATTGCAATAGAATACTAAATCATCTTTTGATGTTGTTAGTTGAATACCTTCAGAACATATGAAATCTTGTATATATATTGGTTAAAGCTTCTTAGTTTACTTGAATTTAGTCCCACAATTCTATGATTACTTATCCTTCATGATCCATAATTATTGTTCCAGGGATTAGTTCTCGCTAATCTGTCCTTAGGATTAGAGGGCTGTTACAAGATGTGTTTCAAAAATTTCAAGATTAATATATGATGTTCATATCATATATTAAAACTATATCTCAACTATTTTCAACAAAAAAAATCAAATCATGGCCTAAAATTCTACATAGCTCTCGGCCTTTTGAAAAAATACAATAAAATTTTAAAAATTCTCATATTTATTCTACATGCTCCTAATACATCAACAAGTAACAATATGAAATAATATTCACAAAAGCATGTTTTATATTCTATAAAAAGAATTATAACAAAAATAAAAAATATTAAACATGCTCCAAAAATTACCAAACTTTAAACACAACCTTAGAATATATTTATAAACATATTTCATTCATGGCTTGAGAGCATTTGGTGGCTCAAGAGTCATGAAGAAAATGAAGAACAAAACTAGGGTTCTTCATGAAATAATTTCAAAACAAATCTAAAAAAATTTTTACTCCATTAACAATGAAGAGAATGATGAATTCTACCTTTGTATGGTCTTAGAAAAATTATTGGAGGGTTGGAATGGTTGGAAAGGAATGATTGAAGCTTAAAAACTTGAAGAACAAAATAGAGAAAATTTTCAAAATAGAGAGAGAGAGGCACGGTTTTGGGGTCTGCATTATGGAAGTAAAATGGCTGTTGTGAGCTTATATGAGTGGTCCATTGTGGTGGTTGGGAGATGACTAGTCAAATTACCCGATTTGGGATGTTAATACCGACTCTTTAAGTTTTATCGCGCTTTCGATTGATTTCTCAGAACCTTAAGGTTTTATTTTCTTAAATAGCCTTAAAAATATTTATTATATGTTTTATAATAATTTCATGAAGTTCGGATGGCATCCGGTACATCAATTCTGAATTATCGCGGAAAAACAACGTCTGACGATTAAATTATGCTCATTCAAAATTCTATTGAATTATTGAGCTTTCATAATTAATTTGGATCTTATAAATCATTTATTATTGATTTAGACCCTTGGTTCGAGTTTCGGTTC
Source organism: Salvia rosmarinus (assembly GCA_036937905.1). Taxonomy (NCBI): domain Eukaryota; kingdom Viridiplantae; phylum Streptophyta; class Magnoliopsida; order Lamiales; family Lamiaceae; genus Salvia; species Salvia rosmarinus. The sequence goes on from CM072821.1 coordinate 33,235,717, forward strand.
GTTCGGATCAGTTTAGGATTTTTCCGGTATATATTCCCGGCGTTCGGTTAAGTTCTTCAGGAATTTCTTTCAGAAATTGATTCTTATGAATTCTAAATTCATAATAATATATTCCTCCATGATTTTGGTTGTTATCATTAATTTTCATGATTAGTACGGCCTAGAAGTTGATCCGACTCGTGAATACTACTTTTGAGACTGACTGGGCAGGGCTAGCATGCCCGAAAGTTCCAATTCCTTGGCTTCTCACATGTTCTCATGAGGCGATTCTAAAAATGAAATCCTTTTGTTGAGATTCATTCTATATCTTTCATTCTATGTTCAGGCTATTCAGAAACCCTAATCCGGTAGGACTAGTCACTAGTTTTTGATTTCTCTAGTTTTCGACCTCCGAATCGATTCTAATTCGTTTCGTTGGTCATCTTAAACATAATTAAGGTCTTAGCACTCTAAGTAATTGGTTTAAGCATCGCTAATAAAAATTTTAAATTTTTCGGGTTATTACAATGTATCTTCAAGAGTTTATCATTTTATTTCCGCCAATTAAGCGTAATATTTTATCAATAAAATATTGCAACGCCCACAAAGCCATAGTATTAAGTTTGTACAAGCATTGTCCCTATCTTTATTTGAACAAATCCTTCTTAATTACTTAATAGATATGATATGAAGGAGTGAATCATGTAGGATGAAAATATTAGTAAGAAATTATAATTCTTGATAATGTTGGATTGATAGATCAGATTAGATCTATATAGATATGATTAATAACTATTTATGCCATCATTTATAAAACGTGGGATAAATAAAGATGACATATTAATAATTTAATTTTATGTGTATCAGTTATTTCTAAATTTTATGGGATTTAATATCATCTTTTCGGCATTACTTAATTTGTAGTACACATTTACTAATATGTAGCACTAGTATTTATTTCATCGTTGTTGCATTTCAATAGTTAATCTTCGCCATTAAATATTAATTTGTTGCATATACTTATTAATCTGTAGCACATATTTAGCATATCATCTGCACAAAACAATTACATATTAGAAGATATCAAATCCCATAAAAATAGAAAATAATAGATTCATAATAATAAAATTCTGAAAATATCGTCAATAATTTCTCATATAATAATAAAACATAGCACAACTGGTTACAAATGACAGCACATACATAATTAATCTAGTCCATTGATCTAGCATTATCAAAAGCTATGATTTATTCATTTTTTTTTATCAATATTATCATTCATACGTGATCCACTCTTATGGAGATGATGTGTATATTATATTGGGAGTTGATCAAATGAGAACTTCAATATTTTAAGAACTAAGAACTAATATGTTCCATTCATCTTTTATAATCTAATGGTCAAGATTAATTATAAATCATTTATTATCCTCAGATTTTAATAGTAACCATTTAGTCCTATAATAAAGAGATTTTATATAATCATTTACGTAATTGTTCTCATTAATCACTACGATTACATGCACAACAACATGAATTACATTAACATATTAATGAATTGGAATGTGATAGCATGCATAAGAACTACGATTACATGAACAACAATATGAATTACATGAATAACGAAGAATAGAATGTGAAATATCCAAATAGTGAAAATTTAAGAATTTGACTACTTTTATCATTAAATAATTATGAGTCGTTCGATCATATCTAATCTAACAGTTGTTATTGGTTCTTAGTTCTTATCTAAGAGTTAGTTCTATCTATAACCAATCCCTATATATATGGAATGATATTTTTTTAGAACTTGAGAACTATGTAGATAACGTATAATGTTGATACACAAAACGGTCAAACACTGTGACCGGCCAACTTACGCTAGCTCACGATCACCTCTGTGTACACAAACCCTTACTGGCGGCTCGTCCAGCATAGGGCAAATATCGTCCATCTCTCGTAGATAGGCAACATGCATCTTGCTCAAAATATCGGCAAGTCAGTCAATTTTTCATATAAATGCATATCATATCATTTTGTATGCAAAAGCATATCATTTCATATTTTTAGTAAAGATTTTACCAACCAGGCAACAATTACTCGGGTGGACTGTACTTTCTGTCCTTCACCTCTTTCTTCTTTCCACTTGGTCCTTCAATCAATATAGAGTAGCATATGAGCATACCAAGAACCAATCAAGAAGATAAACTATTTTTCACATCTAAGTCGTCAACATGACTATAACTTCTTGATACTCAAGACTCTATGGTCTATAAACACTTGGACCATTGCATCCTCTAACATCTAAACATATAACAAGACTTAACTAAGCCTCATATGACTAAACAAGTATAGAAGATTCAACAACATGCTTAAACAATCTAATCTTAACCAAAAACCAACAACTCCTTACACACATAGCTTATGACCAACGTGAAAAATCACGTAAGATATCATCTAACATAAACGAACATCTATACATGCTCAACTATCATCAAAGATCATCAATAAACCATCCAAACTCAAAGATCAAAGCTTTAGCATAAAAAACTCAATTTGACGTCAAACTAATTTTTTTAACTTTTGAATACATCGGACGAAAAATCCAAATAAATCATTTTAAGCATTATCCATATCATAGAATCCAAATATGAATTCAAAATGATTAAGTAAAATAAAAAATCCAACATTATATGGGCTCAAAGTTTCGGCCAAATGAGGGTTTCCACATAGTTTCGATTTCAATCGTTTTTCTTGCTCAAAATATGTTTATATCTACCCAACAACACATATATGAAGGCAAATCAAGCATATAAACATCATAAGTTCATGATCAAGGCCTCCATAATTTTTGAAAATCACAAAATTCCAAAGAATGTTCTCATGCTTGAAAATTCAACATTAAACAACTCATAGACGATGGATCTAACACAATATCAAGAGATAATTGAACAAAACATGCTCCTTCAAAAAGTCCAAAATGACCGAAAATTCAAGAGGAGCATAAGATCATGTTTTTCAATTTTTCAAGCTAGAATACGTTCTAAAGATGAAGATCTACCTTAATACGAAGATGGATCGTGATTTCAACGGCTAGATCTTGCTAGAAATGAGCTTGAAATTTCATCCCGAAATTTAGTACCTTTGCAAATAGCTCAGGGTACTTCTTTTTCATCTGATCTTCTAGCTCCCATGTCTCTCCTTTTAATCCATGATGCTTCCATTGGACTTTAACTAAAGGAATTGATTTATTCCTTAGGTTTTGTTCTTTTCGATCTAAGATGCATTCTGGTTTCTCTTCATAGCTTAGATCTGGTTCAGGAACAATGTTCTCTTGATGTATGATGTGTTTTGGATCAAACACATATCTTCGTAACTACGACACATGGAACACATTGTGAATATTGCCAAAACTTGGAGGCAATGCTAATCTTTAGGCGAATGGCTCAATCTTCTCTAGGATCTCGTATGGTCCGATGAATCTTTGTTTGAGTTTTCCTTTGATTCCAAAGCGATGTCTTCCTTTGGAAGGAGATACTTTCAAGAATACTTTGTCTCCAACCTCGAAGCTTAGCTCCATTCGTCTTTTATCTGCATAGGACTTCAGACGATCTTGAGCTTCTTGGATTCTTTTCTTGATTTGTCATACGATTACGACCATTTCTTCAATTGCTTTTGGTCCAAGCACTTTTCTTTCTCTAACTTCGTCCCAATAAAGCGGCGATCTACACTTTCTACCATAGAGGGCTTCATAAGGTGCCATATCAATCGTTGTTAGGTAACTGTTGTTGTATGCGAATTCAATCAACGGTAGAACTCGCTCCCATTGATCTCCTTGATCTAATATAACTGTTTTGATCATGTCTTCTAGCGTCTGAATGGTACTTTCGGATTGACCATCTGTTTGCGGATGAAAAATTGTACTGAAATTCAATCTTGTACCCATCTCTTGTTGAAAACTCGTCCAAAAACGAGATGTGAACTTGGAGTCTCTGTCTGAGGTGATTGAGATGGAAACTCCATGCAAACGTACTATCTCTCAGATATATATTTGAGCTAACTTGTTAGCTCCATACATGATAGAGATCGGGATAAAATTAGCACACTTCGTGAATCGATCGACTATCTTCCAAATAGCTTTATTTCCATGCTTTGATTTGGGTAAACCAGTCACGAAATCCATGGCTATGTGATCCTATTTCAACTGAAGAATCTCCAGTGGTTACAACTTACCATACTATTGCTGGTGTAAAGCTTTAACTTGCTAACATGCTAAACATCGTTCAACAAACAATGCTATCTCTCGCTTCATTCCTACCACACAAACTTTTGCTTCAGATCTTGATACATCTTTTTGTTTCCTGGTGTGCAGTGTAGGGCGTGTTATGAGCTTCATTCATAATCTCGTTCTTCAAATCATCATCACTGGGTACGCAAATCCCATTTCTGAACATGATTGTGTTATCTCCACCTTCATGATATTCTTTTGGCTTTTCTGTTCTGATCTTAACTCGTAGCTTTTCCATCTGTTGATCTTGCTTTGAGCTTTCACAATTCTTGCCCTCAAATCAGGGGTAACGACAAGAGCAGATATAATCTCTTTCGTGGACTCAGGTGGTAGCACCACTTGCAAACTCATCTTTTCAAATTCTTTGATCAACTATTATGTCTGGGTAAGGACGAATCCACAATCTTATTCAATAACCACGAATCAACAACTTCCTTTGTAAGCAAACCTGCAGCAAATGTCATGCAACCACCATGATTATTCTTGCCAGTAAAAGGTGTAAAAATCATATTATACCAACATCTGATACAAAATGAAAAGGTTTCCTTAACCAACAAATCGAACATACAAATATGTGAAATTTATGATGCATACATTCACAATAAGAAATTCATAACACTGTATCACATTATTCATTCCAACAATAACACTAGAAAATCCAATCTATAACAATAAGCAAAGCATATAACACACGAAGTTCTTTAAACAAAGCGTTATTAGTTTCGTAAGTTGTGTCAAATGACACATCATCCCTGAAAATAGCATAGTTTGTATACCACGAACATCAACCCAAAATAAGCTCTTAAGCTTTTGGAAATCATCGGGTACATAACCAAACTGAAACCCATCGCGAAAATCAATCTCATTAGTGAACTTATTCAATATTAGTCATGAATAAGCCCTTTCACATAAGCATTCACATCACGAGATAAATTTTTGAAGTCAGTACTCGTACAACTGATATCTTCGTAACTACCCACAAACTTTGAAAACACAAATATTTCATTGGACTAATATTTGCTTTACCACATTTCAGAAGAATCATTTGATGAGAATGATCCACTTTCCTATTATACTTTAAAAAATGAAGATATTCTTGTAATGCAAAAAATCATGTGTATGACCTTCATGGAAACCTGACACAACATAACCCAGTCCAATCTCTTTTTCGTAACTATACGAGCTTTGCAACAAACACGAGTTGATGGCCTTCGATGTTTCTTTATAGTTTTTCCTGAATCTTCATATGACTCATCATGAACTACATTCTTCACCTCTTCCCTAGTACAAACAAACTACCTAATCACTACTTGATGATACTTGCCTATTTTCGTCGTTCCTTCAGAACATCAAAACTCGACGCATAACCATATAGCGAATATAAATCAAATGCCGCTTCCAACGAGTTAAATGGTTGACCTACAAAAGGTTTCAAGTCAATGTCACATTTTAGAGTAAATAGTCCGCCAATATCTTAGCTGACAACCTCATCTAATGTGCCTGTAATGAAAAATAAATATAAAAATTTCATAAGATATGGCCTGCATTAACATTTTGAAGCTACCACCGAGAATTAAACATGTTATAATACTGACTAATAAAAAACTATAATTGATTCCAATCTACCTTCAAAATAATATAATATTTTATAAAAATATATTTCCACAACCAAACATAATACTATGATTAGGAAGTTCATACATACTCTGAATGCGATTCATCATGTGTTTAGTACAAATTCACACAGATGTCTGCTACATTACAATACAATTTAATAGAAACGAATGAAAAGGTACTGTCACGCCCCAATTCCCGAAGGAAGGCACGGATGCCGGGTGTGATTAGGGATGGGGGTTAAGAAGCGGGGAAGAAGGGGGGATACATATAACATACATGATAAGAAGATGTGACCATGAAATCGGGCAAGATCTCCTCTATAACTAGGACATATCACGAAGGGAGGGTGCACAAACAATCCACCAATGTAATAATATCGATATCATAACTTCGAAAACATGATCTTGGTTTATTATAAGTAATGCAAGAAAGCAAAATAGCATTACATCCTCGTTAACTAGACCGGTCAACCATATAGCATGCTCATATCGAGACTCACGTGAGAATAACATAACAAATCTTGTTCCCAATCGAAAGCAAATAAGGGACAAGAATACATCAATATCGTAGTGCGTATATAACACAACATCGCGGAAGCATAGCATGAAGAACCCGCAGCTCCACCCCTCGCCGCCGCGTCCGACCCTCCTCCATCCGTGAAAAGATTTGAAAAAGAGTTTGGGGTGAGTACTAGCGCACTCAGCTGGGGTTTTATCGTAAATCAAAAGAATCATGATGCCGTGTTCAGAGCACTTACCTTAGAAGGTTTTAAAACGTAAATCCACTTCTAAGTAAGCAAAATAGATTTTTCATTTTCGATACCGATCCGTTATTCTTGTTACTCCCATCATAGAACCATGAACCGTGGCTCGGGCGATCCCGCCAGACCCATCACATGTCATTCATTCGCCCGAACATATCCATGCGCCCATGCCCGGGCGTATCCAATAGGCTAACTCGGTGTGGACTTGGGTCAAATCCCCATCGAACCATAACCACCTCATTACCATTTCGTGTGGACTTAGGGTCTATCCCTTCGTAACCATAACCACGTGTTCGGGTCTATCCTCACGATCAATACTCAAGATGGTGATCAACCCACCGAATAGAGATCCGTGCAAAACCATGATAGAACCATATCTTGGATCAGAGAACAGTAATAATTTCACAAAAATATTTTACGGCGTACATGTTTTATTTTGAAATATCAGAGTAAATAACTCAAAATAAGCATATATAACCCAACCTAAACAGACGAAAACGTTAACCGGGAGGTATCTACGGATCCGATGACTTCACCGATCGCACTGGTAGGTACCTGGTAACAAGACGGAACAACTTTTGGGGTCACATCCCACAAAGCAAAGCAACATCATGATCCAAACGACGATCGTAGCAAAATTAGGGTTTCGACTTTCGAACCCATATTCGCACTCTTCGGTTTTAAATCAACTCGATCGTAAGGAAATATATTCGAGGCATCAAGACCAATAATAGGGTACTTTCAAAATATGCGTGCATGCAAGTTGACTCAAATCTTAGCAACAAGAAGCTTCAAAAATCGATGCTATCCTCGATCTAGGATAAACTATCCAAAATCGATGCATGAAAATGGAAACATAAGCAATATGCATAACGACGAACATGGAATGACAAACTATGTTGAAAATGGATAACCCGGCATGTACTTCCTTTAGAAAACTCAAGCAACGGAAAACATCCCGACATGCGAAACGCGAAAAATGTAAAACGAATCGGTACTTTAGTAGAATGCATAGCCCAAACTCAAAACCTAAAGGACCCGTAGCAAAGGTGGCCGTCGGCCGCCAAACGGCGACCAACAGCTCACAATGGCGGCGGCGATTCGATGGTGGTCTTGGCCAAAATTGGCGGCCTCGGCCGTTTCTCGCCCGTCCTTTAGAATCCCAAGTTCTATGCTATACGATCTACTAAAAGGCGGAATCAAAACAAGAAAAGGATAAAAGCAGAAAAATGGGTTGCCGGGGTGGTTGATCGTGGTGGTGGCTCGGCAAGAGCCATGAATGGCGCCGCCACGAGCCTCCCGCCGATCCCCACTCCTCCAGCTTTCACAACAGCACTGAGCTGCTCGGCTCTTCCGTAAACAGAGAGACGAAGGAAATGAACGTTGAAAATGAAGGCCCTAGCCTCCTATTTATAGGAAAAAGCTTGGTCAAGAATGTTCTGCTAAGCGCCCTTTTTCGAAAACGCAAAAGCGACGCAACTTTTGCAAACGGACTCAAATTTAGCAAACTTGGTACCCATGGACACAAAATAAAATACCGGACACAACGACTATAAAAAGATATGCTTTTAAAAGATCCATGAAAAGTCCGGTTTTTCGATAACTTCCCCGGAGTGCCAAACCTTCATGGGTGGTCGAAAACCTGCATACTTAGTGTCTATGAATTCGTCATAAGACACTCTTCATAACGCCTGAGGTTTCGTGACGGTCGCATCACCGAAACAAAAAGTCAACCTTTTGACCTTTTCTCGAAAAACGTGTCATGCAAAATAGAAGCTTAAAAAGGTGGGGTATTACATCCCTCCATCCTTAGAAAAATTTCGTCCCCGAAATTTTAAACACGTGGAGAAAACAACTCAGGGTACTGAGCCCTGAACTTGTCTTCCAACTCCCACGTAGCTTCCTCCTCTTCGTGGTGATTCCACAACACCTTCACCAACGGAATCTGCTTGTTCCTCAATTCCTTGACTTCTCGTTCCAAGATAGCCACTAGTCTCTCCTCGTAACTTAGATCCTGAGCAAGAACCACTTGGTCATGCCTGATCACGTGTTTTGGGTTGAACACATACTTTCTCAGCTGAGAAACGTGAAACACGTCATGAACATCTCCGATGCTAGGTGGCAAAGCTAACCTATAGGCAACGGGGCCTATCCTCTCAAGAACTTCGAAAGGTCCAACGAACCTCGGTCGTAACACCTCGCTTCCCAAAATGAACGACTCTTTCGTCGGGAAACCTTATGAAAACGCGATCTCCGATCATGAATCAAGATCCGTCGACGCTTGTCCGCATAGGACTTCGCCGTCCCGAGCTTCCTTGATCCTTCGCTGATCCGATCGATAACCTCGACCGTCACGAACCACCTCGTCCTAACATCTTCCTCTCGCCCACTTCGTCCCAATAAAGTGGCGATCGACACTTCCTTCCGCACAACGCTTCATAGGGAACCATTCCTATGGTGGCTCGATAATCTGTTGTTATAGGAAAACTCCACCAAAGGTAGTATCTCTTCCCATTCCCTCCTCTATCGCCACGATCGCCGCAAAGATGTCTTCCAAAACCCGAATCGTCCTTTCCGATCGACCGTCCGCTTAAGGATGGAATGATGTACTAAGATTGACTTGGTCCCCATGGCTTCCTGAGACTTCTTCAAAACCTCGACGTGAACCTCGGGTCACGATCGACGTAATCGACACGGCACACCATGTAACCGCACGATTTCTCTAACGTAAAGTCGAGCAAGCTTATCTAACCCGTCGTCATCCGAATCGGTAGAAAATGAGTGACTTCGTCACCATCGACGACAACCCATATAGCGGTGTTTCCTCTCACGACCTTGGAAAACTCACCACAAAATCCATACCGATATGATCCCATTTCCACTCGGGATTGGTAGCGGTTGCAACAAACTGACGGACGTTGGCGTATGACTTTCACTTGTCGACAAGCCAAACAACGCTCCACAAACGCTGCTACATCCTTTTTCATCCCTTCCCACCAAAAGTTCCTTTTAAGGTCTCTGTACATTTTGGTGCTTCTGGATGAGTCAGATACGGTGCCTCATGAGCTTCACTCATGATTTTATCTCTCAATTCCCTATTGAGTGGCACACATAACCTTCCTCGAATATTAGCACGTTGTCTTTCGCTCAGGAAACCCTTGCTATCTTCTAGCCTTGCTTTCAAACGCATCTTCTCCGTGAATTGCCTCCTCACTGCGACTCACGATGGCTTCTCATCGACCCATCCTTCTTCTTGACGAACAAAATCGGCGCCCCCACGGCGACACGCTAGGTCGGATAAAACCTAGATCTAACAGCCCCGCAATCTGCGCTTTCGCTTGCAATTCCTTAGGTGTCATTCTCAGATGGTGCCTTTGATCTCGGTGCTGCTCCCGGTTCCGGATCAATAGTGAATTCCACTTGTCTATCGGCGGTAAACCTGCAAGTCCTCGGAAACACGTCCGGATATTCACACACCATCGCTCCTCTTGCAATCGTTGCGCTTCTTGCGCCTGTCAAACTCACCAAGAAAGTTTGACAGCTTCCTTCCTCGATCATCCTCACCGCCTTCGGTCGAGATCATTAACACGCAAACACCCATCCTTATGCCGTGAAACAAACTTCCACTCCTTCCACCGCTCAAAAGCAACTTCTCTCGAGACAACGATAGTTGCCTGTGCTTTTCCAACCAATCCATGCCAAAGATGACATCGAAATCTTCCATTCGATGACATGCAAATTGACAAAGGCCTTCGCTCACGATTTCTACCTCCGGTTCGGGCATATCTCTTTTGCTTTAGCACTTCCCCGATGGGATGCTAATTTGTGGTACTGTGATTTCTTGGTACTAAACCCAACCTCTCACACGCGATTCTCGAAACGAAAGAATGTGAGGCTCTTGTATCAAACAAAGCAAAACGGTATATCACTCATATGGATTATACCGCAAGATTTTCGGTGCTTGAGCTGCACATCTTGATTCAAGGCGTACACCTTGCTTGCTGCGGTGGCCTTTGGTTTGTTGGCCTAGGGTGACCTCCCTGCTCCGTTGTTTGTCCTCGGTGAGCTCGATTACGCCTCTGAGTCGGATGTTTGCCTTCATGGCGGTACGCACCTGCCGCCTCCTAACGAACAATCTCGAGCGTAATGTCCGGACTTCTTACAACGATAGCACTCGGTGCTACTTGCTCGCACTCGCCGAAATGATTCCTTCGCATTTCGCACCAGGTTTTTCCACACCGCCGCATGGGTTGGAAATTCCTTCCCAAGGTTGTCTTTCTCTCTTGAATGCCTTGATTCCTTGGAATCACTAGACCGCCTGGTTCCTCGAACACCGATTGCCTTTCCTCGATCTTCCCATTTCCTCTTACCTCTTCCTCCGTCACCGGCCGTCTGGTGGCATCGTTTTTCCCGGGCAACATTGACTCAATGTTTAATGCCCGGTTCGAGGGCGGGCATACGCCGATCTCCCGGATCGACGAGCGAAATTCGATCTATGGTCTGAGTCCTCTCACGAATCACATGCGCCTGGCGACCTCGGTGCCAACCGTGCGTAGCATAACGTGATGACGATTGAACGAGCGATCGTACTCGGTGACCGCCCTTCCCTCGACGAAGATTCCAAAACTTCGTTTGCCTTCTCTCGCTCAGAAACGCCAGCACATACTTTTCCATGAGTTCTTCCTCAAATCTTCCCACGATACCTTCCCAACGTCCCGGTGTTAGAGTCCTCCTCACGGTTCCCACCGAAATCGACCTCATCGGTTAGGCGAAAGATCGCACAATTCAGCTTTTCCGCTTCTTCGCACCGATGTATTCAAGATCCTTTCGGTGGATCGATCCGCCTCGGCGTCGATCGGTTCGCCGAGACCGTCGAATGTGGAGGATTACGCTGCGAAAACTCTCGATCGCATGCCAAACCAAAGGTGGTTCTGGGCTTCTTCCACGTTATTGTTCCTCCGGTTCCTTGTTCTCGGCATTCTGCATCGACGCGTTTGAAACACTAGAAACGCTTTCGCATAGATAACGGGTATCATCGCATAACATATATCATCACCCATATCACATATCATTACATATACCACATATCACGTGCGATCACATATAATCATGCAATCCACGTCAACATATCATCGTTATGCATCTCACATAACATTATCATCACACATCACATAGATCATATATCATCATGGCATAGCTCATATCACATATAAGCATTAAACATAACATCCTGTCATAGGCGGCGTTAGTATCGATAATATTCGGTCCATGAAGGATCACAAAATACAAGATCAAGGTATGTCACCAAAAGGTCGATATGAGCAAAAGAATCGACTCGGTCCATCACAAAAGATGCCGCTCGTCCATGCTTCTAACAGACTTTCTGCGATCGCCATTGCACACACCGACTACCTAGATCTTTGTCCTCCATATCCGTCCACTACTCCGTTCGTCCCAATGGTTCCATTCTCGCTCTCTCATCCTCTCTTCCTTCCTATCGTGGCTTGAATTGGCCGCCGCTTGAAGCGATCCGCATGGAAGCAAGCCTCGTGGGTATGATCCCATCCAAGCCGCACTCGATCGCTCGAGTGTCGGTGAAAGCCGTGCTCGAGTCCTCGTCTCGGCGCTTGCCTTCCTTAACATGCCCGACCTCATCAAAGTCATCGGCTATCTGGATCACCGGGTCCTCGAGTCCTCACCGCCCTCCTCATTCTCGTCCGGTCTTCCTCCTCCTCGAGTCTCCTTCCCGGATGCCAACCGATATTCGGTGGCCTGAAAATTCGATCCCGGCCTCTTCCCCGCCATCGCCGGATGGACAATCTCTCGCCCGGAGGTTCCTCGCCTCAAATCGTTCCGGTCCTTCGGAAGGTAAGGATCGTCGATGGAGGTGTAGTGACCGTGTATCCCGATGCACCGGTGATCGTCGAGCGATGGTCGCTCTCCCAAAGGCTCTTCGGGAACATCATCCCTATCATCAACTGGATCGGTCCTCGAACATGCCTTGCTATCACATCCTCCTCGATGGTATACTTGATGATCGGTCCACCGTCTCCATACTCGAGCGGCGAACTCGGTGAAATCCAAGGTAAGGTGCACGTGATAGGATCCGTCCCGAACATCACGTACCGCTTTCTTGCCCATGGTTGCCAACCTGCCGGTAGCCTCTCTGTCGACCGATAGTAAACCTCATACTACGATACTTTCCCACCGCCTCGATCTTTCTCCACAATCCAACAAATCTCCCGTAAATACTCCCAACGGCTCATGGACATTCTGGTACATTCCACGAATTTACTGAATCTTCTCATCCATCCTATGGGATCTTAACCAACGTTATGCGGGCCATTGAATATCCATAAACCTACATGTTAGTTTATCAACATAACAACAAATATTCACGCTTCCTTTTACGCCTATCGTCCGGGTAATCATGTTTCAAACACATGTTCATTTCAACACATATCAATATCAATATCGATAGTTATCATAATAATCACATAAGCAAATACAGGATTCACTTACAAACACTCGTTTATCGAAATAAACAAGATTTTCAATCAACAATACATTGCTATGTAAACGCATAGACTTACATCAACCATATGTGATCACATCAATCACATCATATCATATAAACGATTTTCACATCACAACGCGATAGCCCTTCCGTCCCATCGACAAATCACTTCCACATCCACATCAACACCCAACCATACAACATCCATCTCACTCAACATCCACATCACGCTTACATCACGTAAACTCTTACCGTGCCAAAACACATGAAACCAAGATCATATCAAGCTCACATAGCCACATAAAGCACCAACAAATAAACACATACCTCATCCCTTTTTAAAGGAGGCGGCTGACGGTGGTGAGGGTAGTCAGACTGATGAGCAGTTTAGAAGAACAAGTTCTAAACACTCAATTTCAAGAACGCATATGATATAAAGCAAACAAACCGCTTTGATATCAAACAATATGAACACATACCCAAAGCCGTAAAACCGCTCGATACAGTCATCACGCCCAATTCGAAGGAAGGCACGGATGTCGGGGTGTGATTAGGGTGGGGGTTAAGCGGGGAAGAAGGGGATACATATAACATACATGATAAGAAGATGTGACCATGAAATCGGGCAAGATCTCCTCTATAACTAGGACATATCACGAAGGGAGGTGCACAAACAATCCTCCAATGTAATAATATTGATATCATAACTTGAAAAACATGATCTTGGTTTATTATAAGTAATGCAAGAAAGCAAAATAGCATTACATCATGTCAACTAGACCGGTCAACCACATAGCATGCTCATATCGAGACTCACGTGAATAACATAACAAATCTTGTTCCCAATCGAAAAGCAAATAAGGGACAAGAATACATCAATATCGTAGTACGATATAACACAACATCGCGGAAGCATAACATGAAGAACCCGCAGCTCCACCCATCGCCGCCCGTCCAAATCTCCTCCATCGTGAAAAGATTTGAAAAAGAGTTTGGGGTGAGTACTAGCACACTCACCGGGTTTTATCAGTAAATCAAAAGAATCATGATGTCGTGTTCAGAGCACTTACCTTAGAAGGTTTTAAACGTAAATCCACTTCTAAGTAAGCAAAATAGATTTTTCATTTTTCGATACCGATCCGTTATTATCATTATTCCCATCATAGAACCATGAACCACGGCTCGGGCGTATCCCGCCACCCATCACATGTCATTCATTCGCCCGAACATATCCAATCGGACCATGCCCGAACGTATCCAACGGCTAACTCGGTGTGGACTTGATTGAAATCTCCATCGAACCATAACCACCTCATTACCATTTCCGTGTGGACTTAGGGTCTATCCTTCGTAACCATAACCAATTGTTCGGGGTCTATCCCTTCGATCAATACTCAAGATGGTGATCAACCCACCGAATAGAGATCCGTGCACAACCATGATAGAACCATATCTTGGATCAGAGAACAGTAATAATTTCACAAAACATTTTACGGCGTACATGTTTTATTTTGAAATATCAGAGTAAATAACTCAAAATAAGCATATATAACCCAACCCGCATGTATTTAAAACGTTAACCGGAGGTATCTACGGATCCGATGACTTCACCGATCGCACTAGTAGGTACATGGTAACAAGACGGAACAACTTTTGGGGTCACATCCCACAAAGCAAAGCAACATCGTGATCCAAACGACGATCGTAGCAAAATTAGGGTTTTCGACTTTCGAACCCACATTTGGCACTCTCGGGTTTTAAATCAACTCGATGCGTAAGGAAATATATTCGTATGCATCAAGACCAATAATAGGTACTTTCAAAATATGCATGCATGCAAGTCGACTCAAATCTTAGCGTGAAGAAACTTCAAAATCGATGCCTATCCTCAGATCTAGGATAAACCATCCAAAATCGATGCATGAAAATGGAAACATAAGCAATATGCATAACGACGAACATGGAATGACAAACTATGTTGAAAATGGATAACCCGGGCATGTACTTCCTTTAGAAAACTCGAAGCAACGGAAAACATCCCATGCGCGCGAAAAGCGAAAACAATGCATAGAATGGCAGGAACTCAAAACCTAAAGGACCCGTAGCCAAAAGGTGGCCCGTCGGCCACCAAACGGCGGCCAACAGCTCACGGCGGCGGCGGCGATTCGGTGGTGGTGCGCCGGCCAAATTGGCCGGCCTCCGGCCGTTTTCTCGCCCCGTCCCTTTAGAATCCCGAGTTCTATGCTATACGATCTACTAAAAGGCGGAATCAAAACAAGAAAAGGACAAAAACAGAAAAACGGGCTGCCCGGGGGGTGGTTGATCGGCGGTGGTGGCTCGGCGGCGTAAGAATGGCGCCGCCACGAGCCTCCCGCTCGATCCCCACTCTCCGTGACTTAGAAGCGTGCACTGAGCTGCTCGGCTCTTCCGTAAACACGAGAGACGAAGGAAATGAATGTTGAAAATGAAGGCCCTAGCCTCCTATTTATAGGAAAGAGGGTCACAGCAATTCTCTTGCACAAGCAATTTTTTCGAAAACGCAAAAGCGACGCAACTTTTGCAAACGGACTCAAATTTAGCAAACTTGGTACCCATGGACACGAAATAAAATAACGGACACAACGACTATAAACAAGATATGCTTTTAAAAGATCCATGAAAAGTCCGATTTTCGATAACTTCCTGAGTGCCAAACCTTCATGGGTGGTCGAAAACTGATACTTAGTGTCTATGAATTCTTCATAAGACACTCTTCATAACGCCTGAGGTTTCGTGACGGTCGCATCACCGAAATAAAGAGTCAACCTTTTGACATTTTCTCGAAAAACGTGCCATGCAAAACAGAAGCTTAAAAAGGTGGGTATTACAGGTACTTTGGCTAACAAGAACAAATCTAGAATAAGAACATATGATAGATTAAACTCAACAATTAAACAAAACATCACCTGAATTCTCCATTAGTGTTCGACCAGTAATACTCATGAATTCTAAAAAAGAAAACAAAATTTTGTAAACGATATGGATATAGGAAATAATAACTAATTTATCCTTATTCAATGGATCACTAATCTATCGTGATATGTGCAAATCAGAATACCTATAATAATGTTAAAACTAATCACCTACAGATTGAAAATTACTTTATTAACATCCATTAATTGGCAAAACTATGTCCATTGGGTAAGTTTAATCCAAGTGTTGAAATTTGTTCCTATTTTATACTTTAATTATGACTTGTATTTGATCATTTCTCCCCTCTCATCAATCTATCTATCTATCTATCTATCTATAGGTTGGTTATAGGGAAAACTCCATCTAAGATAAGAAATAAAAACTAATCATCATCCTAAATTTTATCTAATCTAATGAATCATATTCAATTCATGCTTAAAAAGGAGCTTGACGATTTTTTATATTATTTTTTTGATTTTAAATGTGTTAGGGGATTAAGGTCGATTTAAAGATTCGTCCAGCCCTGATCTTTCGCTCAATCCCTGTTTTTTCATCTTTGTGCAATTCACCTTCTCTTTCTGCTAAAAATAATAGTTGTAAATACGATTGTAGTGGTTGTGCATAAGATTGTAAGTAGCTTTACGAAACAAAACAGTAACTAAGAATCAAACTTTTAAAATTGAGAATCCATATTTGAAAAATAATTAACGTAAAAATGTATCAAATTTATAAAATTATGTTGAGTCATAATTAACGTGAAAATATATTTTTTACCTTAAAATAATCACAAATAAGAATTTTGGATCGCAAATCTAGAAATTCGTGGGTGGAAAAAAAATAATGATATACAAATATTATTTTTCATGATTCGACTAATATACATAACTAGATATTAGTTGTGCATAAGATTTTAATGGTTGTGCATAGGGTTGTAAGTAGTTATGCGAAATAAAATATTAACTAAGAATCAAACTTATAAAATTGAGAATCGTTGTTTGAATAATAATTAACATAAAAAATATCAAATATTATTCACATAAAAAATATCAAATTTATAAAACTTCATTGAATAATAATTAACGTAAAAAATATTCAAAATTATATAATTACCTTAAAATAAAGATCACAATTATTTTTTAAGCATAGGATATTCTAAATCGATAAAGATGATGAGCATGCAAAAACATATAATTTGTTTGCATAAGCGTTATCGATGATGCACAAAAAAAATATGCAGAAGCTAATAAAATATATATATTGGAATTGATGAAATAAATATATATAAAGGTATATATAAAAAAAAGCTCAAAGTTTTTGAAAAAACGGTTATAATAAATAACAAATCTACAAAAATATCCTTATTGATAAAATATGTAAAAAATAAATCCTAAAATAACAATAATTCTTAATCGTAGGATAAAGGAAAATCTATGCATATGATTAGTTCTTATTTCGTAAAAAAAGATGAGTTCTCATTTTATCCACCATCTCTCATGTATCGGAGTGTCCTCGTGAGAACCAAAAAATGATGAATTCGTTGTGAAAGTTAATGAATTTGTTGGAAAAGTTACTGAATCAAAAAAAAAATAGAATTTTTGCCCCTCATGGCATTCGAACCTGGATGAAAATTTTGAATTTTTGAATTCACTAACCTTCCCAACGGATGCATTAATTTTTATAGCGAATTTATTTTTAGGATAAATATCACCTAACACTCTAACGTATTCAACTTTTTATATTTGTGTCCCAATGTAAACATAATAACAAATCAGACCATAAACTTTCAAATGAGTTCATAATAATATAATGACCAATAGAATTGGGCTCGTTATGCCTATGTGGCACGTCAGAAATTCACGTCAGATACACAAATGAAATAAATTAAAAACTCCAAAAATTCTAATAATAAATTATACTTTGAACACATGAAACAAATTAAAATTAACTCTTCCAAACCCTCCACACTTTCTTTGTCATAAGAGATGCTGAAGTTGAAGAAGTTTCTGAACATGCTTTTCTTTGTCAATCTTCAAAACTTTGACAATGCATGAAAATTCATCCAAATTTCATCCACCAATTTCTCCTTGTGGTGGCGTCATTGCACTCATCACTTATCTTCTTTTTCTACTTCAAACTCTCTTTCTCTCTCTGAACTTTTCAAGCCCTAATTCTGCTATTTTCATGTGTTCTAAAGAATTTATTTTCGATGGTGACGAGCGCCTTTCGGCATCGTTGCTCTGCCCAAACTTGTTTTCTTTGAAATTGTATCTGAATAAAGACGCGCTTTCGTCAGTTTCGCTGCTGCTAGTGGAGATGGGGTTGTTGCTTCGCATGGGGCTTGCAAAGAGCAATGACATTGAATCTTGAAGGTGATGGTTTCACGGATTGGATTACTTTTTTGGATTGAATTTGTGCAAAGATTTGATCATTTTTCTCAAGAAAATGTTGCGCAAGGAATATATTGAATTGGGGGACAAATCGATTCAAGAAATCGATTTGTGGATTTTAATGAATGAGTTGAAGAAATAACATAAAACGAGTCATTTCTTGTAATTTATATATTTTTTTGTGTGTGCCACATAGGCAACTACTTGCCAGCTAGGAGAAATAGGTCCGATTTCGGTCACCAGGACACGGATGTTCAAAATTTGCAATGGTTATGGTATGATTTGTATTAGGTTTACGGTGGGATACGGATAAAAAGTCGTAAACATTGAAGTGTTATGTAGTATTTATCCTTATTGCTATTTCTAATTTATTTTCACGATTCTTAGTTCTCACGTTAAAAATAATTTTTATTTAAATCTCATTATATATATATTTGTACAAATATTATCTCATACCAACAAGTTGTTGCTTGTAGATATGAAATAGACGATAGAGTTGTACAAGATGTGAGATTGAGAAATTATGAATCTCGTGAAGGGGCTTTAAAGTATTGTTTTCCACATTATTCAATTCGTTAACTAAAAGAAGACATCTCCGCGTGCATCAAAATTCAAAACCGCGTCGTTCTTATCATTATCAAATAATACAACCTGTCGCTTTCACCAAAAACAGAAGATAAAGGCAGTTCATATTACAATTGCACAGTGGTGGGAAAACAATTCAATAAATCTCAAATTTGGTGGACTTTTTGGTTAGCTTTCTACTTTACTAAAATTCCAATTCACGTTGAAATTAGCATGGACCACTGTCACATGCACTTGTATCTATCCTGCTCCAAATTTACTAATTTTTAAACTAATTCTATAAAAACATATATATATATATATATATATATATATAGGAGGAGGTTAACGTGAGAACCATTTTTATTGTGAGGCACATGAGAACCAAAACGATGAATTCACGGTGAAAGTTGATGAATCCGTTGGGAAAGTTCTCGAATCCAAAAATAAAATTTTCGTCCTCATGGGATTTGAATCCGGGTGAAAAATTACGAATTGTTGAATTCATTAAGTTTCAACGGATTCATCAACTTTCATAACTAATTCATTTGGTTCTTGGTTTTTAGGATAAGAATGGTTACCATTTGAACCAAACTATATATATATATATATATATATATATATATATATATATATATATGTTTGTGAAACGTGAAAAAGATATTTCCTATTTCTCTAAATATCTAAAATCTATTCAGTATTGAACAAATTGTGTAAGAAATATCACATGTAATCAAAAAGAAAAGTGTCCACATACTCGGTGATAGCACTTTGGAGCTATTGCAAATTGTATTTTTGTGTAAAAATATCTTAACAATTTTTTTAAAAGTCCCTATAAATGTTTTTCCAATTTTCTTAAGAATTTCTGAATTTATATAACAAATAGAGAATTACATATCTTATAAAAATTGGCTTTGCAATTCAAGCAACTCATCCAAATCGATATTTTCCAGTAGAAATATCTTTTTTGTATTTTTAAGAAAACATAATGGATATTTACCTTTATCCTTAAAATGTATTTTTTTTCAATTTTTTATAACATTGTAGTAAGGGGTGAAATTAAATGCTAATAAGCTATGATTGGATCCCTATCTGGGAAGAAGTAACAAAACGTGTCCGCCACATTTTTATTGCCCAGAAAAATAAATCGTGCTAACTACTCTATTCAATAAATTAGATTGAGGGATTTGGTAAAAGTAAAATGCAATGAGCAATCAGTTAAGAAAATGCAGTGGGTAATTATATAGGGAGTATATAGTATTAACCAAATAAAGAAATAGAAAATTGGACTGCACAAAGTTGACCAGTTCTAATTAACTCCAAAGTGGAGCGAATAAATAATTAGCCCAATTGCATAAAATTAAATATATAAAAAATCCCTCTAAAACATGTGATCAAGCACACAAACACATGTAGAAACAGCAACAAATTGCCACTAATACATCGTATAATAAAAATACGTACATCATATCACAAATAAAATAATACCTTGAAAAAGTTGACAAAACTACATGGTAGAAGATGCGCCTCAAAATATAATAATTATATGGTCTTAGTTTTTTTTGTCTATACAAGTTTTAATAAAAAATAATATGTAAATATATCCTTAACGTTTGTAATAAATAACAAAAAAAATATCTCTAAAATAAGTTTATATGTAAAAATATCATTGATGTTAAATAATCGGTGCAAAAATACTCTTAACATTAATAAAAATTGCAAAATACTCTTCACGCTAAATAAACAATGCAAATAGTTAAAAAGAAAAAATTGTGTTTTCAATTTTTTTGAAAAATTTAAAATTAACCCCCACCCACACGCACATATATATATATTTCAATTTTCTAGATATTATATTATGAAATGAAAAATTCTTTTCGATATAATAAAATTCAAATTGACAAATATTAAAAAATAATTATAATTTTATATTATAACATAATATATATAAAATTTAATTATAAATAAATGTAAGCATGTGAAATATAGTTTAAAATAAAACTTATAAAAAATTACGGGATATATAAAATAAAGAAGCATATATAAAGAAAAGATGATTATAATTTTTTAAGATATTAAATTTCATATTTTTGGTCATTTAACACGATTTACACTATTTATTTAATGTCGAGGACTTATTTGAACCTAAACTCATTTTAGGGGTATTTTTACTTTCTATTATAAACGTTAGGGACATATTTACATCTTATCTATTTAATAAATGCAATGAATATAAAATAAATGGAGAATAAAACTCATATAATAAAATAATAAAATATGTTATGTTAGTAAAAAATATAAATTATAAGTAAATAAATGAATATTCACTTTTAGGTAAGGACATATCTAAAAAAAAAAAAGTGAACGAATTTATAGTATATCGAAATAAAATTAAATAAATAAATATAAAAGAAGCAGGAAGTACAATATTTCATATATTGAATCTGAACCAAAATTAACCAAAATGCCTTAGAAAGTTAACAGTCAATCTACTATGCTACAGATTAACGAACGCAAAAACAGTAAAATTGTATTCTACTAACAATCTTTTTAATTTAATTATTAGTTGCGCTGAATCTGGAAGCCGGGAAGCTGAGGCGCCAATCCAAGCCACGCCTCCGCCTCTGCCTTGGGTGGAGGCGGCGGTGGCGGTGTTGCCTTTCTTGCTGCTGGGTACGGCGCATTTGCGGTGATCCTGTCTCGCCTCTTCTCCAAGAATCGGGCCAACGAATTTTTCCTAGCAATGGGTAAATCTGCAAGCCAAGGAAAAAGAAACTGTTATTTGACATGAACAAAAATTTCCCAAAAATTGAGGTTTGATATTTAAGAGAAATAATCTAAACATGGCTTACCGGAATCAACTGACGGCTGAGCGGTTACGAAGCCGGGAGCGGCGATATTAGGAATACTGGAGGCGGACTCGGAGGGGCTCTGGGCGGTGCGGGGTGGAGCAAAGGCGGTGCTCGACTTGCTAGCTAAAGCTAAGATCTCCTGGGCTTTATTTGCCGGAAAGTCATTGAAGACCATGACCTGGCCGGCGTAGAATATCGTCATCGGCGCAGTCTCCACCTCAGGTTTGTTCTGTGCCTCCTCTTTACCTGCGGGAAACGCCGGCGAGTGAGGGATTCTGGAGCCGGAATTCTCAATCACCGAAAGCAAATTCATTGTCTCTGTAGGAACCCCTAGATGAGAGAAACAGCTGATTAGCATCTACTAATCCAAAATTAATATCAATACACGATAAATCCAAAACAAAATTTAAGCAACTAGGCGGAAAAGGAAAGAAATTAAAAGGAATCAATATATACCTTTGATTTCGGGCGTAGGAGTCAAGCCAAGCGTGAGTTCGCCGAAGCTGCCCTTCTCCTTCAAATACTGGCTCAAGAGGCTGCAGGTCTGCGAGAAATTAGATCTCCCGCCGGAAACTCTGCCGGAATCGACGATCTCAAAGGAAGCCATTTCTCTCCGACGACGAAAAGGGGAGAATCTTGGGATGTAGGAGGGCAGAAGTAGAAGGTATTTTGCATCTGGATTTGCGGATGGAATGGGATGGGATGGGATGAGATGGGGGCAAAGAGTGATGGTTTATATATATATAATTATAATTATAAGAGAGAGAGGAACAGAAAAAGAGCACGAGGAATATGTGGCGTTTGTTAAAAAAATAGGGGGAGACCCTACATACAGCGCCAAACGACCGTCTGACTTTGCAAATTGAAGGATTGAAACACGTGTTGTTTGCATTCCTAAAAGCGGTGTGTATGCCGTGTTCCTTCGCAACTTGTTCTCTACTTCCGTTATCACGCCGTTTGCCTTTTTGTGCCCCCCCGCGTTTTCCCTCTTTTGCTTTTTGTCTACTTCTATTGCACCCTTTGCTTGCAGCTAAAGTAGCCTTGGTTTAGAATTTTAATTAAAAGTGGGTTGCCTCAGGGGCAAATTAGGAATCCCCAGGAGTATTTAAGGATGGAGTGAACGTGCCAATATTTGAGATTCTAACCTATTTGCCTATTTTTCACATAGGTTAGATTTTCTTTAAATTCAAAAATTAATTCTGCTGTCAATCTGTAGTAGTGAACTTATTCTTTTATTTATTAACCAACACGTTTATTTTTTCTTCAAGCTACTCCTAATTATAGTCCGCGAGATAGATATGAGCAGTGATGAGTCACATACATTGTATGAACTTATAAAATATAGATGTATGCTATTTTGGTCCTATTATTATACATACTTTGTATTTAAAATATATTTTTGAAAAATTTTAGTGTATTTTTTAATAAAAATTGTTGAGTGTTTTATGAAAAAAGTAAAGATTTCACATTAGCGTAATGTTAAATTAATTAATAATTGACCATAAGTACTAAAATATGTAAATAAATGGTATTTGTTAAAGTTAATAAGTAGAGATAATGACGGATCATTGATGGTAAAATATATAAATAAAGGATGCTATTAAGGGTAATAAGTAGAGAATATTTTATAGGATAGTTTTTCATAAATGGAAAGACAATGAATTTGTGGAACGTACCTAAAAGAAAAATTAGAAACAATTTTTTAGGACGGAGGAAGTATATCGATAGAATTGTAATAAAATTTAGAGTAGCGTTATTCATACATATGTACATAATAATGGAATAATTTAATAATTTTGTAATTAGTAATTATGGTGTTATTAATGCGGAGGAGATGAAGCAAGAATTTACTTTATTATCCTTAGAATCACTTTTGGAATATATTAGCAATTTTGACATTTTAATTGGTCCAAAAATATATTGGTATAATCAATTTAGAGACATTTATCAACTTTTAATATATATTTTAATATGTTTATTTAGTATATTTATGTACATTACTTTTTTGCAATCCAAGACATTATAGTGTTACTTTTTTCATCCCAATTAGTATGATAGAGAAAATTCATCACAATTTATATTTTGGTAGACTTATTATAATGAATTATGTTAATTCATGTAATATAGTTTGATTTCTTATTGCAACGTTAATAATTAAGACTTTTGATTAGTTTCTTATGATTTTATATCCTTTAATCTAGAATTATGAAATCAATAATAACATATGCTTCGAAGCTATACTATTTTATCACTATATTTTTGTTTTCAAAATCAATTTTTAGTATAATCTTATCATTTTTCACTATATTCTAGAATTATAAAACAAGTATATTATATAGTACTCCCTCCGTCATGCAGAACATGGCTCATTTCTTTTCAGGATAATTATTTAGGAGAATTGTATAAAGTGGTTAAAAGGACAAAAAGTAGATAGGGTCCACACATTTTAAAGATATAATTATTTCTTAAAAAAGAAATGAGCAAAGTTGGGTGGGACAGCCCGAAATGAAATACGAGTGTTTTGCAGGTTTTTGTCGTGTTTTTTTTTTGTTTTAGAGAACTTGGTTCATAATGGCTTATTTTTTGGATATCTTTTGTTGGAATTATATTAGGTTTCGGTTTGTGCAGAGTTTGAGTGTGTTTGAAGATTTTGGTACAAAAAGCGCAACCCAACGCCGGACTCGGTGTAGCCGGCGCTGGGTGTGCCTTCGCAACTTGGACGGAAGACAGGGAACATACCCCAACACCGGACTCGGCGAAGCTAGCGCTGGGGTTCAATTTTGGGAGCATCCAGAAAGCACTCACATCCGACACTGGCGTGTGTCCGGCTCTGGGTGCGATGCGTGGAATCATCCGACCTGGAACTACGAATTGAAGCTCTATCATTTCAACCTTCTACCATCTTTTTACGGATGCCGACAATGGATGCCTTGAACTTCATCCGAGAGTTTTACATCGTTTATCATACATTTCCATTGAACGGGCTCACTGAAGATGCATTAAGAATGAGGTGTTTCCCATACACTTTAAATGATAGAGCCAAGACATGGCTTATGTCTCTACAACCTAGTTCACTGACGAATTGGCAAGCCGTGTATGACAAAATTCATGGGCAAGTACTACTCCAACCAAAAGACACAAGAGTTGAGAGCAAAAATTGCTACCTTCAAGCAAAATGCTGGAGAACCATTACATGAGGCATGAGATCGTTTCAAGTCACTACAGCAACAATGCCTGCATCACCATTACCCAGCTGAGCTTCCTAATTAATTTTTCTCAGACAGATTGACTATGGATTTTCAATATATGATAGACAATGCGGTTGGAGGAAACATTGATAATCATACTGCCGACGATGTTAAGGAAATCGTGGAGACTTTAGCTGCAAATTCGTAAAGAAGAAGTGCGGAAAGAAGACAAGCTGCAGCTAATGAGGTGACTCCTAATTTAGAGGTGACATAACAGTTGGCAGAACTCACTCACCAAGTGCAGTTATTGAGGATGAACGAGTCCCAAACCACGCCTAAATTCCAACAACACCAAGCAATGTCGATAGAAACGTGCGGCATTTGTGGTGAAATGTGGCCCGGAGCCAATGTATACCCAAGAACAAATGAGATGGCATATGAAGAAATGCAAGTAAATGCCATACAAGGATTCCAGCGAGGGTAGTAGCAAGGCTATCAACCGAGGCCTAAATATGATCCGTTTTCAAATTCTTACAACCCTGGTTGGAAAGATCACCCTAATTTTTCTTGGAGTCAAAATCAAGGGGGGTATAACCAAGGAACTTAGTTCATACAGCAATCTCAGCAGCAGTCATTTCAGCAACAACCGGGAGCACCTAGAAAGCCAACACTTGAGGATTCACTTCAGACATTCATTCAAGTAAGCTCCCAACGGTTCGAAATGGTGGAAGCATCAATCAAGAGGGTGGAGACCAAAATGGTACAACTAGCTGAAACGATAGGAGAGCTCATGAAACGGGACCAGAAGGGCAAGTTGCCCAGTCAGTTGGAGCATGTTAAGGCCGTCACTGCTCATACCAGGGACCACGAGGATTGTGAGGTGGACGAGGAGATCGAAGTGGAGAAAGAAAAACCTCGCAGAGTATATGATCCACATGTTCCATTCCTAAGCCGACTGGTAGTCGAAAAGAAAAGGCAGAGGATATGAAGATAGCAGCAGTTGGGATGGAGAAGCCCACTCAGCACCAACCACAGCTAAGGCAACTTGATCCAAGTAGCTTTACTCTTAATGTTGCTTTTGGTAATGGAAAATCTACATCGGGGATGCTTGATTTGGGTGCTGGGGTTAATTTGATGTCTTTCTCTATGTTCAACGATTTAAAATTAGGGACTTTAAAAAAACCTATATGCGCTCAGAACTAGCTGAGGGGACTATTAGACATCCAAAAGGTGTGATCGAAGATGTCCTAATAAAAGTGGGTAATCTTTTAGTCTTGATTGATTTTGTTCTTATTGATATGGGGGAAGAGATGGGAAAACGTGAGAGTGGACAGCCGTTGTTGTTGGGTAGGCCATTTATGGCTACAACCAATATCTTGATTGATTTTAATAAAGTTTGATAAGTTTCACTGTGTTGGGAATGACGGAGACATTCCACACTAGTAGAACTAGTGATAGTTCTACTGTTTCTGCTACTGCTACTGCACCTTGTTTTTCTATATCTGCACTTGATATTGTGGACGAGGATACAATGTTGCAGGTACAGGTGCCCAAGGAAGAAGATGGAGATGAATCACTTCATAGAGAAATCAGTAAGAAGAAGGCGCGACCCAAGCTCCAAGCTAAGTGTGGGGGAGACCGGGTTGAGTTACAACTCAAGAACAAGTTGAGTGATTCGCACCTGGAGTTGGAAGACAATATTTGGAATGAGCCGCCACCTTACTCACCGGAGTATGGTTATCGCTTAGCATAGACGCGTTGGATAATGAGAGTCAGATCGAAGCTACTCGCCCAACAAGGTTTAACTGAATGAGCGTAAGAGGTCGGGCTGGCGACGGTAAAACTAGCACTTCGTGGGTGGCAACCTACGGTTCTTTATGCTTTTTTTTTTTTCGTTGTTTTGTTTTGGGTTGTGATTTCTTTTATAGTTTTGGTTTTGCGTGGTGCAGGATTAGGAGTCGCTTTATTTTGGAATTATTCGTACATGGAATGAAAAATTCAGGTGAAGAACGAAATTATGACCAGAAGAAGGCATCCAGTGCCGGCCGGACCCAAACCGGCACTGGGTACTTTGAATTTTTTATCCAGAGAGGTACCCCAAGTGCCGGACGCGGTGAAACCGATGCTGGGATACTATGCACAAAACGTCCAGAGAATCAAACCAACGCTGGACACGATGAAACCGGTGTTGGGTGTTGATAAACGCGCATTTTACACGTTTATTGTTGATATTTAAAGATGA
Source organism: Salvia rosmarinus (assembly GCA_036937905.1). Taxonomy (NCBI): domain Eukaryota; kingdom Viridiplantae; phylum Streptophyta; class Magnoliopsida; order Lamiales; family Lamiaceae; genus Salvia; species Salvia rosmarinus. Next base: position 33,263,066 of record CM072821.1, read on the forward strand.
GTTTAGATCATTTAATGTGCGTTTATGTATCGATTCTTAATGTTTCATCTATTTTTAGAAGATACTGCTCTTGGGTGTTCCTTTGATGTTTTGTAGGTTTATATGTTGATAATCGAAGCAAGGAACGAAGACGAGCCAAATTGAAATTCTGCCCAGTTTCTAGTGACCAGTCTAGCGGTCGCTAGGCTGGCCGCTAGGAAAGCCAGCGAGAGCCCAGAGAGAGAGAGCGGCCGCGAGTAGGCGGTCGCGAGCTAACACGCCCAATAGAAAGCTCTTGTCGATTTCGCGACCCTCGCTAGCGACCGCTAGCCAGCCAGCGAGGCTACCTCCGGCGAAGCGAGAGCGAGACCGCGAGAGAAGCAGCGCATAAGTTATTCTTGGCGACCGAGCTAGCGATCGCTAGCTATGGTCGCGGTAGCGACAGGAGAAATTAGGGTTTCCACCATTTCTATAAATAGGGATCGCCCCCTCGCGCCTCCTAGACCCCGACGACCCAGAGAGGTTTTCATTCAGTTTTCCTCGGTTTTGTTTTCTTTAGCTTAGTTTAGTTCTAGATTTAATTCTTGCATTGTTCTTGTTTAGTTCTTCAATTCGTTATCGATCGAACGTTTTGTCCCATCACTTTCCGTTGTTTTCCGTTCTTTCGCTTGGGATTGGATTCAAGACCAACCATTGTTCATCAACGCTTCATCACGGGTTTTATATATTTAATTTCCATTTTATGGTTAAATCGTATTTTATTCCGTTTATTATGTCAGCTAGATTTCGTTCTAATCCTAGGGTTTGCATGATTCGATCCTATATGTTGTGATTCTTGTTATCGTTATTTACCTTTCGTGCATTGATTCATGATTCTTGGTGCTTATTTATATGTGTTGATTTCGATCAATCTTGATGCATATCTAGTTGTCGGTTAATTACGTAATTGTATTAATTGTCAATCGATCTTGAATGCATGATCGATTAAGCGCTTGAGTCGTAGGCGAGATAGGATATTCGTAGGAAGCATATTCTTAGTAATCCTTTTGAGTTACTTGTTTTCACCTAGAATGGTAGGAAAACTCGTAATCTCGCCGCAATTGTCGTAATTGAAGTTGTTGGTTATATTTGTGATCTTCCATCTTATCTGATTAAAATTGGCTAATAGGAGCAGGATAAACATCGTTGTGGATAGGATTAATGCATCCCTAGGGTTAGTATTTCTTATCATGCTTTATCATCCGTGAGTTTATTGCTTTATTTTATATTTACGCTTGGTTACCTTTGCTTTGGATTAAATTAAAGCCTTAAACCTTTCATCCTTTTTCGTGCTTAAATAATGATGAATTATCTTTGAGCTAACTTCGTGTTTTCAGATTACAATCCACAGGGGATACGATACTTAACTTACCTATACTTACACCTTTCGTGTTAGAAAAGTGGCGATCAAATTTTGGCGCTGTTAAAGATTATTAAGATTGCATAGGAATAATTTGACGATTTGGATTTATTAATTCAAGTTATATATATTATTATTTATTTTTGTCGATGCTAAATTCTCTCTTTTCTCGGGTAGTTTATGCGTACAAGATCTCGGGGACCTCACGAGTATTATTAGATCCCGAGATCGAAAGCTCTCAAAGGAGAAAAGGGCGAGAGAAGAGGCGGGCTGCAATGGCGCCCAATCCATGAGCAGGGCATTCCTCCCGAGCAAGTTGCCGCATGCTAGGCGACTTTGCGAGAGATGCGGCGTCGGATGGCGAATATGGGAATCATTGTCCTGCTCGGAGGAAAGACCTCTGAATCACATGTACCGACCTCCCACGAGCAGTTCAAGGAGGCGGTTGGGGCCCTGCGTGATACAAACAATTTTGAGCTAAAACCGCCCCGATCAATATGGTCCAGGAGAAAGCGGTTTGGGGAGGAGTCACGGAAGACCGAATCGCATCTCGAGACTTTCTCGATATTTGTGACACCATCAAACACAATGGTGTGCCACAAGACACGATCCGGATGTGCATGTTCGGTTTCTCGCCTGACCGAGCGAAAGATTGGTTCAAGTTTGGACGAACGGCATCGACACTTGGGGAAACTTTGCGAAGTTTTTTCAAATACTTTCCACCGGCTAAAGCGCGAAGATCATCGCGAAATCTCTCATTTTGCCAAAACCACGACGAATCGCTATTCGAGGCATGGGAGAGATTCAGAGGTCTATTGAGACGATGTCCACAACATGGGTTCTCGAGGAGCAGCAGATCACACAGTTCTCGGACCGACATGGCGGGGCGAGGAGCATGGTAGATCGTCGTCGGGGGCTGTTTATTGAACCGACAAGTAGACGAGGCGAGCCGTATTTTAGAAGAGATGGTACCAACAGCTATCAATGGCCAACGGAGAGAACACCGGTGTTCAAAGCATTTCTTGTTGAGTGATTCAAAATATGACGATCTCGTGAAGAAGTTCACCCTTTTGAAGAGTCGATTGAGACGAGAACGTCGACCACATCAATCGGAGGAATCTTGGGGAAATCGGTACTGATTCAACAATAGGAATCATCCGAATTTCTCATACGCCATGACCCGATAATTTCAACAACCTCCAGCGAGCTTCACCGTGCGAGAATGGTGTGATTCAAGAGCCAAGAAGCCAAATCTAGAAGAGTTGATGCGGTTGGTTGTGAGCAACCAACAAATGACGACGAATCGAGTCGATGGCCGCACAGTAATTTGTTCATCAATACTCTCGGCGAGGATAACACGGTTAGAATCCATCGTAGCAGACCATGGGCAAACACATGAAGATAATGGAGAACCAATCGGACGGATAGCGGCTCGGCAAAATGCACGGCCGAAGGCGGGCCACTTTCCGAGCAATACGGAGGTGAACACGAAAATCGATGTTTCGCCATCCGGACGAGGTGGGCGAGCTACCCGAGCCACGCCAAGGAAGAAGAGCATGGAAGCACACCGAGCGAAACTTCGCGACCGAGCTCGCGACCATGAGCCCGACCGCGAGTCCGAAGTTGTCCTCGGCAGCTCGCGACCGAGCATGCGCCCTCGCACCCGACCACGAGCCATCGAGTGTCGCGCGCGGTTGTTCGCGGCGACCCAGCGCCGCATGCCACCTCATGAGCAATCGAGCGAGCAGTGCCGAAATCACATGAGTCGCGCCAAGCTTCGCCGCGAAGAAGGTGTCAGCGCCCGAGATACCTCGCGACCTTCCCAGTGATCGCGAGGTCGACCGCGAGGCGCCCAAGCAAATCGTCGCACATACACTCCTCCGGTCCCGTTTAAAGTCGACTTGTCAGTCAAAATATGACGAGGAGTTTGCTCGTTCAAAGAGATTTTTCAAAAGTTGAGATAAATTTGCCTCTCTTTGAGCTGCGAAACATGCCGGATACATGAAATTCTTAAAGGCAGCAAGCAAGAAGAAAGCGGGAAATTTGAGAAAATTACCCTATCAGAAGAATGCATGCCGTCTTGCAAAGGAAGCTCCTCCGAAGCGAAGGATCCGGCGGTTTTACGTTAGAGTGCGAGATCGCCGAGCGAGACTTTTCCAAATGTTTTGTGCGACTTGGGGCGAGCATCAATCGATGCCGTTGAGCGTATTCAACCGGCTACACCTAGGAAAGATGAAGCCGACGAAGATTTCATCGATGATGGTGACCGGTCGATCACATATCAAAAGGTATCGTCGAAGGCGTGTTGGTAAGAATTCGGGTTTTGTTTTCCCGCCGACTTTGTTATTTTAGATATTCCGTATTCAAACAACAACCACTAATCTTAGGTAGACCTTTTCTAGCAACCGGTCGATGCGTTGATTGATGTGCTGACAAGACAATCTCACATTTCGTGTTAACGATGAGGAGCTCAAGATTTCCATATATGATGCCATCAAGCAACACGGCGGTGGAAAGCCGGAAGAGTGCTACTCGATCACGAGTGCTGCTGCCGCACACATCGAGCGCTTCGAGGGTACTCGACCAATCGAGGATGCCTGCGAGAGGGAAGAAGTGGACTCGGCATGGAACTCCGAGTGTATCATTCAAGTTTGGGGGGGGCCACTTCCATAGTTAGTGGTGGTCATCCGTGAATGCTAAGTTTAGGAGGATCCACGAGTTGAGAAGGATTTCTGTTGCCACCAAAACACCAGATTGACAAGGTTAGTGATGGTCTAGCTAAAGACGTTAAATTAGCATTTGTTGGGAGGTAACCCAACGGTTTCTTGTTTTGTTTTTATGTTTTGTTTTGTTTTTCGTTTGTGTTGCTTTTTGTCGTGTTTTTGTCTTTCTTTTCGTGTTGTGTCTGTCGATCAACGAGTTAAGTGAAGTGTTTTAATCCATGTGGCCAATGACGATAGAAATTTTTGGTGAAATTTAATGATAGTGCACATGATATGTTAGAAAATGACGCATGAACGACTTGAGATTGCTTAAACTTGTTGTTTTTCACCAATTGCTTAACCCGTGAGACTTGAGCTTCACTGTATAAACATCTTGATACAGTTTATTTTAATTGTGTGATATCGTGCATGTGATTATCTTCTAGAACTTGCCGTTTTTCTGTGTCGAGACGGCAATATGTGTTTCAAATTTGGAAAGGATAAAAGGCCATCTTTGTTAACCACATATTCACCCAAACACTAACCCGATGATATATACCATTTGTCACCTTCTTTGAGCCTTTATTAGACTTTTTCTTTCGATTAACCGGATGATAGGAGGTGAGGATGGATATGGGAATCAAAAGGGGTTGAAATTTTGATGTAGTTATGATGAGAAAAGTTCTTGTAGAAAAATACATCTGTGGTGAAGAATAGTACCTTTGTTGTGAAAGATAAACATAAAGGGTCTTTAATCAAAGTATAGGTACCTTATGAGGCATAAAACGTCAATTTAGCACGTTGGGAAAGAAGAGGAAAATGGACAAAGTCCATATGTGTCGAAAAGTATAAATGGGGGTGCTTGGAATATTTTTGAGTCACTTTGCCATATATTATCTTACCTTAACCAATGTGCCTACATTATAATCTATGAAAAGACCTTTTTGATCCTTATTTGAACACATTTGATACGGTGGAGATATTAGAAAATGGCAAGCCTATGGTAAGATGTTGCATTGCATTGATCGTTGAGTGTATACACGTCCTACATTTCTTTATGAGTTGAGTGTATCCTATATTTTACACATGCCGTTGTGAGGTTGAATTAAATGAGTTTTTGCCCTCGATGGTTGTTTGTGTTGAGTTGGCTAACGTCGTCATGTGCGCTAATGTTTTTAAGTGTTAATATGTTTCTGAGGCTTATAATGGTTATCCTCTTTGCTACGCTCGTTGATCTTTCGTTTGTCTTTCTGTTCTGTTTTTGTTTGAGGACAAACAATGCTTTAAGTTTGGGGGGTTTGATAAACGCGCATTTTACACGTTTATTGTTGATATTTAAAGATGAGTTTAGATCATTTAATGTGCGTTTATGTATCGATTCTTAATGTTTCATCTATTTTTAGAAGATACTGCTCTTGGGTGTTCCTTTGACGTTTTGTAGGTTTGTATGTTGATAATCGAAGCAAGGAACGAAGACGAGCCAAATTGCAATTCTGCCCAGTTTCTAGCGACCAGTCTAGCGGTCGCTAGGCTGGCCGCTAGGCAAGCCAGCGAGAGCCCAGAGAGAGAGAGCGGCCGCGAGTAGGCGGGCGCGAGCTAACACGCCAGCCGAGAAGCTCTTGTCGATTTCTCGCAGCAGCTAGCGACGCTAGCCAGCCGCGAGGCTACCTTGGCGAACGAGAGGCGAGACCGCGAGCGAGAGAACGCGCGCATAAGTTATTCTTCGCGACCGAGCTAGCGATCGCTAGCTATGGTCGCGAGGCGGCGCGACAGGAGAGAAATTAGGGTTTCCACCCTTTTCTATAAATAGGGGATCGCCCCCCTCGCGCCTCCTAGACCCCAGACGACCCCATAGAGCTTTTCATTCAGTTTTTCCTCAGTTTTTGTTTTTCTTTAGCTTCCGTTTAGTTCTAGATTTAATTCTTGCATTGTTCTTTTTTAGTTCTTCAATTCGTTATCGATCGGAACGTTTTGTCCGATCGCTTTCCGTTGTTTTCCGTTCTTTCGCTTGGGATTGGATTCAAGACCAATATCCAACGCTTCATCACGGGTTTTATATATTTAATTTCCGTTTTTATGGTTAAATCGTATTTATTCCGTTTATTATGTCTGGCTAGATTTCCGTTCTAATCCTAGGGTTTGCATGATTCGATCATATATGTTGTGATTCCTATTATCATTATTTACCTTTCAGGTATTGATTCATGATTCTTGGTGCTTATTTATATGTGTTGATTTCTGATCAATCTTGATGCATATCTAGTTGTCGGTTAATTACGTAATTGTATTAATTGTCAATCGATCTTGAATGCATGATACTGAATAAGCGCTCGAGTCGTGGGCGAGATAGGATATTCGTAGGAAGCATATTCTTAGTAATCCTTTTGGAGTTACTTGTTTTCACCTAGAATGGTAGGGAAAACTCGTAATCTACTGCCGCAATTGTCGTAATTGAAGTTGTTGGTTATATTTGTGATCTTCCATCTTGTCTGGATTAAAATTGGCTAATAGGAACAGGATAAACATACGTTGTGGATAGGATTAATGCATCCCTAGGGTTAGTATTTCTTATCTGTTTTATCATCCGTGAGTTTATTGCTTTATTTTATATTTCTGCTTGGTTACCTTTGCTTTGGATTAAATTCTGAAGCCTTAAACCTTTCATCCTTTTTCTGTGCTTGAATAATGATGAATTATCGTTGAGCTAGCTTCTGTGTTTTCGTATTACAATCCCTGTGGATACGATACTTCGCTTACCCTATACTTACACCTTTTCGTGTTAGAAAAGTGAGCGATCAGGTGTCAAGTTAGAGATGGGTAGAGAACGAGGCCCAGCGCCGGATAAGCTGAAACCGGCTCTGGGCCTAAATTTTTTGGAGCCCGTATAAAAGGGCTTGTGCCCAAACCCTAGCCCACTGACAACCACTCCAGCGCCCGCCGTATTCATTTCTCTCGCACGAACTCCAGCGCCCAGCTCCACCGCCTCACCTCCTCACAGTCCGCTGCCTCCGTCCGGTGCTCGATCTATGTCATCTCATCACATCTCACCAACTTCAGTGCCCGCACTCCTCCATTGCATGCCTCACCTCCATGAAGTCCAGCATCCAGTGCTCACTCGACCAGAGCCCGTGCGCCCAATCGCTCGCCTCCATCCGGTGTTTTCCCATCACCTATCGTCCGTTTCACCTAAGTCACCCGCTTCACCTCAGCTAACGCGCACCTCAATGAATGTTGCGTACCTCCATGTTACTACCTACGGGTTTTGCCAAGTCCAGCACTGATAAACGCGCATTTTACACGTTTATTGTTGATTTTTAAAGATGATTTTAGATCTATAAAGTGCGTTTATATCTTGATTTCAATGCTTTTACATATTTTTGGAAGATACTGCTCTTGGGTTCCGTTTTGGTGTTTTGTAGGCCTATAAGTTGAAAACCAAGCTCGGAACGGGCGACGAAAGCGACGAGGGCGAAATGAGTGCCTTAGCGATCGCCTTGGCGGCCGCTAGCTAGGCACGAGCCAACACAAAGTTGGCGAGAGCATGCTTGTGAAGGAGATGTCTCGCGACGGCCTGACGGCCTAGCGACCGCTAGGTCGGCCGCGAGAAAACAATACACACGCGAGACGAAGCCCATGCACGCGAAAGCACTCCCGGCGCGCGAGGCGTGCCTGGGCGATTCCAAGTGCGACGCGACCACACCTAGCGGCCGCGAGGTGTGGCCGCGAGGCAACTAAGCCCGCGCGCCCTGTCGAGAGTTTGATGCCCGGCCGAGACGAGACGGATGCCTCGCGACCGAGCTCGCGACCGCGAGCTCGGCTGCGAAGAGAGGTGGCAGACTCCAAAATTAGGGTTTCAGCCCTAATTCTATAAATAGGGCATTACCCCCTCGCGCCCCCAACCTTCCCCAACCTTGTCCAGACCTATTTTTGCACGTTTTTCCTCAGTTTTTCATAGTTTTCCATTTATTTTCGCTTTAGCTTTGATTTAGATTCATTCTAGTACTAGTTTTCAATCATTCTGCAATTGTTATACGCATTGTTAATGCTTCGGAACGTTTTCGTCCGAAGGAATTCCATCGTTTTCCCGTTTTCCGTTGAGATTGGGATTTGACCCAACTATTGTTCTCAGACGTTTCCCTACGGGTTTTATCAATATTATTCTTACTTTTATGATTATTTCATATTTTATTCCGTTAATTATGTCTAGCTAAGTTTCTGTTCTAATCCTAGGGTTTGCATGATTCTATCCTATATGTTGTGATTCCTGCTATTGTTATTTACCTTCAGGCATTGATTCATAATTCTTGGTGTTTAATTATATGTGTTGATTTCGATCAATCTTGATGCATATCATAGTTGCCGCTAATTACATACGCTTTTAATTGTCAATCGATCTTGAATGCATGATATGGATAAGCGCTTGAGTCGAATCGAGATAGGAACATTCAGTAGGAAGCATATTCTTTGTGATCCTTTTGAGTTGCTTATTTTCCTCTAGACGCAATGTGATAATAGGAAAATTAGTAATCAACTCGTCACAATTGTCGAATCAAGTTGTTGGCTACATATGTGATCTTCCATCTTATGCGGATTAAAATGGTTAATAATAAGCAGGATAAGCATCGTTGTGGATATGATTAGTGCATCCATAGGGTTAGTCTTTATCTCTTATATTCATCTTTGAGTATTTATTGCCTTTGTTTATTTTCAAGTTGTTACCTTTGCTTTGTATTTAATTATCTGAAGCCATAAACCTTTCAAACCATATTCTGTTGCTTGGATAATGATGAAGGATTATAGAGTTAGCTTCTGTGTTTTCGGATTACAATCCCTGTGGATACGATACTCGAGTTACCATTATACATCGCGTTAATTTACGTGCGATCAAATTCTGTCGATCAAATTTTGGCGCCGTTGCCGAGGATTGTTAAGATCACATATGAATAATTTGACGATTTGGATTTATTAATTCAAGTTTTATATTAATTTATTTATTTATTTTTGTCGAGTTAAGCTCTCTCTTTTTCTCCAGGTAGTTTATGATCACAAGATCTCGGAGACAGCCTGAACAATCTTTTGACCCAGAGATCGAAAATTCACAAAGGAGAAGAAGACGAGAGAGAAGAATGGCTGCAATGGCAGCTAATCCATAGAACGGGGGCATTCCTCCCGAGCAAGCTGCACGCATGCTAGCTGAGTTTGCAAAGATGCAGCGCCAGATGGCGAATATGGGACTCCTTGTCCCTACTCCAGAAGCAAGACCTCTGAACTATATGTACCGACCTCCCACTGAGCAATTCCAAGGAGGCGAATGGGGCCCGGAAGTGAATGCTAATAACTTCGAGTTGGAGCCGGCCCTAATCAGCATGGTGCAAGGAGAGCAGTTTGGGGGAGGAGTCACAGAGGACCCAAATGCACATCTTGAGACATTCCTCGATATATGTGACACCATCAAGCAAAATGGGGTGCCACAAGATACGATTCGGATGCGCATGTTCGGATTCTCTCTGCACAGCCAGGCCAAAGATTGGTTCAAGAGCCTGGACCGAACCGGGATAGATAGTGGGGAAACTTTGCGAGAAGTTCCTTTCTAAGTATTTTCAGCCAGCCAAAGCCCAGAAAATCATAGCCGAGGTCTCCAACTTTTGCCAATAAGGAGATGAGTCATTATTCGAAGCGTGGGAGAGATTCAGGGCCTATTGAGGAAGTGCCCACAACACGGATTCTCCAAAGAGCAACAGATTATGCAATTCTACAGTGGGCTGACATTTCACACGAGGAGCATAGTAGATGCGTCGGCAGGGGGATGCCTGCTGAATCGCCGAGTAGAGGAGGCCAGCCGCATCATAGAAGAAATGGCGGCCAATAGTTATCAATGGCTAATGGAGAGAACACCAGTGGTAAAAGCTGTTGCTGTTGAGAGTGATTCGAAATATTACGATCTGATGAAGAAGTTCACTCTTTTGAAGAGTCAGATCGAGACAGAAGAGGTCAATCACATCAATCAGAGGAATCATGGGGGAAATCCGGCATACAATGCGAATAACAGAAACCATCCGAACCTGTCGTATGCCAACCCCAATAACTTCCAACAATCTCCAGCAGGCTTCGCCGTTTAGAATGGAGTGATTCAAGAGCCGAGGAAGCAGGGTTTAGAGGAGTTGATGTAGCAGTTGGTTGTGAGCAACCAACAAATGACGAAGAATCGAATCGATGGCCACACAACGTAACTCGTTCATCAATAGCACTACTCGTAAAATTGCACATCCGAATCCACCATGACGGCCCATGGGCAAACACTGAAGTTGCTTGGATAATCGATCGGTCGGATGGCCGCACGAATGTAACGCACACCAAAGACGGGCCAATTTCCGAGTAATACGGAAGTGAACCTAAAGAATCAATGCTTCGCCATCCAGACGAGAAGTGGAGCAGCGTATCAGACCCACCCGGACGAAGAAGGAGCGACGAAAGAGCACCTCACGACCGAGCTCACGACCGCGAGCCCGGCCGTGAGAAACCAGGCAGAGAGCGTGAGAGGGGAGTCCGCGCCCGTGCGCCCAGACACGAGGAAGAAGGCCGAAGCAGCGGAGGTCCCTAGCGACCGCACTCGCGATCGCGAGGACGGCCGCGAGGGACGCCTAGAGCCGAAATTTCCGACGTACACTCCTCCGATTCCGTTTCCAAGTCGGCTAGCTAAGTCGAAATATGACGAGGAGTTCGCCCGATTCAAGGAGATATTTCAAAAAGTGAATATCAATCTACCTCTCTTTGAAGCGCTGCGAAACATGCCGGGATATGTGAAGTTTCTAAAAGATGCACTAGCAAGCAAAAAGAAATTGGGTAAATTTGAAAAAATTAACCTATCTGAAGAATGCGTGCCATCTTACAATGAAGTTGCCTCGAGCGAGAAAGATCCGGGGAGCTTCACACTCGAGTGCGAGATTGCTGAGCACACATTCCCCAATGTGTTGTGCGATTTGGGAGCAAGCATCAATCTGATGCCGCTGAATGTATTCAACCGCTTGGAGCTAGGGAAGATGAAGCCAACAAAGATATCACTGATGATGGCTGACAGGTCAGTCACATATCCTAAGGGAATTGTTGAAGACGTGTTGGTAAGAATTCGGGACTTTGTCTTTCCTGCCGATTTTGTTATATTAGACATACCCGAATTCAAGCATCAACCACTAATCTTGGGTAGACCTTTTCTAGCAACTGATCGTGCTTTGATTGATGTGCAGGAAGGTGACCTCACGTTTCGCGTCAATGATGAAGAGCTCAAGATTTAAATATATGACGCCATCAAGCAACACGGCAGTTCAGAGCCTGAAAAGTGTTATTCGATCACTCTCGCATCTGCTAGCCAAGTCTCGCACTTGAAGGGCAACCGACCAGTCCACGGGCATGCTGCAAGGAAGAAGGGGACTCGGCATAAAAATCCAAGTGATTCATTCAAGTTCAATGGAAGCCATCCTTGTGCCAATTGGTGGGCTGTTGTAAATGCCAAGTACAAGGGCAAATTAAAGTTTGGAAAGACCACAGTTGCCAAATCGCCTGATTGATAAGAGGTACCGTCGAGCTAGCGACGATAAATCCAGCACTGGTTGGGAGGTAACCCAACATTTTACATGCTTTATGTTTTTCGTTTTGTTTTTCTTCTTTTTCTTTATTTTGCTGTGTCTTGTTTGTTTGTTTTTAAGTCCCGAGGTATATCATCAATGGCGAGGATTCTATCCACCGTCGGAGTAGCACGATATTTGAGGTAAGGTCTCTCCCAATCACTCTCTTCTGCAAACATTATTGCCTCCATTGCACACTGTTGACAATAAGTTTGGGGGGGAGTGTTCGAGTGTGAGTTAGTTGAGAGTCTTTCTTATGTTTTGTTTTGTTTTGTTAAGTGTTTATATGTTGGGGCTTTTGTCGTGTCTTTCGTGTTTTTGTTGTGTCGGTCGATCAACGAGTTGAAGTGAAATGTGTTAATCCATGTAGCCAATGACGATAGAAAATTTTTGTTGATATTTAATGATAGTGAACATGATATGTTAGAAAATGACGCATGGATGACTTGAGATTGCTTAGCTTGTTGTTTTTAACCATGTGCTAAAACCGTGAGACTTGAGCTTCACTATATACACATCTTGTTACAGTTTCTTTTATTTGTGTGATATCGTGCATGTAATTATCTTCTAGAACTTGCCGTTTTTACGTGTCGAGGTCTGCAATATGTGTTTTGAATATGGAAAGGATAAAAGGCCATCTTTGTTAAACCACATATTTACCCAAACACTAATGAATGATATATACCATTTGTCGCCTTCTTTGAGCCTTTATTAGACCTTATTCTTTTGTTAACCTGATGATAGGAGGTGAGGATGGATATGGGAATCAAATGGGAGAAAAATTTGTTTTGATATGCAAAATGGGGATAAAAGATAAAGTATGGTACCCGTGTGAAAAAGAATAGACCCTATAAGCTCTAGTACAAAGCCAAGAAAAGAAAAAAAAAATTTGTGAATAGTATGAGCATAAAGGAAGTCAATTATCATAGTATATGGTACCTTGAGTTAATAAATGTCGAAATAGCATGTTGGAAAGGAAAAGGAAATGGACAAAGTCCATATGAGCCGATTATAGAGACGGAAGTACTTAGAGTATACTTGAGTCACTTAGCCATATATTATCCTACCTTAACCAAAGGTGCCTACAATACAACCTATGAAAAGTCCTTTTGATCCTAATTTGAATGCATTTGACGTGGTGGAGATATTAGAGAAATGGCAAACCTATGGTGAGATTTTGCATTGCATTGATTATCGAGTGCATACACGCCTTTATTTCTTTATGAGTTGAGTGTATTCTATATATTACGCACATGCCATTGTGAGGTTGAATTAAATGAGATTTTTCTTTCAATGGTTGTACATTATCGAGTCGACTAATGTTGTCATGTGCATTAATAATTTTGAGATTTGAGATATTTCGAGGCTTGATTGTGTTAATCACCTTTGCCGACGCCGTTGATCTTTTGTTACATCTCTCTTCTTTTGGTCTTGTTTTTGTTTGAGGACAAACAATGATTTAAGTTTGGGGGTTGATAAACCAGCATTTTACACGCTTATTGTTGATTTTAAAGATGATTTTAGATCTATAAAGCGCTTTATATCTCGATTTCAATGCTTTTACATATTTTTGGAAGATACTGCTCTTGGGTTCCGTTTTGGTGTTTTGTAGGCCTATAAGTTGAAAACCGAAGCATGGAACGAAGGACGAGCAGACGAGGGCGAAATGAGTGCCTAGCGACCGCCTTCGCGGCCGCTAGCTAGGCCGCGAGCCAACACAAAGCGGACGCGAGAGCATGCGCGCGAAGGAGATGTCTCGCGACCGGCCTAGCGACCGCTAGGTCGGACGCGAGGAAACAATACACACGCGAGCACTCCCAGCGGGCGCGAGACGTGCCCGCGGCGATTCCAAGTGCGACGCGACCACACCTAGCGGCCGCGAGGTGTGGTCGCGACTAACTAACGCGCGCCCTGCCGAGAGTTTGACGCTTGGCCGAGACGAGACGGATGCCTCGCGACCGAGCTCGCGACCGCGAGCTTGGCCGTGAAGAGAGGCAGCAGACTCCAAAATTAGGGTTTCAACCCTAAATCTATAAATAGGGCATTACCCCCTCGCGCCCCCAACCTTCCCCAACCTTGTCCAGACCTATTTTTGCACGTTTTTCCTCAGTTTTTCATAGTTTTCCATTTATTTTCGCTTTAGCTTTGATTTAGATTCATTCTAGTACTAGTTTTCAATCATTCTGCAATTGTTCTACGCATTGTTAATGCTTAGGAACGTTTTCGTCCGAAGGAATTCCATCGTTTTCCGTTGAGATTGGGATTTGACCCAACTATTGTTCTCAGACGTTTCCCTACGCGTTTTATCAATATTATTCGTACTTTTATGATTATTTCGTATTTTATTCCGTTAATTATGTCTAGCTAAGTTTCTGTTCTAATCCTAGGGTTTGCATGATTCTATCCTATATGTTGTGATTCCTGCTATTGTTATTTACCTTCCAGGCATTGATTCATAATTCTTGGTGCTTAATTATATGTGCTGATTTATGATCAATCTTGATGCATATCATAGTTGCCAGTTAATTACGAAACATCTTAGAAGCCAAAGAATTGGAATTTTCGGGCATGTTTGCCTGATCAGTCTGAAAAGTACTATTCATGAGCCGGATCAAATTCCAGTCCGTGCTAATCATGAAAATTAATGAGAAAAATCAAAATAATGAAGGAATATATTATTATGAATTCAGAATTCATAAGAATCAATTTCTGAACGAAATTCCTGAAGAACTTAACCGAACGTCGGGAATATATACCAAAAAAACCATAAACTGATCCGAACGAACCGAAACTCGACCAAGTAAATCAATAAAAAATGATTTATAAGACTCAAATTAGTTATGAAAGCTCAAGAATTCAATAGAAATTCGAATGAGCATAATTTAATCGTTGGACGCTGTTTTTCCGCGATAATTCAGGATTGACTTACCGGATGCAATCCGAACTTTATGAAATTATTATAAACTATGAAATAATTCTTTTTAAAGCTATTTAATAAAATAAAACCTTAAGGTTCCGAGAAATTAATCGAAAGCGCGATAAAACTTAAAGAACCGGTATTAACATGTCCAATCGGGTAATTTAACTAGTTTTCTCCTAACTACCACCAAAGGCACTTCCTATAGGCTTAATACAGCCCATTTTCTGCCACATTGCAGTAGCAATTCGTGCCTTTCTCTCTCTCTCTCTTTGAAAGTCAAAATCTTTCAAATTCTTCACATTCTCCAAGCCTCAAATCCTCCATTCCAACCCTCCAATAATTTTTCTAAGACCATAAAAAGTTATCATTCATCATTATCTCCATTTTTAATGGAGTCGAATTTTTTTTAGATTTTTTTTAATTATTTCATGAAGAACCCTAATTTGTGTTCTTCATTTTCTTCATGACTTTTGAGCAACCAAATGCTCTCAAGCCATGAATAAAATATGCTTATAAATATGTTCTAAGGATTTTTTTAAAGTTTGAGAATTTTTGGAGCATTTTTGATATTTTTTGATTTTTATTATAATTCTTTTTATAGAAGATAAAGCATGCTTTTGTGAATATTATTTCATATTATTGCTTGTTGATGTGTTAGGAGCATGTAGAATAAATATGAGAATTTTTAGAATTTTCTTGTATTTTTTTTAAAAGGGCCGAGAGCTATGGGGCATTTTTAAGCCATGGTTTGATTTTTTTTGTTGAAAAATAGTTGAGAAATAGTGTTTAATATATGATATGAACATCATATATTAATCTTGAAATTTTTGAAACACTTCTCCTATTTTCTTCAAAATACCAAAAATATATATAATTTTAAGGTTTATTTTGATTTTATTTGTTGGAAAATAGTTGAGGTATAGTATTTAATATATAATATGAACATCATACATTAATCTTGAAATTTTTGAGACACTATTCTTATTTTATATAAGGACCGAAACTATGCATATATATTCTAAGATTTATTTGATTTTTATTTATTAAAAATAATATGATATATGATGTTTAGAAATAATATGAACCTATTATGCATTGTTGGAAATTTATTGAACACATATGTAATATATGTGTGAGGACAAAAAGAATTCCAATCATTTAGTTCATATTATAAATATTTAGTTGAGGTTTAAAGTTAATATTACATGTTAATTTCATATAATAAACATATTGTGAAGTGAATGTAACTTATTGAATATATATGTGTATATATTAAAATTACCAAAAATATATATGTACTAATGAGCATGTGTTTTAATTTCAATATATGATATGAGATGATATTTCATGTTTAGTATATGATATAAGCATGATATGATTTTTGTGAAATTTATTAAACACCAATGTGCATTAAATCATTATTACCGAAAACTTTAGATATTTTAACTCATGGTTTAAAATTTTATTTGATGATATAGCGTTGGTAAATAAATTCTATAGTATGATAGGAGCATAACATGATTTTGTTGGAATTTATTGGATACTTATGCTAATTATTGCTAATTATCGAAAATATAGCAAAATTGTTAAGTATGAGTTGATTTGAATTGTGAATGATGCCATGGTAGTTAATCTATAAGTTTAGAACGAATGGTTGTGATTATGATAAATGAATGGAACACTCATGCACACATACACAATAGTTGGGTATTATGTTAGAAATTAGGGTTTTCTAATGCTTTAGTATAGTTTATGTTGTGTATGGTGTTGTATGGTGTTGAATGGTTATATTTATGTTGTCTTGACAAACAAAACCCCAAACAACATAGTACTTTATGTACGAATCAAAAGAAATCGACAAATTTCGATAACTTAAGAAAGAATTAATGAGAATCAAGTTAGAAAATTTAGGGTTTCTATTAATAATAGATAACTCAAACGTGAGTGATATGATCCTCGCTTGTGATGGAGAATCAATCGACGCAGAACGGAAGACTTGATAAAACTCGAACCAATGGATATCCCAAAACCTCTAATCTAACCTCAAGTGATATAGGTCATATTTTGCCCATACCCCAACTAGATAGTTATTGCAAAGAACTTTATGAATGACACACGAGTGGTGGTTATCTCGCTGATTCGCGGATCTCAAAAACCAAGAAGAACTCAAATACTCTCAAGAGAAAAGAAGAAACTCGACAAATTAGTTCGATAACCTATAAAACAAAGAAAGTCAATTAAAATAGGCCCAAAACCCACTTAAAATAACTTATCTAAAGAATCCCACTAAAAATAACAACTAAAGATAAAATTAACATGGCCCACACAAATTTCAAATTCCAACCCATTTGCCTCCATTAAATCGGATTCTTGGGCTGGTCGCCCACTCTCTCCAATGGGCTTTCTATTAATAATAGGATAACTCAACTTGGTGAGCTCCTAAGCTCCTAAGTTAAAGAAACCAAAACCGACTTACAACGTTAATCCTCAACAACGATAACCTAATACGATATTAGATTGTGCGTTAAGACAACTCGATACGAATAGCGATTATATAACGTACACAATCTCCGACGAGTTAAGAGAAACAAACAATGTCGAAAAGTGTAAGCTAAGATTCAAACATAAGATGTCAATCCTTATGTCTCAAAGATCGAGTTAGTATTCACAAATAACTCCATTAATTCCTAAGTATTTACTTACGCGATGGCATGAGATATCTCGAATCATAAGTCAAGATTCTCTTTCATTCGCCGTGTTAATACGACAAGTCATCAAACATAACCTACTAGGACGTAACTATAATTGTTAAGTCTAGTTAGTGAGTTGAGAATATCCTAATATACCAAACATAACTTGAATACTAACAATCTATAACGTAATAACGTTTAGAAGAACACTAAGGCTAGAGTCGAGAATAGACTCAGAGTATATGACTCATAAGTTTACGTTCATCTATGAATGATGAAGTAATATAATTTAGAAATTGAGAATGTAAGATAATAGAAATTATCTTAAGACCATCACATGAAATCATAAAGAAACCATAATTGGGATCTTTAAGTCGTAATTTATAAACGACCCTCGATCAATAGAAAGAATCTAAGAAATGCTATTTTCTTATGAAGGGCTTGATCGTACGTAGTTACCGAGAAAGGACACCCACACCCTGCCCCGCTTAGAACTTATAGCTTCGGACTAGCAGGTGGGCTCTCTTGAACAAAATGATATGCATACCTCAAAGCATGATTTACAGAAGCTTAAGAAATATTATTGCATGAACTGTTATTGATTGCCAAATGTTTATGTTTTGTTGTGATCCTATTTGAGATTGGTATATTCAACGTGGTATGAGAATGTGTTGGTCCACCAACGTTAAAAAATGGCAACGATCGGATCCGACTTAGTTAAGGACTAACTCGGATTGTGTACACGTGTGACTGTGTGTTAAGGTTAGCTACCTCGACCGATCACAGCGACTATGTGTAGGTGGCCACCTCCATAGTGCATGAATGAATGATCAGATATGGAATAATGTGGATGAAATAGTCCGGCCGGACACTTTTGGAAAACGATAAAATATTTGATAGGCATGAGTCTTTTTAACTAAAATCCTCATGCGCTATTGTGGGCAGTTCAATAACTTTACAAAGAAAAGTCTTTCGGCAATGAGTCCACTGAGTACTTTTGTACTTAGCCCTGCATCTCGTTTTAGATGTGCAGGTTGAGCAGGGATTGACGATGGGTGCGAGGTGGTGCAGAGTGATAGGTGTTTTGTTGCTATAGTAGAAAGGTTTCTAGAACCTTGGGCATGTATCGTCATATGCATGTCCACACGTTTATTCCTACTAAACTCTGATATTGTTAGGTGATTTTTGATTATAACTGCTTTTCATATCGTATTGAACTTAAGGTCGTACCTCGTTCCTTGAATTGCGCTCTGATTGAGTTATATTTGGATGTTGAACCTTTTGACAAGTCCTTATGTGACTTGTGTTTGTATTGAAACAGATTATTTCTTTCAGTCCATGCATTTATGAGTAGTTTAATGGTTAATTGTATTGATTAGTGATATATATATCCGCTGCATTATCATACCAGTGACGATCCATTTGATCCGCATTTCCTGAGAAGTCGGGTCGTCCTGTTATATTTATACGAATCGAGCCAAAAGAAAGAAAAGCACTGAGAGCCTAGCGTGAAAAACAACTGAATGAGCGCAAGGCTATGGTTGCTGAGAAGACCAGTACTTCAAGCTCATCAAACAGCTCTTCCAACAACTCTTCTAGTATTGACGATGAGAGTTAATGTCTGATGGTCAGAGAGATCAGCAGTGATATGGATAGCTACATGGTGGGAATGAACAACAATCTCAATGAACTTGAGGTAACCTTCCGTCTATCTACTGAAAATCTCTCCCATACTATCAGAACAAGTGTCAGACTCCAAAAATTACAAGGTGATAGAAAAGCTTCAGCTTACTCAGAAAAGTTATCAATTTGCTATTTCTACCGAAGCCTAATTAAAGCTCACTACTGAGCTGACTAAGCTTAAAGATGAACATGTTGATCAAGTTAGAATGATAAAGGAACTGAAGGCTGAGCATTCTCAACATGCTAAGGAAATAGTTCAGCTAAGAGCCGGGATCAGCCTTGAGTTCAACACTCTTCAGCAGAGTGAGACTTCACTACAAGAGAAGATCAATACCCTGAACGGAGCTTCAAAGAAACTAGACTTCATTCAATCAATTCATAGGGGTCCATTCATCAGAACTAGATTAGGGTATGATATGAGTTCAGTCATGAATGGTGCAACCACCAGTGGCACCAAAAGGATAAAAGGTAAATTGAGAAAACCCACATATAAATTACTTAGAAGAGTTGATCCTATCAGACAACCCAGTTTACTTAGTTGTGGCACTCTCATCACAAAAATCCTCAACAAAAGAAACCTGTGCTAAAAGCATCTCCATCCAGAAAGCATGCACCAACATACATCCTAGTCTATCATAGACGTCCTCAATACAGTAAAGCTTCATTTACATCTCCATAGAAACGAACACGTGCACAACATCAACACAAGCACAAATCCAACCTACCTGCCAAACCAACACATAAGTCCTAAGCTTAGTTTTCGAAGCCAATGATAATTTATATAGACTTCCAAGGGAGACAGATCAGGCCTGACAGTAGTGTCAAAATTATCAAGCAGATCTAGGTTCCTAAAGGAAAAACTAATGTGCAAGGACCCAACTCCTACTAGGTACTTAAAATATTATTTTTGCAGGTCATGCTGATTAGCCACAAGAAGAAAAAAGACCTCCCAACCTAGAAGCACATATGGTACTTGGACAACAAATGTAAAAGAAACGTGACTGGCTGCAAGGAATCTCTTTCTAAGTATGTAGAAAAGGAAGGCGTGAAAGTCTTTTTTGGTGATAACTCAATTGAATACACCAAAAGATATGGTATTCTTTTGATAGTTAATGCTAAAATTTACAATGTTAATTATGTTTTTGGTTTGAAGTATAATCTCTTATCTGTTAGCCAATTCTGTGATAATAATTTCTTTGTCAGGATCCAAAAAGAATGAATTCACAGTTAAGAACAGCTCAAAGCAGATCGTACTGAGAGGAACAAGGCATGGGAACTTATATGTGGCATCTTGGGATGACTGCCATCTTGAAACATGTCTGGTGTCAAAGACCTCCTCAGAGATCAACTGGTCGTGGCAAAAAAAACTGAATCACTTGAACTTCAAAACCATCAACAAGTTAGCAAAACATTCGTTGGTCGAAGGTTTGCCAAATGCAGGATTCCATAAGGACCAAGTGTGGGAAGCATGTCAGAGGGGTAAACAGACTAAATCTTCATTCAAGAGTAAAACTACCCACTCAACTGATCGAGTACTACAGGTGCTACATATGGACATCTTTGGAGCAATAACTCCAGACAGCTATAATGGTAGAAAATACAACTTTATTAATATTGATGATTATTCTAGATTTACATGGGTTGTGTGTCTGTACAAGAAAACTATAACACTGTAGAAGCTATCTGCATTGCTAAAGAGGCTCAACACCTAGAAGCAGACTGACATAATCACAATTAGATCAGACAAAGGAATTGAATTCCTGAATGTTGTCATATGATAGTATTATGAGAATAAAGGTATCGATCACCAGACGTCCGCTGCTCGTACACCTCAATAAAATATAGTAGCTGAATGAAGAAATCGAACATTGAAAGAAGTAGCAAGGTCAATGCTTGCCAGTTCGAAGCTACCTCCAAAATTTTGGGCTGAAACAATCAACACAACATGCTATACCCAGAAAAAAACATTTCTGACTGAGAGACATGGGAAAACATCATACTAAATATGGAACAACATGAAGCCTTCTATCTCACACTTTCGTAATTTTGGTTGGTTTTGTTACATCCACAACAATTATAAAGTACAATTAAAAACTTTTGACAGGAAAGCTGAAGAAGGAATTTTTCTTGGCTATTCTTCAACTGAAAAATCAAGCAAAGCCTGTAAAATTTTTAACAAGCAATCCTTCATTGTGGAGGTAATACCTCATGTTATATTTGATGAAACTGCTACTGATTTCATAAATTAGGTCATGGAAGCTGAATCAAACTCTCATAAAAACTTTACTTACATCAGCCTAACAAACAAAGTACTTATATAGGGAAAGAAGAATCTGAAGATGTTTAGCAGATCCTTGAAAAGAAACATGTTCAGTTGGATATTCCCTTAGTTAAGAACCTATCATACATCAAGGGAGAACTGAAAGCCTATATTGATAAAGATTAGCCAGCTGACTAAGCAACTAGTCGGCAACATACACCAGCATAAAAAAATCCTACTTATCCACATCTTACTGATCAGTTTCCTACTGATCAACCTACTGTTGATTGATCGATACTTTTTCTAACACGAAAACGTGCAAGTATAAAGGTAAGTCGAGTATCGTATCCACATGGATTGTAACACAAAAACTCATAAGCTAACTCAACAACAATTCATCATAATCCAAGAACAGATTTGGTTTGATAAGGTTTTAGGGCTTCGAATATTAAATCCAAAGCTAAAGGTTACAATGCAAAAATAAACGAAAGCAATAAACACTCAAAGAGATAATAAGATAGAAAGACTAACCCTAGAGATGCATTAATCCTACCCACAACGTATGTTTATCCTGCTTCCTTATTAACTAATTTTAATCCAGACAAGATGAAAGATCACATATGTAACCAACAATTTCAGTTACGACAATTGTGGCAGTTGATTACAAATTTTCCCTATTACTGTTACGTCACTAGGTGAAAATTAGCAACTCTAAAAGGATCACAAAGAATAAGCTTCCTACGAATGTTCCTATCTCAGCTATGACTCAAGGTTTATTCGTATTGTGCATTCAAGATCGATTCACAATTAAAATGGTTAAGTAATTAACTGGAAACTAGATATGCATCAAGATTGATCAAAAATTAACACATATTATTAAGCACCAAGAATCACAAATCAATGCCTGGAAGGTAAATAGTAATAGCATGAATCACAACACTTAGGATAGAATCATGCAAACCCTAGGATTAGAACAAAAATTTAGCTAAACATATAAATCGAAATAAAATACGAAATAATCATAAAATAGAAATTATATAGATAAAACCCGTAATGTGGCGTCTGAAGAACAATCGTTGGGTTCGTATCCCAACCTCAGCGGAAAACGGGAAAATACGTAATTCGTTCGGACGAAATCTTTCCAAGTGATAACAATACGTAGAACAATTGTAAAACAATGGAAAAACTAATACTAGATGAATCCAAATCAAAGCTAAAGTGCAAATATATGAAAAACTGAATAAAAACTGAGGAAAATCGTGCTGGAGAGGTTCTGTGCATGGGGGGGGGGGCATGCCCTATTTATAAGCAAAAGACGAAACCTTAATTTTTTATCCAGTCGCCTCGATTCACGGCCGAGCTCACGGTCGCTAGCTCGGTCGCGAGGATCTGGGCCGCACGTTTGTTCGATAAGCTCGCGGCTGGACTCGCGCCCGTTTGCTGTGCTTCGCGGCCTGTCTCGCGGTCGCTAGCTCGGCCGCGTGAAATCGGGCAGTAGCTATTCCGAGGCTCTCGGGGTAGGGCTTGCGGTCACGACGATTTGCTTAGCGGCTGACCTCGCGGTCACGAGGTCGGTCGCGTGAAACTGGGCAGAATGAATCCGTGGCTCTCGTGATTGGGCTAGCGGTCGCGAAGATGGCTGCTAGCCTCTATTTTTGTCCTTCTTTGGCTCGTGCTTCGCTTCGTGCTTCGATTATCAACATATAAGCCTACAAAACACAAAAGAGGAACCCAAGAGCAGTATCTTCCAAAAATAGATAAAAGCATTAAGATTCAATATATAAACGCACTTAATAGATCTAAAATCATCTTAAAATATCAACAATAAATGAGTAAAAAGCGCGTTTGTCAAACCCCCAAACTTGAAGCATTATTTGTCCTCAAACAAAACAGAACAAACGAAAGACAACAAAACGACAGGGAATGAGTCGAGCGACAACAACAATAAGCCTCAAAGCAATGAGAAACAAAAGATTCACCTCAAATGAAACAAATCACAACATCTTCGTTCAACTCCACATATCATAAAAACCATAAGCACAAGCCTTCTCAAACTTAAATCCTCACGGCATGGATATATATATAAGAATCTCAAAAACTCAAGTGTATCAATGAGGATGTGTATACTCTCAAAGTTGAAAAACACACGGAATCTACCATAAGCTTGCAAATCGTCTAATTCTCCATTGCTCAAATATGTGCTCAAGAACTAAGATCAGAAAGGTCTTTATAACAGGTTATAATGTAGGCTCTTTGGTAAGGTAGGATGTATTTAGGCTAAGTGACTCATAATCCCATAATGAAAACCCCATAAGTATCAAAGGACACAATTCCCAAACTTTCACAATTCATTTCAATTTTCCATACCAATAAGTCATTTTTCTTTTAAGAACATCACACTTATCATATACATGATGTACTCATCTCAAGCACTAGCTACTTACCCATTTATGTTCTTTTCACACACTAGCGTCAACTTTTTCTTTTTTTTTTCTTTTTTTTTTCTTTGTATCAAATTTTGTTTGTTTTTTTTTAACTTATATGGGTAAGCAACTATTTTTTATTATCACTTTTCATCATCTAATTTTTTTTTTCTCAACCTCAATTCTCACAACCAAACATCATACTAACTACATAACCCAACCCACGGCTATATGAAAGGATAAGGTAGGCTCAAATGGGCTCATCAATGGATTCAATGATTAACAAGTTAGTGTTTGGATAGTATATAGGCTAAGAAAAGAATTCCTAATATCATCTCCCAATTCTTAAGCACATCAATGCAACCTCGAAAAAGATCCAGAGCAAGTTCTAGAGATACCATGCTATTTCAAACTATTCACACAGAAAGAAACAAGACTGAAAAGATATGACAGTTAAAAACTCAAGTCTCGCAGGTTTTAAACATGTGATCAAGTTCTCAAAGGCTCAATACTCATAATAATCATAACATGCTTCGTCTCACAAAATCAGTTGCAATCAAATTTTCTAATAAAACAATTCTCATCATCGGCTGCTCGTCATTCAACTCAACCCCAAACAGGCACAAAACAAAACAAGAAAAACAAGACAAAAACAGACAAAACAAAAATGAAAGCAAAACAAAAAACAAAAAGACTGGGTTACCTCCCAACAAGTGCTAAATTTAAATGTCTTTAGCTAGACCATGACATACCTTGATCAATCTGGTTTTCTGGCAACTGACCTCTTTCCACACTTGTGCTTGCCCCTATACTTAGCATTCACTGCAGACCACCACTGAGTGTGGAAGTGCTCCCCCCCAAAACTTAAACGAATCACTCGGAGTTCCATACCGAGTCCATTTCTTCTTTGTGGCATCCTCATCGACTGGTCGGTTGACATTCAAGCGCGAGACTTGTCTAGCTGTGGAAGTGGTGATTGAATAACACTTCTCATGCTCTGAACTATCGTGTTGCTTGATGGCATCATATATTGAAATTTTCAGCTCCTCATGATTGACACGAAACGTGAGATCACCTTCCTGCACATCAATTAAAGCGCGACCAGTGGCTAGGAAAGGCCGACCCAAGATTAGTGGTTGATTTTTAAAGTCAGGAATGTCTAAAATAACAAAATCAGCATGAAAGACAAAGTCCCAAATTTTTACCAACACATCTTCAACTATTCCCTTAGGATATGCGACTAACCTGTCAGTCATCATCAATGAAATATTAGTTGACTTCAACTTTCCAAGCCCCAGGCGATTGAATACAGATAAGGGCATCAGATTGATGCTCGCTCCCAAATCACACAACACGTTGGGGAATGTATGCTCAGCAATCTCGCACTCCAATGTGAAGCTCCCCGGATCCTTCTGTTTCAGTGGCAACTTCCTCTGTAAGATAGCACTGCATTCTTCTGAGAGGTTAATTTTTTCAAATTTATCCAACTTCTTCTTGCTTGCCAATGCATCTTTGAGAAATTTAACATATCCGGGCATTTTTCTGAGCGCATCAAAGAGAGGTAAATTGATGTCAGCTTTCTGGAATATCTCTTCGAATCGGGCGAACTGCTCGTCATATTTCGACTTAGCTAGCTGACTTGGGAACGGGATCGGAGGAGTGTACGTTGGGTATTTCTTCCTCAGATCTGCCTCGCGGCCACCTTCGCGGTCGTTGGGATGGTCGCTAGGCACACGAACTGCATATGCTTTCTTTTTGTGGTCGGGCTCGCGGTCACGAGCTTGGTCGCTAACTCCTCGTCAGAGCTCTCTGGACAGTTTCTCGCGGCCGGCCCAGCGGTCACCAGGTTGGTCGCGAGCTTCTCGGAAAAAAGCTCTGCCTCTTTCCTCGCGGCCGTGCTCACGGTCGCGAGCTCGGTCGTGAGATCCTCGTTCAGCTCACTTTCGTCTTTTTCTCGCTCGGGATTATTCTGGCACTCTTTCCCACTCCTCAACTGGATGACAAAACACTGATTCTTCGGGTTTACCTCCGTAGTGATGGGAAATTGGCCCGACTTTTGTTGCGCATTCAGCTGTGCGGCTATTTGACTAATTTGGTTTTCCATCATCTTCATGTGTTTCCCCATAGCCATCACAATGGACTTCAGATGAGTTATCCTCTGACCAGTGCTACTGATGAAGGCGTTCTGCTGAGTCGCCAATTGTTGGTTGCTCACAACCAACTGTTGCATCATCTCCTCTAAGCTCTGCTTTTTCGGCTCCTAAATCATCCCATTCTGCACTGCAAAACTTGCTGGAGGTTGTTGGAAGTTGTTGGGGTTGGCATACGACAAGTTAGGATGATCTCTATTGTTAGGATGGTACGCCGAATTTTCCCCAGGACGGTTCCTCTGACTTATAAAATTAACGTCCTCCGTCTCAAACTGGATTTTCAAAAGAGTAAACTTCTCCATGAGATCGTCAGATTTGAGTCACTCTCACAAGAACCGCTTTAACGACATCGCTCTTCCATCGCCATTGATAGCAGCTGGCGCCCATCTCTTCTATGATTCGCTAGTCTCCTCCACTCATCGATTCAATAGGCATCCTCCTGCCGATGCATCCACAATGCTCCTCATGTGAAATGTCACCATCAGAATTGCGTGATCTGCGCTCTTTGAGAATCCATGTTGCGGGCATTTTCTCAATAGCCCTCGAATCTCTCCATGCCTCGAATAATGATTCATCTCCTTGTTGGCGAAATGGGAGATCTCGCTATTATCTTCGCGCTTTAGCCGACGGAAAATATTTCAAAAACCTCGCAAAGTTTCCGAATCGTCCTATCCCAAGACGGTCCGTGCTCTTGAACCAATCCATCGCTCGGTCACGAGAGAAAATCCGAGCATGCACATCCGGATCGTATCTTGTGGCACCCCGTTTTGCTTGATGGTGTCACATATATCCAAGAATGTCTCCAGATGAGCATTTGGATCCTCAGTCACTCCTCCCCCGAATTGCTCTCCTTGTACCATACTTATGAGGGCCGGCTTCAACTCAAAATTGTTTGCATACACTTCCGGGACCCATCCACCTCCTTGGAACTGCTCCGTTGGTGGTCGTTACATATAGTTCAACGGTCTCGTCTCTACAGCAGAGAGGAGTCCCATGTTCGTCATCTGGCGCTGCATCTCTGCAAACTCTGCCAAAAGACGTGCAACATTCTCGGGAGGTACGCCCCCGATGTTCGGATTCGCTGCCATGTCTTGCCTTCTTCTTTCTCGTCTTCTTCTCCTTTGGGTATTTTCGATTTCGAGATCTATAGGTAATTCAGGAGGTCCTTGGGACCTTGTGATCATAAACTACCTAGAGAAAAAAAAAGGGAGAAATCAGCTCTGGCAAGAAAAACAAATAAAATAAAATTACAACTTGAATTAATAATTCCAAATCGTCAAGTTATTCCTATATAATCTAAACAATCCCCAGCAACGGCGCCAAAATTTGATCGACACTTTTTCTAACACGAAAACGTGCAAGTATAAAGGTAAGTCGAGTATCGAATCCACAGGGATGGTAACACGAAAACACAGAAGCTAACTCAACAATAATTCATCATTATCCAAGAACAGATTTGGTTTGATAAGGTTTTAGGGCTTCGAATATTAAATCCAAAGCCAAAGGTTACAATGCAAAAATAAACGAAAGCAATAAACACTCAAAGAGATAATAAGATAGAAAGACTAACCCTAGAGATGCATTAATCCTACCCACAACGTATGTTTATCTAGCTTCCTATTAACCAGTTTTAATCCAGAAAAGATGGAAGATCACATATGTAACCAACAATTTCAGTTACGATAATTGTGGCAGTTGATTAGCAATTTTCCTTATTACTGTTACGTCTCTAGTTGAAAATTAGCAACTCGAAAAGGATCACAAAGAATAAGCTTCCTACGAATGTTTCTATCTCAGCTACGACTCAAGGTTTATTCATATTGTGCATTCAAGATCGATTGACAATTAAAACAGTTAAGTAATTAACTAGCAACTAGATATGCATCAAGATTGATCAGAAATTAACACATATTATTAAGCACCAAGAATCACAAATCAATGCCAGGAAGGTAAATAGTAATAGCAAGAATCACAACACTTAGGATAGAATCATGCAAACCTTAGGATTAGAACGAAAATTTAGCTAGACATATAAATCGAAATAAAATACGAAATAATCATAGAAATAGAAATTATATAGATAAAACCCGTAATGTGGCATCTAAAGAACAATCGTTGGGTTCGTATCCCAACCTCAACGGAAAATGGGAAAATACGAAATTCGTTCGGACGAAATCGTTCCAAGCGATAAAAATGCATAGAACAATTGTAAAACAATGGAAAAACTAATACTAGATGAATCCAAATCAAAGCTAAAGTGCAAATATATGAAAAACTGAATAAAAACTGAGGAAAATCGTGTTGGAGAGGTTCTATGCTGGAGTGGGGGCGATGCCCTATTTATAAGCAAAAGGTGAAACCCTAATTTTTGGTCTACCATTGCTTGGCGGCGAGCTCATGGTAGCTAGCTCGGTCGGAAGGATCTGAGCCGTGCGTTTGTTCGATAAGCTCGCGGCTGGACTCACGCCCGCTTGCTGTGCTTCGCGGCCTGTCTCGCGGTCGCTAGCTCGGTCGCGTGAAATTGGGCAGTAGCTATTCCGAGGCTCTCGTGGGTAGGGCTTGCGGTCGTGGCGATTTGCTTAGTGGCCGACCTCGCGGTCGCGAGGTCGGTCGCGTGAAACTGGGCAGAATGAATTCGTGGCTCTCGCGACTGGGCTAGCGGTCGTGAAAGATGGCCGCTAGACCCTATTTTTGTCCTTCTTTGGCTCGTGCTTCGCTTCGTGCTTCGATTATCAACCTATAAGCCTACAAAACATCAAAGAGGAACCCAAGAGCAGTATCTTCCAAAAATAGATAAAAGCATTAAGATTCAATATATAAACGCGCTTTTTACTCGTTTATTGCCAAAATTTGATCCCTACTTTTTCTAACACGAAAACGTGCAAGTAGATAGGGTAGTCGAGTATCGTATCCACATGGATTGTAATACGAAAACACAGAAGCTAACTCAACAATAATTCATCATTATCCAAGAACAGATTTTGTTTTAAAAGGTTTTGGGACTTCGAATATTAAATTCAAAGTCAAAGGTAACAACGCAATTAAAAACGAAAATAATAATCACTTGAAGAGATAATAAAAATGAAAGACTAACCCTATGGATGCTTTAATCCTACCCACAGCGTATGTTTATCCTGCTTCCTATTCACCAATTTTAATCCAAACAAGATGAAAGATCACATATGTAACCAACAATTTCAGTTAAAATTGTGGCAGTTGATTACTAATTTTTCCTATTACTGTTACGTCTCTAGGTGAAAATAAGCAACTCCCCAAGCACGATTTTACTCTAGTTTTTCATTTATTTTGACTTTAGCTTTGCTTTAGATTCATCTAGCATTAGTTTTTCCATTATTCTACATTAGTTCTACGCATTGTTATCGCTTTGGAACGTTTTCGTCCGAACGATTTCCGTCTTTTCCTGTTTTCCATTGAGGTTGGAATACGAACCTAACGATTGTTCTTCAAACGCCGCATTACGGGTTTTATCTATATAATTTCTAT
This sequence comes from Salvia rosmarinus, assembly GCA_036937905.1. Taxonomy (NCBI): domain Eukaryota; kingdom Viridiplantae; phylum Streptophyta; class Magnoliopsida; order Lamiales; family Lamiaceae; genus Salvia; species Salvia rosmarinus. The sequence goes on from CM072821.1 coordinate 33,292,398, forward strand.
TTCTATGATGATCCAGTCCAATATCAGATAAAGCTCGAACACATCGCAGATGGTTTGAAGATCACCCATTTGATAATATTCTAGGTGATCATATTGATAAAGTCATAACTAGAAGATCAGTTATTGACTCAGCCAAAGTTGCAGAACAACTGACCAACACAAAATCAACATTATTCAGTTGCTTCTACTCACAAGTAGAATCGAAAGATGTCCTTAAAGCGCTCAATGGTGTTAGCTGGATAAATATAATGTAAGAAGAACTGAACGAGTTCTTAAATAATGCAGTATGAGAATTGGTGGACATACATGACAATCACAAGGTGATAAGTCTGAAGTGGATTTTCAAGAACAAGAAAGATGAAAATGGTTATGTCACTAGGAATAAAGCAAGGCTAGTGGCTAAAGGGTACAACCAATAAGAATGGAATAACTACGACGAAACCTTTGCCCCAGTTGTAAGACTGGAAGCTATTCATTTGTTCATAGCCTATGCTGCACAAAAGGGATTCAAAGTCTATCAAATGGATGTTATGTGTGCATTCTTGAATGGGTATCATAACTGATGAAGTGTTTGTGGAACAACCACCTGGTTCTGAGATTGAAGGTCCTCACAAGGTCTATAAACTGAAGAAAGCCTTTAATAGACTCAAACAAACTCCCATAGCTTAATATGACACTTTTTCATTATACTTGAAAGAAAGGGGTTCAAGAAAGGCTCAATAGACAAAACCCTTTTCACTCTCAAGGATAGTGATGATGCTCTCGTGGTCCAGATCTATGTTGATGATATTATCTTGGATCTAAATCTCAGAAGTTATGAAAGATGTTTGATGATGTTATGACTGAGAAATTTCAGATATCTATGATGGGAGAGATGAACTTCTTCCTAGGACTACAAGTGAAGTAGTCAGCACAAGATATCTTCATAAGTCAAACCAAGTATACCAAATAGCTGATAATCAAATTCGAAGTCCAGCAAGCTAAACCAGTATAGATTCTGATGAACATAAACTGGAAGGTGGAATCTGGCATAGAAAGTAAGCCCTTGGATCACACCAAGTATCGAGTAATAATTGGATCGCTACTCTACCTTACTTCTAGTAGACCTGACATATCTTATGCAGTAGAAGTATGTGTGAGATGTCAAGTTGATCCAAAAGAAGCTCACCTAGAAGCAGCAAAGAGGATACTGAGACACCTCAATGGAACACCGACTATAGGTTTATGGTATTCTGCTAATGATAATTTTTAACTTTAGGTTACTCTGATTTTGTAGGTTGCAGGTTAGACAGAAAATCGACTTAAGGGATGTGTTAATATTTTAGAAGCAAACTGATTTCTTGGTTTTCCAAGAAACAGACATCAATCGCCACGTCCATAACTGAAGCTGAGTATATGGCTGTTGGAAGCTATTGTTCTCAAATACTCTGGCTGAAGCAACAACTGAGAGATTATGAAGTCGCAACAAGTGAAGTATCCATCTACTACGACAGTTCAAGTGCCATAGCAATCACCATCAACCAAGTCCGACAAACCAAATGCAAACATGTTGATTTTCGACACCATTTCATTCACGATCACATTGAAAAGAAGGACATCATTGTTGAGAAAATTTATACTGATATCCAATGTACTGATATTCTTACAAAGGTGCTTGCTGAAAATAGATTGAACATGTTTTGAAGATAGCTAGGACTACTGAACCCAGAGGAGTAAGAAACTAACGCTGATGAAGTAAAACTAATGAAGGACATCATAATGATTCCAGAGGAAATCCATGCTGATACGTCCTACTGAAATATATTAGCCAACCAATTATCAGTTATATTGATTCAAGGATGAATCTATACTGATAGGTCAAAACTGACGAACTCAACAAGAATGATACTGGCTAGTCATCAGTATCAGCTCAAACTAGTAACATCAACTGGTATCAATATCAGTACCACTTGATGTCAGTCCCGTTAATCAGTCTGACAAGGTATCAGCTGACTACTATATCCAGCTGACCAGTAAACTTATTGAATCTCATACTGACTATATCTTACTGATAAAACTCGTACAGAAATTAATATATCGACCCATGTATTAAACACTTAGAATTTATTTCGATTCATTTATGACTAATGATTTGAGTTTAATATTCTCGTTTTTACCCCGTCAACTTTTGTGCATATGATATCTTCCTCACATTTAATGTATGTCAGAAAAAGTAACTCCAAAAGTGATAAAGTAAAAGCACTTTTTCACCGCTTCAAGGCGCGTGCAGAAGGTCAAATGTTTATTCCTTAAGTGATCGTGAAATTCGGCATCACCCACCTATTTAAAACCTTCTCCCCCACGATTACCACTTCACACGTTCAAAATTCCATTACCCCGCATTTTCAAGCTTACTATTTTATGCAAATTTCTTAAATTGTAGCTACACTCACTCAAATTTTAAGGTTATAGGCACCATGGCACTAAAGAAAGCCACCAAATCCACCATGTTTGAGAAGCCACAAGTACATCAAGATAACTCAGTGTCATTCTCTGAAGTCACCAACGAGGATGCCATGACATTCTCAACTTGCTCAGGATGTAAGAATGGAAGCATTTCCTCTCTCATCAACCAGCCCTCTACGTTAATGAGCAAGTGTTGGAGTTCTACGCCATGTTGTCATATGACAAGAAAACCAACGGCGTTCATACATCTATCACTGTCTTGGAGCAGACGGAGATAAGCAAGGAGCACACCAAAATAGACATCGATGTGGTATCTATTGTTCGCCAATTATTCTGCCTATCTCTTATCGGCAACCTTCTACATACTGACCTCGAACAGTCCTTTGTGGAGAAGAAAGTACAAAGGATGCTGGAGCCAGACACACCTCACACCTCTACCTTGAAGCGCTCCTGGTTCAGATCTAAGTATAAGTTGTTGGTAAGTATTATTCATCGATGCTTTTATGGTCTGTTGGGGTTCTTTGACCAGATCTCTATTGCTCAACAACAACTCCTCGTTGGACTGGCATCAACCAAAAAAATCAATTGGAAAATGCCTTCTTCCGGCTGCTTAGATCAAAAGGGTTTTTAGAAGGACAAAATAATACGCCTTAGAGGTAAGGTGTCATCCATTATTTTGGAAGCTATGAAGGAGACAAGAGGTTGGAAATATAGCTGGCAGGAGGCTGAACAAGTTCCCAGCAGACACAAACTTCTTCAGTCTAACTCTGCTACTCTTCAGATCATGGGCTTGAGAGTCCCTCCTTATATAAAAAAGATAAAAGGGGTAGAGATTCAAGAAGGTTGGCCCAAGAGATAGCACAAGGCTGCACCAGCTAGCAAAGATAAGCAAGTCCTTGTAGTTGAGAAAAGTAAATGAAGAAGTTGTTGGATGGGCTTGAATAACTAACCTTCTCAACAACCATGGCCTTATGCTCGTTCATCTTTTTATGGCATTTGGCTCTGAGTGATTTCTTCTCTTTGTAACGAAGCTTAGGGCAATCAAGGAAGTGCCATTTCTTTCCATAGTGAAACACTTATCCTCCTTGTAATCTGATCGGTTGGGCTTGTTGTTAGTCCGATCTTTGCTTCATCTTTCTTTGCGACTTCAATCATGGTTGCTTCTGTCCTTTCAGTACTTGTTGTGCCTCTTCATTCGAGCTTCCATCTTCCCGAATCTTTCAGCCATTAGTGTGTATTGAGTTATCAAATCATAATTGTTGTACTCCCATTTGTCTTTGGCTGGTTTCATTGTTTTTTTGCTCTTATCAACTTTAAGAGTAGCACATTTGCATGTGCTGGCTTGAGGTTTTTTTCCAGATGCTTCAGCTTTGGATGACTCTTCAGTTTGTCTTATGGCATACTCATCAGCCTTCAGTGCTGAGAATAGTTTGTCAGTAGACATCTCATTAAATTCAGCTTTCTTGTGAAAAGCTACTATGTAAACTTTTCAATCAGTAGAAGGGAGTGCCCATAGGACTTTCAGGTTGAATTCTCATTGAGTGTATTTTTCCTTTCTTAGGACTAAGATCTCATTGATGATTATCGCGGATCTGAGTTCCATATCATCAATGGATTCTCCTTTTTTTGTTTGAAGTTGTCAAACTTCTGACAAGTTATCGTCAGCTTGTTTTATCTTCTCTGAGCCAGCACATAGGCTCTCAAGTGTATCCCACAGCTCATTTGTAGTTTTTGCACTTCATAATCTTCCCGATGTGAGAATTGGGAACATTTTCGAAGATGATGTTTTTCACCAGGTTATCGAGCTCGTCTTATTTTCTTTGTTTAAATGTGAAGGCAACTCGATCATTTGGCATGTACTCATAGACAAGTTCCTTCTGGACATCTGTGCCAACTTTCAGGGTCTTCTCTTTAATAATGATTAGACCCTTCGTGATGACCTCCTGTATTCAGCAATGATGGACAGTGATATATCTTTTGAGTTTGAACTTTCAGATCTCATAGTTATCCACGACAAAGATGGGGAGTGACGTAGACCTACTGTAGCTAGTTTCTATCACATAAAATATGTAGCATTATGCAAAATATATAAGCTTAGGATTTGTTCAGTTGAAACCTTACTCAGGAAGAGTCAGTAGTTCTTAAGAACACAACTCTGATACCAATTGATGGTCCTGTGTGGGGTCATACTGGTGTATAAGATGGAAGTGGATGGGAGAATACAACCAGTTAAGGCAAATAAAAACTTTTTTTAATCAATAGTTGACCTTTTACAGATGTCAGTAGATGTCGGGTTACTGATGTCGGTTAGTACTGATGTCAGTACTGCTGATCAGTTCGGTTAAGGGGAGTCTTGTATTGTGTGTGGTCAGTTAGTAATCCTAATGACTACTTCAGCAACTAATCAATTGGATTGAATCTTTTATCAGTATTATTGGCTTTAGTACTTCTTTTGAATTCTTTTAGTAATTTAATGACCATACTGGTGGTTCTTTTACTGAAACATGTAAACATAAAAAGTTCGTGCTTTAACAACAACACTATATTATATAAACAGAGCAAACATCAAGAGAGATTTTGAAATCTAATCAAAATAGTAAATAAAGATAAAATTTTCTCAATAATATTGCTAATGCATTAGGAACGAATTTAGTGAAGTTGGTTCAAGCGTGAGGAAATCAACACGTGATTATATGTTTGAGCTATTCCAACTATTTTTGGTCCATTTATCGGCTGGTTTATAAATAGAATTACTCTTGACCTGCGACGACGCCGTCTTGGACTCTTCAGTCTTCACCAACTAACACAACTAGCATAGAGAAACCTCCTAATGCCTTCAAATTTTCATCATGATGTAGTAACAGTATCTGTAAATGTTATCCCTTTTACATATTATGTTTATCATATTCGAGTTATGGAAGTGTCAAAATATATTTCTTTTAAGATAAATTTAGAAATGAGTGAAGGAAGAAGATAGTCTTTTGAGATAGTAAAAGTAAATATTAGCCTCAAAAATAAAAAACATAAAAAAACAACTCATGTTGTTTTGCTTTTATTGTATAGTTAATAAGATACAATTCACGTTAAAAAACATTTTAGTTGTGAATTATATGCAAAATAAAATATTAATTCATAATTGAGAATCTTTATAGTTGTGAATTATATGCAAAAAAAAAATATTAATTCATAATTGAGAATCTTTTTAGCTGTGAATCGTAGGCAAACACACTAATTCACAATTAAGAATCTTCTTAGTTGTGAATTGTAGGCAAAACGCATTAATACCTAGTCTATATATTGCTTGATTGTGAATTATCCTTATTTTATTACCATTCACAATCAAAAGATGGCTTAGTCATGGATGAGCATAATATAATTCGTAACTAAACAATGACTAGGTTCTGAATTATACTTCCTCCGTCCCATTATTATTGGCTCGTTTTTCTTTTTGGGCTGTCTCATTAAGTTGGTCCATTTCCAAACAAGGAAATAATTTTACACTAAAAATTACCTCGAATTCCGTGTCACACACTACTTTACACACAAAACACAACTCTTTTTAATCTACGTGCAAAAAAAAAACGTGCCTTGAATATTGAGACGAGGGGTATGATTTTTGCCTTCATTCACGAGTTACTTAGGCTTAGTTGTGAATTATTCGTGAATTTACAGTTTTCGAAGTGGAGTGTGAATTAAAAAACATCAACAATACAAATAAGGTAAAAGATAAATTTGAAGATTGTTTGACAAATATACCAATATAAAAACAACATAAAGATACGTAACTCGCCGTAAATTGATCGTCTTTTCGACTTGAAGATAGATAATTCATCAATTATTTTCGAAAAATAAACAACTTTTTTTTTATTATCTTCTGATCTGATTTCGATCACCACCATAATATCATTGTCAAAGTTTGGTGCAAATTTGGATAGAAAGGAATTTGGAGTTGAGAGTTTGGTAAATAACACACCAAATTCTTCCAATGAGATCTTTTGAAATTTGGTGGCAGAGTTTTCAAAAATAATAATAACATAACGTAAGGATAATTATATTTTTTAACAAAAATTTGCTAAGTTTTACCGTTTTATTCTTAAGACCATTTTTTACCTAAGTTAACTCTGTAAAAATTGTCATTACATTTATATGACATAATTATGAAATAAAATGTCAAAGAATACATCAAAGAACAAGTTCATGTGTTTATTCATACTAGCAGATAGGGATGTCAACGACGGTCTTTATCCAGACCGATCCGGAACCGTTCAAAGTCCATTAAATTTTAAAGTAACGGTTCCGTTCGGTCGTTCTAGAACTGCTGACTCTAACGATTCGGACCTGCCCATTATATCCGGTTCCTATCCGACCGGTCAAGATTTTTTTAATTTGAGCATTACATATCCACTTTTTTTTGTAAGAGCATTTTACATTTGAGTGTAATTACGAAATATTAATTAATTTACAAACACATCTTGTGCTTGCATATTACATCATGAACTTCATACCGTGCCCTTTACAATATTGTATATTGATAAAATTGTAATATTATTACTATATAAATATTCCGAATCAACTGATTAAATATTATGAGATAAGAAAGAATATATGCGTTTCTTTTTTTTTTTGAAAACAATAGAATGTCCAAAATATTGAGCTGCTTCGATATCAATTCTCTATTCATGTGTCATGTAATTTCGTATTATTAGTACATCCATATTTAGATATTTGTAATATCACTCAATATACTTCGTATGATGTTATTTAAAATAGGGTAATTGTATTTCTAAAATTATATTTTATTACTTTTTAAAGTTATAATTAGTTGAAATACTTGTTATACTAGAAAGCTTTCGCGCAGATCGATTGCATGTGATTGTGTTTGATAAATCCTCACAATTTTCCCACTACTACGATGGAAATTGTAAATAAAATGAAATAAAAAGAGAGAATTGTCATATAAATGTATAACAATTACAAATTTAATTCTTAATCCAGTGGACTATAGAATTTAATTAAGGTAGCCAATAGTTTAGGCGGAGGTCTAGATGATTTGTGGCATGCGGAAATCAATGTCATTTGGCTGGCAACATTAGAAAAATACTTTCAAAAGATTTTTCTTATGGGCCACAAATACGATACGATACAAGGACGAAAATACGTTAATTTTTAAAAATCAAAATACGACTATGTTCAAAATACGCTTATATTTATTTATAATATATTTTATATTTTAGTCCAATAAAGATTTTTCCTTTGTTGAAATTTGAAATATGAAATTGAAAATTTTGGGATTTGGGTGTAGTGCCCACCGGAACCGCTTAAGAATGGGTATCCCGATCCAAACCATAACTTGATGGTCCGGATCCTGTTTATCTTGGGTCGGTTCAACCGTAACCAATACTAATTTATTGGTTACTTGCAGGTAAAGCTCGCCTGTTGACATCCCTACTAGCAGGATACGTGCAATACATGTAAATTACTGAATTTATATTATATTATATTATATTATATTATATTATATAAGAAGAATAGATCAACTTGATCTTATTAATTTTGCAAGAATTATAAATATAAAAGAATTCTTATTATATCAAATATATAAAATTTATGTACACATTAAATTATATTTTTTTTTTAAATAATAGTAAACATATAGTTATAAATCAAATTTGTAAAAGTACACAATCAAAGAACAAGTTCACGTGTTTATGCATATATGTTACCGACTTCAATAAAAATGCCCCCCACACATTAACAAGTACATGCATACAGTCGCACAAATATTATAAAATACGTAAAATATATATGTGGAAAATTCGTAGGAAGCTACATATCGAAAGGGACAATTAATTGAATATAAATTATACCATAAAGGTTCCAACAAGCCAAGCTTCGGAGTAGTTGTGACAATATTTATAATATCAAGATAGAGTCATGAGAACGCACAGTAATCCTAATCCAGCTAAATTTGAAAAATCTTATGTCCTTGCATTAAACTCAATATTTTCTTATTTTTTTCTAGAATAAAAGACAAAAACAAAAAAACGTGGTGAATAGAATTATGTGCGTAGTTGAACGCTTCCTACTTTTGGCCGACAATGGAGCCACGTGACTTGCAAATATCCCCATAAACTATATTTTACAATACCACTGGAAATAGAATTTTATGTTTTTCATTGAATCGATCAAACGAATTAACTAATTATTTATTAATATTGCATACAAATATATCAAGATCAACATTTCCGAGAAATTTCTTTGCAATTTCCGAAGAAAACCTTTAATTTATTCTTCAAATATTATTAAATTCAGTATGAGAAATTTATAGAATAAACGTCCATCATGGACGTAGAAATTGAGATATCGTAGAAATTGAGATATCGTATCGAATAGCATTCAATCAATATGTCCAGTGATATCGTAGGTAGAATTTTCATGATATAAAAAAAATACTCCCTCCATTCTAATATTTTTGGCTCATTTTCTTTTTTGGATCGTTTCATTAATGTTGGTTCATTCTTAAAAAATAAATACTTATACACACAAAAGTGTCTTGAATTCAAAGAGTCACACTATTTACGTGTCCAAAAATTTTGAACCAAGATTTATGAGACGAAGGGAGTAATAATTTGTGGACTCAAATTTAAATCCAACTATATCACCCTATTGTAGAGATTTGATGTACATATAAGCTCATCAAAATACTTGTATTCTTGTGTGTTGATCTAGTGGTGAGTGGTTAATGTCTCGATGTTAAAGGTCTCGAATTCGAGTCAACCGTGATGTGTTTTTAAATTTATATATTTAATTGAAAAAAAATATTAGTATTCTTTAACTTTGAAACATATGATACATTTTGCAATAATTCGTGAATTTATTATCTACATTTTAATGCCTTTATCTACTGGTTTCTTTAATTTTTTTCTTTTTTCTTTTTTAGAAGTGTTTTTGTATCGATTGATTAAGTTGCTTGTCCACATGTGTATTTCTTTACTAAAAGAAATACTCCCTTAGTCTTGCTTAATTTGGTTCATTTTTTTTTGGTATGGTTATTTAGGATAAGTGTATAAAGTGATTAAAAGAATAAAAAAATTATGATCTACACTTTTTGAATAGATAATGAGCTCTTAAAAAATGAACCAAATTAAGTAGGACAACCCGGAAATGAATATGAGCTAAGTTCAAAGAGATGTAGGGAGTATATTTTAGTAGAGAGGAAATTTCACTGTTAACTTCCTACTAAGGGGAATATATATTTGTTAATTTGCTATTTTTACGTCGGCAGCATGGCCGAATCTCTACAATTTACGAACCTTTTGAAATTGAGGTGGTCTCATGTGTAAACATTCGTATGTGCAGATATTAATATTTTTAAAAAGAATTATAAATGATACTTTTTTGTTGTTGTAAATGACACTTCTTTTTAATATAAAAGATATTTTTTAATTACGTGGTAACAAATGATATTTTCTTTCAATGTAAATGATAATTTTCTTAAAATAATTTGCACTTTTTGGACGTCCGTATAATGCGAATGTCCGCAAGAATTTTTATGTTTTGAAATTTATAAAAGAAGAATAAAGCAAGAAAACAACAAAAGGAATTAAAAAATTTATTACATTTTCCACTCTTATAATTTAAAATTGTCATGAAATAACTGCAAAAGATTAAGCACATGCATTTGCAGATTCATAAAGCCTTCACTTCAAGGGGGGTTATATTTCTTTGATATTTTTATTTTATTATATATATATATATATATATATATATATATATATATATAAGGGGAGTCATATAATATCCAAGTCTTAGGTAGTATGTAATACTCAATTTCATTTATTCATTTCATAGATCCTATGATGGAGATTCTTTTAAAAAAATTCAGTTGTTTTTTGCTCATTTTTCTACAAGAAATGTAGATTCTTAATTTGATTTGTTATGTGATATAGAAAATAAAGCATGCATTAGTTAAATAGAGTCATGCATGTAACAAAATAAAATCCCACATGTAGGCCAAGAAATCATGCATATGGTTAAATAGAAACATGCATGTGACAAAACAGAGTCATGAATGTAACAAAACAGAAACGTGCATGTTGTTTCCTGGCACGCTGGCACAAATGCACCATCCACTACCGCAGCGCTGTTGTCTGTTGCTGCTATTGCGGTGGTATCTCCCGGAAAAAGTAGTTTCTCCATTTTTCTAAGTAGAAACAAAGAATAACTAGAAAAGAAGAAGAAAGGGCCACATGACTTTTATGCCCCCTGTGATTTTTATTTTTTATTTTTAAATAGGGCTACCACTTGCTAGTTTCTGGTATATCTATATGTCCACAATATATGGTCTAGATTGGATATTACATACTACGTAAGGACATGTTACTATCAGAATCCAACCCATATATATATATATATATATATATATATATATATATATATAGAGTTTGGTTCAAATAAGAACCAATTTTAACGTGAGAACTAAGAACTACGAAAACAAAATGAATATGCTATGAAAGTTAATGAATACTGCGAAAGTTAATGAATCCAAAATTGAATTTTCACCGTGGTTCGAATCCCATGAGAGGCGAAAATTCTATTTTTTTATTCATTAACTTTCAGCATATTCATTTACTTTCATAGCATATTCAGCCTCACGCTCGCACAATAAAATGGTTTTTACGTTAACCCTCCCCTATATATATATATATATATATATATATATTGGGATCATATAATACCCAAACCTTAGATAATATGTAATACTCAATCCCATCCATCCATTTCATAAATCATTTGGTGAATTTTTTTCGGATTTTTAAAACCAGATTTCACTATAGTAAGGGTAAATTAGTAATTTGATTTGTTATGTGATACAGAAAACAAATCATGCATATGGTTGAACAGAAAACTGCATATGATTGAATACAAAAATGCATACTGTTAAACATAAAAATGTATATGAGATTGACTTGTCCAAAATTTATTCTCTCGTTTAGATTGCTTACTCTAGCTTCATAATTCGAAAGAATATAAGTGATCAACAAAAAAGAAAACAAAAGGTCAACAAGAAAAGTGCTTGTGCAGAGAGGAGAATGAAGAAAAAGAATATTGTTTTGTTCATTTTTCCATTTTTTTCCTTTGAGAAAATAAATAGAAAATAAAAAATGGGTTGTCATCACATTGTGGTGCATCCAAATGTTCAAAATCTATGTTCCAGATTGAATATTACATACTACCAAGCACAATGTATATATGTAGGAGGGATCATATAGTATCGAAGTTTTCGATAATATGTAGTACTCAATATCATCCATTCATCTCATAGATCCTATGGTAGAGATTTATTTTTTAACCTATTAGGCACTAATTTCGCTTAGAGTAGACTAGTAATTTGATTTGTTATGTAATACAGAAAACAAAACATACATATTATTATACAGAAAATTGCATATGATTAAATATAAAACTGCATAAAGTTATATAGGGTTGAACACAAAAATGCATAATTTGATTTGTTATATAAGACAGAAAAGTAAAGTGTGTATATTGTTATATAGAAAACTGCATAAGGTTGAAGATAAAACTGCATAATGTTGAACACAAAAATACATATGAGATTGATTTCTTTAGAATTTCTTCTCTAGTTTTGGTCACTTCTCTTGTAGTATGCATGCTTCTATTTTAAAGGATGCATTTTTCTTTTTGCAGATATGCAAGTTTTTGTTTCGTAATATATAAGTTTTTACTTTATAGTATGCGTGTTTCTGATCGCAAATGTGCAGGTTTCTCTTGATACATATACATGTTTCTATGTAGTCATATACATATTTCTTGTAGGAGGCTTCCCTCTCACTTCCTAAACTCCAATCCTTCTCCAATTTCTGACATGTTCGATTTATATACTAAAAGCAAATTAGTTTAGCTTGTATACAATGTCTTCTGTTACCATTATTTCGATCTCTTATCTGAGTTATTTACTTGATTGCATATATTGTCATATTATTCATATAAAAGTTAGATCATACAGTGTGTAGAAGATCACAAAAGTAATTGAGATAAATTAATTGAGATATAAAATGGATCACAACTGAGACAACTTAAAGACTAGTTGTTGGTATAAGCTGCAGTATAGATAAGAAGTAACTTGACTTGGTTGTTTGTCTATGTTGGTACGTCTTGACAAATTGATGGGTTATAGTGAGATGAGTTCTTCTATCTTACCATCGTGAAGAACCTAGATCTCAGTGACATTACGTTGACCTAAACCTCGATAAGGTTTCAAATGAGTATGAGTTACTGACCATCACTTTGACTTGTTATGTGTGAGGGTTACATGGGATAACCCAATATTCTTCGTATCTTAGGTGGTGACAAAACTTGTATATCATGCTGGGTGTCTACATCGAGTAATTGCATCCATTTAGGATGATGACGTCCCCTTAAGGAGCTCAAAATGTTTGTCGTACTAAACCCTGTAGGTTGAGTTAACTCAAGTACGATAATAAGGTTAAGTGGTACTACTTAAGAAACTAATAAGTGATTAATTAGTTTAAGCAGTTATAGTGCTATAAATAATTAATGGACATACAATATCTTAAAACAGGGATTCGTAAGTCTAAGTACAAGCTCAACTTGACTTCAATAATAAATAGGTAAGTCAATATTTATTCTCCAGTGGAAAGAATAAATGTTTATGAATTAATTTTTGTTTTGGAATGAACATAAGATAATTAATTCACTTTAGGCTCATCTGTATTCCTTGTATTTGATCACTGGCTGGCCCACCAAGGCTTTTAGCCATGGAATTTTCGCCCCCTATGTACTGTCCCAATTGAGACTGAGATTTGTTAATTGTATTATTAATATAATTCATATCATAGTTTAGATAAAAATTATCTGATGTCTAGAAGATATCAAGAGATAATTATTCTAGAATTATTTGATTGGAATGAAGACAATTGTCTACACTGACCATGTCGCTATCAGCTATCTTTTTATATGAAAGATGCCAAGCCACAATTGATCCGTTTGATTCTCTTGTTACAAGAATTTGATATAGAAATCAAGGATAGTAAAGGTTTTGAAAACGTGGTGTCCGATCATCTTTCTAGGATTGAGAATCCGTTGGAAGGAGAGGAACATGGAGTACCATAGATGAAGCATTTATAGATGAACAACTCCTACAAGTGCAAGCAACTACACATTGGTATGGGGATTATGTGAATTACCTCATTGTCGGCATCCACCCTTTTGGGTTATCAAGCTATCAAATGAAGAAATTCCTCCATGATATGAAGTTTTACTTATAGAGGAGCCCTACTTGTATAGATGGTGTGTAGACATGGTGATAAGGAGGTGTGTACCTCGAGAATAATGGGAGCCAATAATTTATCAATGTCACTCCTCATTGAGGGGTGCCCATTTTGGTGCAAATCGAACGGCGATGAAAGTGCTTCAAAGTTGATTCTATTGGCCAACTATTTACAAGGAGTTATTCCTTTGTGCATAAGTGCAATAGATGCCAAAGAATGGGGAACATTTCCAAGAGACATGAAATGCCATTAACAAATATTTTGAAGTAGAATTGTTTGATGTTTGGGGCATTGGTTTCATGGGTTCATTCCCTTCTTCCTCAAGGTTCCAATATATTCTTTTAGCGGTGGAGTACGTCTCGAGGTGAGTGGAGGCTATTCCTACTCAAACGAATGATGCGAAAGTGGTTCTCAAAATTTTGCAAAAGAACATCTTGACAAGGTATGGGATGCCCAATGGCTTTAATTAGTGATGGTGGAAGCCATTTTCACAACAAGTGGGTTGTCGGACTCTTGATAAAATTTGGTGTGAAACATAGAGTCACCACCGCATAACATTCACAAGCTAATGGTCAAACCGAGCTTGCAAATATGGAGATAAAGCAAATATTGGAGAAGACAGTGAATGGAAATCGAATGGATTGGGTGATGTTGCTTGACGATGCACTTTGGACGTATAGAATAGCCTACAAGACCCCCTTAGCATGTCCCATATCAATTGGTGTTTAGGAAATCATTTCACTTGCTGGTGGAATTGTAGCATAAAGCCTTTTGAGCTATCAAGAAGTTGAATTTCGACTTCGGTGGGACAAGCTAGGATAAGTCAACTCAATGAGTTTGATGAGTTTAGATCCAAAGTTTTTGAGAATTCTAGCATCTGCAAGGAGAGGACTAAGAGATTTCATGATAAGATGATTCAAAAGAGGGAATTTGCACCCAGAGATGAAGTCCCACTCTTCAATGCTCGCATTTCTTTCTTTCCGGGTAAGTTGAAGTCAAGATGGTCGGGGCCATTTTACTATTGGAAATTTCACCAAATGAGCCATTGAGTTGAAAGGTGATGATGGGCATACATTCCAAGTCAAAGGACAACATATTAAGGCATACTTTCATCTTGAGAAAAAGAACGATGTGTGTGTCATTCACATGATTTTCCATATTCTTAAAAATCGACAACTTCCATTTTAAATATAGAAAAAAAAGATAAATGAAACCGTTGGGAGTTAAGATGGGCGGTGAAGCTTACAACGAAAAGCCGAGACGGGGCCAAGCCCCTGCAACCTCGGCGATCATATTTTGATTGTATTTTATATATATTTTTCCCTTTTTTGAATATATATATAGGGTTGGGTTTCCGTAGTACCTGGTCCTCAGGTAGTACATAGTACCCAATCTAGACCACACAATGTGTTCATATGGACAGCCTAAATAAGCAACACGTGGCATGAAGTTTTTTATTTTTTTATTTTAATTTTTGTTTAAGGGCAAGTTAGTAATTATTTCTTCTTCTTGTTCTTCTCCTCTGCTGCAAATTGTTGTTGTTCATCGGAGAATAAAGAGATGTAGGTGGCAACGATGGCGCGGTTGAGGCGGTCACGACGGCAACAATAGCACGGTGGACATGGTCGCGACTATGGCGTTCATGATAGTGTAGGGAAATCTGATTTTATCCCTCTCCCGATGATCTATCTTGGATGTTTAATTCACCATACATTGATTATATACCTAGCATGCACCTATACAATTAATTGCAACACGTTGGTATTTTCTCTGTTTACCTGTGAAATTCGTCGGACAAGAATGGATCAAGACTCGTGCTTTGATCTTCTGGACTGTATCCCGATTGCCTAATCTCCAATGTCGAGTGAGGATAATCTATGGAGAATACTATAGAAATTCGCCTTCTTCCTCCCTTTGAGGTTTTCGAAAATCTCTAACTTTGAGAAGTATATTTTCGAAAATTTCACTCATGGATTCGGGTTTGATTTTCTCTCACCTTATATTTATAATGCAACCATAAATCATATCTAGATAGAATTTCTGCATATCCAATAAATATAATAATAACTCTTAAGATAGAGAGGATCAAAACAGAGTCCCAGGGGGACTCTAGGGGAGGTGGACGATTTTCACTAAGCAACATGCCTTGATGGGCCACCTATGGATCAAATACAAGGAATAAAGATGGACCTCAAAAAAATTAATTATCTTATGTTGAGCCCAGAACATAAATTAATTCATAAACATTTATTCATGCCACTAGAGAATAAATGCTGACTTTTATTTCCGAAGTTGAGTCGGGCTCGCACTTAGACTTAACGAATCCACGTATTTAAGATATCGTACGTCCATTAATTATTTACAGCGTTCTGACTGCTTAAAATAATTAATTACTTTAATTCCTTAAGTAGTACCACTCAACCTTATTATTGTACTTGAGATAACTCAACCTGCATGGTTAAGTATAATAAACCTTTTGAGCTCCTTAAGGGGACGTCATCATCCTAAACGGATACGGTGACTCGACACAGGTAACTAGCATGACATACAAGCACTGCCACCATCCAAGATGTAGAAAATCTTGGGTTATCTCATGTAACCATCACCCATAACAAGTCAAAGTGATGGTCATCAACTCATACTCACCTAATACCTTATCGAGGTTTAGATCAATGTAAAGTCACCGAGATCTAGGTTCTTCACAACGGTCAGATAGAAGAACTCATCTCATTGTGATCCATCGATATGTCTGAGACGTACCAGCATAGACAAGCAACCAAGTCAAGTCACTTCTTATCTATACCGCAGCCTAAGAATTTCACCGACAACTCGTCCTCAAGTTGTCTCACCGTGATTCTTTTATATCTCATTAAGCTTGACCAATCGTGCACTTTTGTGATCTACAACACAATCGTATGATCTAGCTTATATATGAGATTAGGGGTGTCTAACGGTTCGGTTAATCGTTAGCAGAACCGAATTTTCGATTAACAACCGAATTTCTCTAAAAGTGGGCGAAACCGAACCGCTTTAAATTTTCGGTTAATCGAAAACCGATCGGTTCAAGGTTCGGTTTTCGGTTAACCAAAACCGAATTAAAATTAATTAATAATAAAATAAATAAAATAATAATAAAAACAAATAAAATAATAATTAAAATAAATAAAATAATAATTAAAAGCGAAACTTATTAAAATAGATAAAATATTTAACAATAATTAATAAAGTAATAATTAAAATTGATTTTCATAATTTTAATTAATTAATTAGTAATTGAAATAATAATTAAAATAAAAACGGTTTTGGTTTTTCTGTCCGAACAGTTTCGGTTATCGGTTAACCAATAACCAAATTTTTTCAACTCGAACCGAAACCGAACCGATAACCAAATTTGTCGGTTTTGATTAACCGAATTTGTCGGTTTCGGTTCGATTCGGTTTTAACCGAAAACCGTTTAGACACCCCTATATGAGATAAATGGACATACATATACTATCAAGTAAACAATTCAGATAGGAGATTGTAATAGTGGTAACATGAATTATTGTATACAAGCTCAACCAAAACTGCTTCCAGTATACAAATCCAACAGATAGTAGTGGTTGGGCAATGGCTGTTGCTTGAGTTTCCTGAAATTTAAGAAAAAAGAAGAGGATCATGAGAGAAGGTTGAAGGATCGAGAGGAATGGTGACTATGGTGGTGTTTAAGGCGAAGTTCGCTAAAAATCGAAGAAGGATGCGGTGGTTTGCGGTGGAATTCATCGAAAATCGAAGAATGAGATAAATCGGAGAAGGAGGCAGAGATATGAAGCTCTCAGCAAAGAATATGCATACAAATGCATATAAACCTGCATAACAATACACATAAACCTGCATATGCATAATACTAAATAAACATGCATATTACAAAACAGAAACATGCATACTATTAAACAACAACATGCATACTAGGAAACACAAACCTGCATGCTTTAAAACAGAAACTCATAGGTTTTTCATTCTCAATATCTTTCTTTCTCTCTTCTCCAATATACACAAATACTTTTCTTATTGATCATTTGTTTTCTTTCGAATTATAAAGCTAGAAGTAATCGATTTAAACGAGAGAATAGATTTTGGATAAATAAATCTAATATGCATTTTTATGTTCAACATTATGTAATTTTGCATTCATGCATATGCAGTTTTTGGTTTTAAAACATGCATGGTTTGTTTTTCTATATCACATAACAAAAAAAATTATGCAACTTTGTATTCAACCGCATGCAGTTTTATGCATAACAATATACAGTTTTATATTCAATTGTATGTAATTTTATGTTTAATTACATGCATGATTTGATTTTCTGTATTACATAACAAACCAAATTATTAATCTACCCTTAATGTAGCGAAAATGAGCTTAAAAATCAGAAAAAATTCCACCATAGGATCTATGAGATGAGTGGATGATATTGAGTACTACATACTACCTCAGGCTCTGTAATACCCCGCATCGATAAATATGTTATATCGAACTATTAACTTTTAACGACCTTAATGAAATCACGTTTTATTATATCGAAGATTGATTTACCGCGTGCTCGATGAACGAGAATCGAAATCAAATTAAAAACATTAATAAAAGTCAAGATCAATACAGAAACATGTCGAACCAGATATATTATATCGTGATATATGTCACGTCATGCTTTTCAGGAATCACACCAACCCTTTTTGCTTTTCGGTCACTTTTTGTAACCCTTACAATCAATCTTACATCCTACCCTATCAACTAACCACTAGCTTGTACCTTTGGGAGATCAACCAAGCAACAAAATAAGTTACAATACACAAAAATCTCTTTCACTCTCTCACCTACCCCAAAACCAGAAAAACAAAAAGGAAAGAATTTACATTTCACAATTTGAGGGCATTCATTACATCAAGAAAATCCAACAACAACCAAAGTACAACTCATTCATCAAATATCAAGGTGTGTTTCGAGTTTTTCTGTTTCTGTTAATAGAAGTCCTAAGAAATTCTATGGAACATAGTTTACACATATGGCCATCCAACTAGAAATTCCAACTTTACTAAGATATCAAGTTTATTCAACTTCTTCACTAGAACATCTAAGAGCTTGAAACAAAGAAAAATAGTGAATGAATACATAATTTATCTCATTTCTGTTTTGGGCATCCTTCGTCTTGAATCGAGCCATCTAGGGCTCGGCTCTTATCGAGAGGGACGAGAAAATTAGGCTCGGTTACTGGTCTAAACTTTAGCGGTATGGTGGCATGACGACGCTGGACATTTGATAGGCGAACTTGCTGCCGGGTGACAACAGGAGACAATAGAGGCACCTGCGTATA
Source organism: Salvia rosmarinus (assembly GCA_036937905.1). Classification (NCBI taxonomy): domain Eukaryota; kingdom Viridiplantae; phylum Streptophyta; class Magnoliopsida; order Lamiales; family Lamiaceae; genus Salvia; species Salvia rosmarinus. Next base: position 33,311,509 of record CM072821.1, read on the forward strand.
GGCATTGCACACCGAGTTTACGATGGCATGATGGTTATGAAGGCAGAGCGATGGCCCCATCACAGGATCTGTCTGGAGACAACACCAGAACGACACAACGAAGGAGCAGCGATGGCGAGGCTTCGGCTAACTCAAAACGACGACGGCAAACCTGAAAACAAAGACGAGACAGAGAGGGTGAGAAATAGAGGAAAGGTGAGAGACAGAGAGGAGGGATAATTGTGCACGTGTGCGAGTGTGTTTGCACTGTGAGGGAAGAAACAGCGTCGGGTTTGGCGTGACAATGATGCTAAGCATCGACAACGATGGTAGGCGGATGGAGGCAACCACAACGCTCGTCGAGGTGGCACTCCATGGAGAAGCTGAGTGAGAGCCGAGAGTGAATGTGAGAGTTGTTTGCTATGATTTTGTGATGATTCTTGGTATTGTTTTACGTGTCATTTTCTATGGTTTGTCCTATTTATGCCGTCGTTTTGATTAGTATTTATCGATTCGGACTTACTTCGTTCGTCTCGATGTTTTGTAGGAAAATGGCATAAAATAGGATAAATTGGATCTGCCAATGATCATATATTATTGAAGAGCATTTCGACAGGAGTTCGTAGGTGCAAACGGTTCGTAAATCGGAGTTCAGACGAAGGAGAACGGGTCGAACGATAAAGTCGCGCCACGGCACCCGTCGGATGGCCGCGCGCCGCGCCCCACGCCCGCCCGCGCGCCGCCGCCAAGACACGCCCTCGCCCGTGCCCGCCGCCACCACCCAGCGCCGCTCGCTCGGCGCACGTTCGCCATTTCCTCCGGCGCTCATATGAACCGGCGCCACACGCCAGTGCCCCAGCCCGCGCCTCGCCCGTCGCGCCGATCACGCAGCGCCCGCCCATTATTTTCTCCGGCCGGCGCTGGCCGCCAGCCATTCCTTCCTTCACGCCCGCCAGCCGCCCGCCGCCCGTCGCGCGTTCCTCTCCCAGCGCGTTTCCACCCGCCCGCTCCGCCATCGCCGGCGCCTCGCGCTCACTCCGCCTAACGCCCATGCCGCGCTGCGCCAACTCGCGCCCCACGCGCCTTGCCAGCGACCCGCGCCAGCGGCCCCCCGCGGCCGCAATCAATCTGGGCCACTCCGCCTGCGCCCATGCCGCGATCGCCCAACTCTCGCCTCGGCCAGCTGCGCTTCCTAGCTTCGCTGCCCGCCCACCGACGCGTTCCAAGTGAACCGGCGTTCGGCCGGAGGCGTAATGTTTTATGAGCGCCCACCCAAGCCGGCGTTGATCGATTTATATATATATATCGCTAGGTCATTTTGAAAAGGGTTCAAAATTACGAGTCTTCTTGACCCGGTATTGTGTGTCACGATCTTTAAACTTCTTCCGACGATTCCTCGTGCAACATAACATATACAATCTTGGATTTAATTTATGCTTTCAGTTCATCGATTGAATAATCTTGTTTATATCGATTCATGCTTGGATTTAATAGTTCTTCTGGAATCATTTTTACAGTTTATTATTTATGATTTTTATTGGATTCAATTCATAGTGACAGTGGATTGTGTTCATGTTGCTTTAATCTATCTTGCTTTCATTTAATTTCTGTTCTTGTTTGGTTGGTTGATGATGATGATTTATGTGCAATTAGATTTAGATTAGGGATTGACAAACCCTATGAATAATATGATTGCATATGCTTTTGTTTATCGCTTTTGATTTATCGCTTTCGTAGCTCAACTAGGGATTGACAACTCCTGGTTTAGATTTATCGCTTTATTAGTATAGCTCGGGATTGACAACCCCTAGCTTAGGATGCTGTTTAATTCTCCGTATTTCAATTCCTGCATGTTCCAAACCCTTGTTGGCATTAGAATGTTTAGGTTTTAATCGCTTTCTGTGATCAACACGAACAATAAGCCCTGTTAAGTTTTCCTTGAGAGACGACTCGTGTTAACTTACCACGCTACGATTACCTCGTACGATTGCGAGTGAATTTGAGTGTGTTTTTAGCTCGATCAATTTTGGCGCCGTTGCCGGGGAAAACTTTAGGCGTATTGTTTGTGTTGTTTGTTTTCTGTGTTTCTTTTCTTTCTGCTTGGTTATTTTCTCCCCGTGCGTGTAATTTTGTTTTGTTGTTGGTATCGCTAATGCGGGGTTATCAACAATGCGATTATGGTCAACCCGGCCTGGGAGGAAAGTTCGTCAGATTGGGCAAATTCTTCTTTGAAGAAGAGCCCAATTCGACTTTTCGAGGATGTCCGTCGTGTTATGAGCCACAAGCATATGATCCATATTGGGATCCACAAAGAGCAGACAACCGCCTCCAACCCCGACCGGAATATTGGAATCCACCGTGCTTTGAGGATCAAGCCTCCAACCCCATCGGGATCAACCGCCTCCGCAAAGACTATGAGGATCAATCCTACAATGCCTCACCGGGAGCAACCACACCTCCACCTCAAGATGAGTACCCACAACAACCACCTCCACCTCATTACTCATACCCGCAGCAGCCACCTCCACCTCAGATGACAGCTTGGGAGGATGAGTTAACTCAAAAAGAGAAGCTATCCATTCAAAAAACGGATGCTTTAGTCCAAAGTTTGGATGCTGCAAATGCCTCAGCTTTGCGTTTGGAGACGCAAATATGATATGTCCGAGCACGCTTGATAAGTCATTGCGGCAGTGAGGAACTTCAAACCAATCCGATCGATCTATCGGTCCTTTGTTCTAGAAAGTGATCCAATAGTTGAAAATTGGGTGGAAGAGACATCAGATGAGTTGCTGCAGTCACAGGGGGTGGAAAACGAGGAAGTGACTGAAATCACACCTTTCCCGCACCAACCCGATCAAGCTCAGATGGTCACTACTCTTGGAAGTGACCCAATTGTTGAAGATGGGGTGGGAGAGACACCTGAAGAGCCGCTGCAGCGGATGAGGTGGAAAGTGAGAACGAGTGGGCACGTGTGGATGAGAAGCATAATCGAGCCCGATGGCGTTTTTACGAGCGGATAACAAGGAAGAGTGGGTAAATCCGGTCGGTATCATTCCAACACTCACTCGGAGGTGAAAGAGTTATCCAAACACGTGAAGGCGGATGAAGAGGGATGAAGCAAGAGTGGGCACTCGAAGTTGATGACATGCCAAAGCCCACTGGAGCGATTGCCTTTGCCTCAACAATTGGAGTACGGGATCCCAGAGGAGGACACAATGATAACAAAGGTTGAGGTAGTTTCTATAATTTGTCAACATCTTAATTTACCAAAGTATTGTGCTGTAGGAGTTGAAGTTATTTATTTTACTTTGGAAAATAGGATGTTTGATTTGAGCTTAATTGATGTATTACTTGCTTTCTTTACTATCCTCTGTTCTTATAAGGTTGCTACTGATGTTCTGGCCGAGATGGTATTCCTGCAGGTGAAGGACTATGGATAGTCCGTTGTTGACCGGAACACGTCGTGCTCACGACGTTAAACTGAGTACTGCGTGGGAGTTGACCCACGGATTTTTATTTGCTTTTTCTTTCTTTCTTTTCTTTGTCTTGTTTTGTTGTTCTTGTTGATCTATCTGTTGTTGTTGAGTTTGTTTTGCTCGGATCCGAAAGTCGTCGATGGCGAGATGAAGCCGTGATGCTCCAACTCTACATCGCATATCGCCGATTATCGTGGAAGTATCATCCTCTATGGTTATTTTGAGCTTTTAATGTTTTGAGCACCGGGACGATGCTCGATTTAAAATGTGGGGATGTTTACTCAGTTTTGTATGCGTGATGTATTGTTTTATTGCTTAATGACGTGCCCTTGTGCTTATTTTGATTGTTTGGACGTAAGCTTTGTCTATGCGAGTAAGTTAGGATCTTGATTTGTGCAACTGAACTCTGTGGTATTGGTCATACTGATTTTGAATTTCCGAAACTTTTGGTGATATATGATTTGAGTATAATGTGAATTGACGAGACTGTGATTGATAGAAAATGAATAGGGGGAAATTGATGTGATTTGTCCGGCTAATGTTAGGGGGAGTGTTAACATTGTGGTTACCTATATACTCGTTTCTATTAAAAAAAGTGTGAAAAAGAGTAGAAAAGAAGGAGAATGAAAACTCCAATAAGTTGTTGAGATTGTTGAAATGGAGGATGAGATTATGTCCCTCTTTCTCGTAAATTGAGAAATGGACATGGGAAACCACGTTAGGAGACTCGAGTTCATCGAGAGTGCACCTTTCGAATATTATTCCAAAATCATTAAAACATTCTTTTGCTTTATAAAAGAAACTTGTTGCTAAAGGTGACAACATTAGTTAGTTCACCCTAACGGAGAGTTGGGTGCGAGCGAGATTACCTTTTATTTATTGGAAGTCAATTGCCGTTCTTGATTTATTTCACATTATCTTTGAATTCGTAAACACCAAGTGTGGGGAAAGTGCAATAAGGTTTGATTGATTAGAATAAGAGTAAAGTCGCATGAATTATTTTTCGACTCTTATTAGTATAGACTTTGCTTGAGGACAAGCAAATGGATAAGTGTGGGGGAGTTGTTTGGTATGATTTTGTGATGATTCTTGGTATTGTTTTACGTGTCATTTTCTATGGTTTGTCCTATTTATGCCGTCGTTTTGATTAGTATTTATCGATTCGGACTTACTTAGTTCGTCTCGATGTTTTGTAGGAAAATGGCATAAAATAGGATGAATTAGATCTTCAAGGATCATATATTATTGAAAACATTTCGACAGGAGTTCGTAGGTGCAAGCGGTTCGTAAATCGGAGTTCGATGAAGGAGAGCGGGTCGAACGACCAAAGTCGCAAGACGGCACCCGTCGCATGGCCGCGCGCCGCCCACGCCCCGCCGCCCGCGCCGCCAAGCACGCCGCCGCCACCAGCCACCTGCGCTCGCTCGCCCGCGCGTTCGCCAATTCCTCCGGCGTTCAAGGCGAACCGGCGCTCACGCCCGATGCCCGGCCAGCGCCTCGCCCGTCCGGCGCCGACGCGCAGCGCCTCGTCCATCGCTCATCTCGGCGGCGGCGGCCGCGCCACCCATTCCTTCTTCAGCTCAGCCGCGCGCCCGCCCAGCGCCATCGCCAAGAAGCGTCTCCCGCCGCGCGTTCTACCGCGCCCGCTCCCGCCGCTCGCTCGCGCCTCGCGCTCCTCCGCCTAGCGCCCGTACCGCTTCGCCCAACTCTCGCCCAGCGCGCGCGCGCCCCGCCCGCGACCCCATCCTCGCCGCCACTGCCACCAGCGCAATCGGCCGCGCTCACTCCGCCAGCGCCCGTTCCGCTTCGCCCAACTCGCCCCGGCCGCGTCGTTCGCCTCACCACCGGCGTTCCAGTGAACCGCGTTGGGCTGAGGTAGAATGTTTTAGAGCCGCCCACTCAAGCCGTTGATCGATTTATATATATATATGCGCTAGGTCATTTTGAAAAGGGTTTGAAAATTAAGTCTTCTTGACCGTTGTGCGGTGATCTTTAAGCTTCTTCCGACGATTCCTCGTGCAACATAATGATACAATCTTGGATTTAATTTATGCTTCGGTTCATCGATTGAATAATCTTGTTTATCGATTCATGCTTGGATTTAATAGTTCTTACGGAATCATTTTTACGCTTTATTGTTTATGATTTTATTGGATTCAATTCATAGTGACGATGGATTGTGTTCATGTTGTTTTAATCTATCTTGCTTTCGTTTAATTTACATTTCTTGTTTGGTTGGTTGATGATGATGATTTATGTGCAATTAGATTTAGATTAGGATTGACAAACCCTATGAATAATATGATTGCATATGCTTTGTTTATCGCTTTTGATTTATCGCTTTCGTAGCTCAACTAGGGATTGACAACTCTGGTTTAGATTTATCGCTTTATTAGTATAGCTCGGGATTGACAACCCCTAGCTTAGATCTTTGTTTAATTCTCCGTATTTCAATTCCCGCATGTTCCAAACCCTTGTTGGCATTAGAATGTTTAGGTTTTAATCGCTTTACGTGATCAACACGAACAATAAGCCACTTAAGTTTTCCTTGAGAGACGACTGTTAACTTACCACGCTACGATTACCTCGCATTTATTGCGAGTGAATTTGAGTGTGTTTTTAGCTCGATCAAGAGTGTGAGACAGATAAAGGGAGGAAGAGAGGCGACGACATCACGATGGTGACACGTCGTCGGAAGAGGGCAGCAGCAACAGAGGAGGAAATGGGACGGCACCCTGGAGAGAAAAGGGAGAAACGAGAGGAAGATGGAAGAAATTAGAGCTAGGGTTTGTTCTTTTGTTGGGTTTGAGAAAAGGAGAAAAGATCAGTTGGGTGGGAGAATGAGACGACGTCGCGGTGGCTGCGATGTCGTGGCGGCGGTGGCTGATTGTGACGACCCCACCAAAAGAACGGTGATGATTCTAGAAGGGAGGAGAGGGGTTGCATCTGGATGGGTCGTGAGAGAGAGCCGAGAGCACGAGTAAGAGCAGTAGGAGGACGGCAGCGACGGCGATGCGACACCGGAAGAAGGCAGCGGCACCGGAGGGAGAATGAGAGGTGGCGCCCTAAAATTTTTGTGTGAGATGAGAGAAAGGGGGGAATGGGGCTAGGGTTTATTTTGATATTTGTCTTGGGTTGGGCCGATTTTGGGTTGGGCCAAATAGTTTAGGGGTTTAATTAATTATTTGGGCTTGGGCTTGGGCTTGGGCTTGGGCTTGGGTTGGGCTTATCATGTAGATGAAGTGGGCCGAAAATGATGAAAGGAAAAAGGGAAGGAATAGAATTAAATTGTTGGGATTCACCTCTTAGGCCGAAAATTTAATTAAGGGATGATGAGCTAAATACTGGGCCCAATAGTTTATGTAAGGAGATGGGTTGCTATTACTAATCTCTTGGGCTTGCCTTTAATTATTTTAAGTAGGAATGTGTTTCTTAAATTTAAGTATTTAGAAGACCCTTAATTGGGAAATTTGGGGTGAAGATTCGAAATTCCTTTATTATTAAATTAACTAGATTTCCATATCCTAATGAATAATAAAATTTAGCTTAAGATGAGTTAGTTAGACTCATGAAATCAAGTTATTGGGGTTGTTTCAATTATGGAATAATCATTTAAGACCAGCTTAAATTCTATAATTAATTCGCGATTGATTTCATTTTAATCAATCATGCGAGGAAGCATTCTTTAAATTTCTAGATATTAGAGGACGAACTAGAATTCTCAATATTTATTAATATCGATAAACGCGAGACTTAGTAAAAATGTAAAACCCCAAATAAAATCTTATCGAATAAGATTTAGAAGTTCTTTTGATAAGAATGGTAATTATCTCGGACTTCTTATTTATTTTATTGCGATAAAGGTCGAACGACGGAGTGATGACACATCAATAAAAAGGACTCTGAACTTGTAACCAATAGTGTTAACAAAATCAAATGATTCATTCAAGCAGTTATTTTCTTTTCAAAATCCTTGAACTGAAAATCTTCAAGTATTGTCTTGCCATAAATGTTTTGATATTTGTGTATGATACATATCTGTGTTTGGATGTGCCAAAAACCCCAGAATCGAATTCGAGTCCTGTGCTAGGGACCTCTAGGCAGGATTTATGTACACAAGTGGCCGCGAATCATCCTAAAGGTTGACTGATCCGGTGACCATGGAAGGAGGCCTCCTTCCCGGGACACAACAATTGTTACAGATACGGAGATTACAAAAGAACTTAGACTGATTAGTTAAACTTTAAGATTCACAAAATAATTTAGTAAGCTTGGGCCCTTTTATGATAAAAACCCTTGTGTTACTGTTGAGATGGCTTGACAATTATATATGTATCTTTCGGCAAGTGACCGTTAAGTGCTTTTGTACTCAGCCCTGCATGTATTTCTAAATGTGTAGGTTGAGCAGTGATGGGTGAAGATGGAGTGCCGAGCGGGCTTTTGTGAGACAAGTTAGATAAACTCTTGGGGAAGATGCATGTCCTTATAATGTATCTTAATTTCATATTCTGTTACGTACAATCGTTTTTGTAGTCAGTCTAATGCTCGATCATTCGTAATTGAGTTGACTTTATGAACTTATTGTGATCGGATCCTTGTGACTGGTCCCATTTCGTCTATGATTCATTTTGGATAATTTTCGTTTGAGTCGGTTCATTCTAGTAAGATCAATCCCCTTTCTACCCCCTCTTCTAATTTTTCCTCTCTAGTTGTGGTTTTCCGGGTTGGCTATCCTTAGCAAAGTCCGGTCGTGATAGAATGGTATCAGAGCCTTCATATTGCTCTGAATCCAATAGTACCCAATTGAGTCTAGTCAGGTTATTGGACTAGTAGAGTTATTCGACCAAAGCTCAGCACTCCATCGTATCACGCTCAACGATAAAAGAAAGTAAGTGATTTCGAAACTTCTGGAAAGCAATCATGTTTTGGAAACGATTAAACGAGTACACATCTTTAGATGTTACATACTTAGTTGAATGAGTTAAGATCCATTCTCATAACATAGAATGCTATAAGATTACATGATCACTGCTACGACAGAACATAGAGGCGAGCTTAGGATGAAAATCAATTTTCTTACCTTGCAGTGACAATAAAGAACACCAAGAAGATAAAGAATGAAAGAGTTGCTGAAAGGACAATAAGAGATCGAGAATAAAGAAGCAATAATGATTTAGGAGAATATCATTCACAATCTAATGACATGGACTTAGTCTTTCGTTCGGATCGTTCACACACCGAGTTGACTATTGTCTTACTCAATAGGAATTGCTTGAGTCGTAGACGATACAGATCAGGGTGATGCAGACAATGAATCTTGTCATGTAATAAGTTGAGTTCTGTTTAATCCCATAATTATCACTATGTAAGTGGGTACTTAAAATAGAAAATCTCAAAAGAACTTAAGAATCCTAGAATACAAAATTTAGGCTATGCCTAAAGCCGAACAGTGAGAATCGTAACATGGATGGATTTTGCATAGATTAAAATGATCTCTAGCATGATAAGGACCCTTTCAGAGTATGACCACGTGGTACGAGTTGATAAGTTAAGCATGATATGGGTTTTAAGCCATGATTTAAGATTTCCTTCATACGTATTATTATTCTAGTTACGAAAGCCTGATGTTGAGCGTCGTCATCTGGGAAGATGGTAAGGATAATGCGCATTACGAGAAAACGTTTGTCAAGGAGCATGAGCCTAGATGATGTTTTTTAAGAGCACCAGACTTACACTCCTTGTTGGAAGGATGATCTGGGGCAGTTCCTAGCTCATTACCATCATCTCACTCTCACGGTGCTACCGATTATGTTGGTATCGTTCGTTGGATCCAGCTATCGCCATCCGACTGGTAGGGTTGGGCTAGAAAGATTATGATGGATCATATACACCATATTGATCAGAGCTTCAATCTAAGGGGTGGTTTTCGAGGTTTGTCGAGATGATCCACTTCTATTTTGATGCATTTAGCAATACGCCTAGAGGACTTACGTGAGGCTAGGGGGATCTCGCACTAGTTAGTGAGTGTCATGACAAACACATGGATTTCACCTCTGCAGCCCAGTCTCCCCTCTACAACAGCTCCACTCCCCCAGTTCAGAGCTCACATGTGCCAGTATTTATTCTGGGTCATCATGGGAGGCACGATTTTGAGGCAGGGACATCATGACATAAGGCACAGGTGGATGTGACCCCATCCCAGCCAACGGTTGTTCGATATTCATCACTACTGCCACTCAACACGTTCCCAGTATAGCCACCTCGACTAGAGAAGGAGGACTCGACGTGTATGACTAAGATGGAAAGGTTGGTACGAGTGGTGTGAGGCATGCAGGATAGCAGACAAGGACAATGCCCCAACCTACTCGAGTGACGAGGAAGGAGAGACCCCACCACTGCGCACTATTGGTGCCACCATACTAGGGCCACTACCAGCAGGTGCTTTGATTCGACTATTTTCCTCAGGAAGAGGACAATTGTGGCCGACGTGCAGGACCTCTATGCAAGCATAGCACGACGCCGTCAAGCTAAAGATATATCTTGGATGGAGACGGTGGGTGACAAGGATGATGAGGACCCGGAGAAGGACCCAGAGGAGGACTTAAGATACAAGTTTATGATTAGCTCTCAGGGATCAACATTCCATTAGTAATCTGGATCAAAGACGTTCTTTGGTAGAATATATTTTATAGCTAGTCCATACGTAGGCACCTTAGAACTCACAATTGAACGGGCTGAACCTAAGATGAAAGTATCTTTACCAGGAGGATGAATCATAGAAATCGCACGCATTTGCTCAAACCTGGAACTAGTCTTCGGAGGCCATAAGGTTTTCGCAAACAATCTCATGATTATGTTAATGCAGGACGTCGACATAATCCTAAGAATGGATTGGCTAGTCGAAAACTATGCCACCATCCTTTGCAACGAAAGAAAAGTCTCCTTTCGACCTCCAGAGAAGAAACCAACAAGTTTCCATGGAATTAGCATGGGCAGAAGGGAGACTGTCGTCTCTGCCCTGCAAGGATGATGAAAAAAAAGGGGCCGTTAAGCTTACCTTGTTTACCTGAACGGAGAAGCTAAAGACAAGAAGAAAATCGAGGACGTAACAATTGTATAAGATTATCAAGATGTCTTTCCCGACATACTACCTGGGCTACCTCAAGATAGACAGGTGGAATTTACCATCGACTTGAGACCCGGATCAGCCTCGGTGTGAAAGGCACCATACATAATGGCTGCGAAGGAAATAGAAGAGCTCAAGATGCAACTCCAAGAACTCTTGGACATAGGTTTTATCAAACCTAGTCTCTCCATGGGATCGCTCCCTTTTTCACACGTAAAAGGCGTATATAGAAGGTAAGTCGAGTATCGTATCCACAGGGATTGTAATACGAAAACATAGAAGTTAGCTCAACGATAATTCATCATTATTCAAGCACAGAAAATTAGGTGAAAGGTTTTAAGGCTTCGGACATCAATCCAAAGCCGGAGGTAACAAAACAGAAAATAAAATAAAGCAATAAACACTCGGATGTTAAAACAGATAAGAGAGACTAACCCTAGGGATGCATTAATCATATCCACAACGTATGTTTATCATGTTCCTATTAGCCAATTTTAATCCAAACAAGATGGAAGATCACAAATATAACCAACAACTTCAATTACGACAATTGCGGCGAGATTACGAGTTTTCCTACCATTCTAGGTGAAAACAAGTAACTCCAAAAGGATCACTAAGAATATGCTTCCTACGAATATCCTATCTCGCCTACGACTCGAGGCTTATTCAGTATCATGCATTCAAGATCGATTGATAATTAATACAATTACGTAATTAACCGACAACTAGATATGCATCAAGATTGATCGAAATCAACACATATAGATAAGCACCAAGAATCATGAATCAATGCCCGGAAGGTAAATAGCGATAATGAAATCACAACATATAGGATCGAATCATACAAACCCTAGATCAAGACGAATTTTAGCTATGCATAATTAAATTACCAAAGCAATAAATAATTAAATAAAACATAAATTAAGATAGATAGATAAAACCGTAAGAATCCATGAAGAACAATTGTAGCGACTTGAATCCTAAGAAATTACAAATCTAATACTAAACTATGAAATTGGAATGAAAATACTTAAAGAAAAAGCTAAACTAAATTAAACGGGAAAAGAACTTGCAAAAGAAAATAAAGAAAATTTGTGTTCTGCTCTGGAATGGTATTTTAAAACTACTGATCTATCTCCCTATTTATAATAAAACCCAAGCTCCCTTTTTTCATAAATTCCCCAATCCTATTCTGACTCTGATTCAATCCTATTCGACTCTGATTCAATCCTATTCTGACTCGGATTAGAAGTATACATAGACTAGGTGTCTCAAATTGCTGAAAATTCATGATTTCTCGCGAGTTTTGCCCTTGCGACCTTAGGTCGCGAGCAAAACTCGAGAATCGTCTTTTCTCGACTGCACGCCGACTTGTTGTTTAAGCTCCTTTCTCTCGTCCGGACTCAATTACAATCCGCTTGCGCCTCACGGACTCATATTGAGATGCTCTTTAACATAGTCAACTTTGTACATCCATCCTTGTCAAATCCATTTCATCATATTCAACGTCGTTTTCAAGCAGCTTCTTCTTCGCATGAGCTCGCGATGGGCTATTGATTCCTCTTTATCGTGATCCACCTTTTGACATTAAAACCTATGCTAAAATGACATGAAATACACACGGCATAATATCTTCCAAGGTAAACATAAATATATCAAAAGACAACTCAAAAGATCACTTATCACTTAGAAACGAAACGAATATAGCCTTATAAATCATGTAAAACGAGGCTTATCAACTCCCCAAACTTACCCTTTTGTTTGTCCTCAAACAAATTAGAACAAAGAGAGACGACTGCAGAGGCAGTAAAGAGTCGAACGATAAAAGCAATAAGCCTCGAGCAATTAGCAATAAACGATTCACTCAAATGAATCAAATCACAACATCTTCGCTCAACTCCACACATCATCATAATCATAAGCACAAGCCTTCTCAAACTTGAATCCTCATGACATGGATATATATATATATACGAAAACTCAAACACTCAAGTGTATCAAGGAGGATATGTATACTCTCAAAGTTTAAAAACACATGGAATCTACCATAGGCTTGCAAATCGTCTAATTCTCCATTGCTCAAATATGTGCTCAAGAACCAAGATCAAAAAGATCTTATAAAAAGGTTATAATGTAGGCTCTTTGGTAAGGTAAGATATATTTAGGCTAAGTGACTCATAATCCCATTGTGAAAAACACCATAAGTTTCACAAGACATAATTCCTAAATTTTCACAATTTATTTCAATTTTCCATACCAAGAATTCATTTTTCTTTAAGAACTTCATAATTATTATAGAAGTGATAAACATCTCAATGCACTAATTACTTACCCACTTATGTTCTTTTCACACACTTGGGTCATTTTTATTTTTTATTGAACTTATATGGGTAAGCAACTATTTTAATAATCACTTTCATCATTTATTTCCTTTCCTTTCTTTTTCTCAACCCTCAATTTCAAGCAACTAACTATCATACTAACAACATAATCCAACCCATGGCTATATGAACAAAAATAGGTAGGCTCAAACGGGCTCATCAAAGGATAATAACATACAGGTTAGTGTTTGGATAGTGTATAGGCTAAGAAAAGAATGCCTAATATCATCTCATAATTCTTAAGCACATCAATGCAACCTCGAAAAAGAACAAGAGCAAGTTCTAGAGAAACACATGCTATTTCAAACTATTCACACAGAAAGAAACAAGACTGAAAAGATATGACAGTCGAAAGCTCAAGTCTCACAAGTTTCAAAAATGTGATCAAGTTCTCAAAGGCTCAATACTCACAATAATCATAACATGCTTCGTCTCACAAAATCAGTTGCAATCAAATTTTCTAACAAAAACAATTCTCATCATCGGCTGCTCGTTATTCAACTCAACCCACAAAACAGACACAAAACCCAAACACGAAAAACAAAACAAACACAAACAAAAAGAAAATGTAACAAAAACAAAAAAACAAACCAAAACAAAGAAAACATTGGGTTACCTCCCAACAAGTGCTAAATTTAAACGCCTTTAGCCCAATCAATCCGGACCATTTCATCCCAAATCGTGCAATCAACTTTGCATTTACGTTAGACCACCACCGAGTATGACAGTGGCCTCCCCACTTCTTCCCAAATTCCATGCTTGCCGGTTCGACCGATCGACGAAATTTGAACATTTTTTGAACCGAATCGAACCGATTAGACCACCACTCGAGTATGGAAGTATAAATTATATATACTTTTTTCAAATAAACATATTTTTATCTCACTTAATTAAAATTCCATTAATTATTAGTCCATCTCTTCTTTTAATTAAAATTTTGAACCGAACCGAAAACCGATTTCCTGAGCACCCTTGTCACTTGGTAATGCCGAGTTGTCATCCAAGCTCGAGATTTGGCTAGCAATGAAAGCAGGATGAATGACACTCTTCATGCTCGCACTATCGTGTCGCGGATGGCGCCATAGATTGAGATTTTCACTTTCTCATCGTTAACACGAAAAGTTAGATCACCTTCCCGCACGCCAATTAAAGCACGACCAGTTGCTAGAAAAGGCCTACCAAGATTAGTGGTTGATTTTAAATTCGTGAATGTCTAAAATAACAAAATCGCTAGAAAGACAAAATCCCGAACTCTTACCAACACATCCTCAACTATCCCTTAGGGTATGTGGTGACACATCGGCCATCATTAACGAAATGGAGGTCTTCTTGGTTTGCCCACCCCAAGCGATTGAACACATTTAACGACATCGGTTTATGCTCGCTCCTAAATCACACAACACGTTGGGGAACGTGTGCTCGCAATCTCGCACTCAAATGAAGCTCCCCGGATCTTTCTCGTTGATGGCAATTTTCTCGCAAGATAGCACCGCATTCTTCGTAGAGTTGATCTTGTCAAATTTCCCAAACTTCTTCTTATTCGCCATCGCATCTTTGAGAAATTTGACGATCCGGCATATTCAAAGTGCTTCAAAGAGAGGTATGGTGATGTTTACTCGAACATCTCTTTGAATCGGTAAACTCCTCGTCATATTTCGCCTCGACTAGTCGACTCGGAAATGGAACCGGAGGAGTGTACGTGCGAGAATCAATTTGAGGCCCTTCATGCGGTTGACCTCGCGACACTGGGTAGGTCGCGAGGTGTCTCGCTTCTGCACTGCAATCCTCCTTCGCTCGAACTTGCGGCGCTGGGTCGCCGCTAACAACCGAGCGCGCACAATATGATGGCTCATGGTCGGGGCTCGCGCGTGCTCGGTCGCGAAGTTTCGCTTCAAAGGTACTTTCTTGCTCCGTATGGCTCGGGTAAGCTTGTCCACTTCGTCCGGATGGTGAAACATTGATTTTCGGGTTCACCTCCGATTACTCGGAAATTGGCCCGTCTTTTGTAGTGCATTCAACTGCACGGCTACTTGACCAACTGATTTTCCAAAATCTTCATATGCTTTCCCATAGCCGTCACCGACTCGGATGAGTTATTTTCGCCCGGCATCGCTTATAAATGCACTGTTCGTTGCCAATTGTTGGTTGCTTACAACCAACTCGCGCATCATATCTTCGAGACTTGGCTTCTTCGGCTCTTGAATTACACCATTACGAACAATGGCTCGTTGGAAGTTATTGGGGTTGGCATACGACAGATTCGGATGGTTTCTGTTATTCGCATTGTATGCCGGATTTCCCCCATGATTCCTCTGATTGATGTGGTTGACCTCTTCTGTCTCGATCTGACTCTTCAAAAGAGTGAATTGCTTCATCAGCTCGTCGTATTTCGAATCAGTCTCGACAGCTGCTACTTTAACCATTGGCGTTCTCTCCATTGGCCATTGATAGCTGTTGGCAGCCATCTCCTCTAAAATACGGCTCGTCTCATCTACTCGTCGGTTCAATAAACAGCCACCTGCCGACGCATCCACTATGCTCCTTGTATGCCATGTCAGCCCACTGTAGAACTGCATGATCTGCTGTTCTTTGGAGAATCCGTGTTGTGGGCACTTTCTCAATAGGCCCCTGAATCGCTCCCACGACTCGAACAATGACTCATCTCCTAGCTGGGAGAAGTGGGAGATCTCGGCGATGATTTTCTGGGCTTTGGCTGGCGGAAAATACTTTGAGAGGAACTTTTCGCAATGATCCCCCCAACTGTTTATGCCCGTGCGGTCCAAACTCTTGAACCACTCATTCGCCTGACTGCGCAGAGAGAATTTGAACATGCGCATCCGAATCGTGTCTTGTGGCACCCCATTCTGTTTGATGGTGTCACAAATATCGAGGAATGTCTCAAGATGTGCATTCGGGTCCTCTGTGACTCCTCCCCCAAACTGCTCTCTTTGTACCATGCTGATTAGGGCCGGCTTTAACTCGAAGTTGTTTGCATTGACTTCCGGGCCCCATCCGCCTCCTTGGAATTGCTCAGTGGGAGGTCGGTACATATAATTCAGAGGTCTCGTCTCTGGAGCAGGGACTAGGAGTCCCATATTCGCCATCTGGCGCTGCATTTCTGCGAAATCTGCTAACATGCGTGCAGCTTGCTCGGGAGGAATGCCCCCGTTCTGTGGATTAGCTGCCATTGCAGCCCGTCTCCTCTCTCGTCCTCTTCTCCTTCGAGAGCTTTCGATCTCGGGATCTAGTAATATTTCAGGAGGTCCCTGAGATCTTGTACGCATAAACTACCTGAGAAAAGAGAGAATTCAGCTCTGGTAACAATAAATAAATAATATAATATATAACTTGAATTAATAAATCCAAATCGTCAAATTATTCCTATGTAATCTTAACAATCCCGACAACGGCGCCTAAAATTTGATCGCCCCTTTTCACACGTAAAGGCGATATAGAAGGTAAGTCGAGTATCGTATCCACGAGGATTGTAATACTGAAAACACGTAAGCTAGCTCAACGATAATTCATCATTATTTAAGCACAGAAAATTAGGTGAAATGTTTTAAGGCTTCGGACTTCAATCCAAAGCAGAGATAACAAAACAGAAAATAAAATAAAGCAATAAACACTCGGATGTTAAAACAGATAAGAGAGACTAACCCTAGGGATGCATTAATCCTATCCACAACGTATGTTTATCCTGTTCCTATTAGCCAATTTTAATCCAAACAAGATGGAAGATCACAAATATAACCAACAACTTCAATTACGACAATTGCGGCAGTAGATTACGAGTTTTCCCTACCATTCTAGGTGAAAACAAGTAACTCCAAAAGGATCACTAAGAATATGCTTCTCTGAATATCCTATCTCACCACGACTCAAGGCTTATTCAGATCATGCATTCAAGATCGATTGACAATTAATACAATTACGTAATTAACCGACAACTAGATATGCATCAAGATTGATCAAAATCAACACATATAAATAAGCACCAAGAATCATGAATCAATGCCCGGAAGGTAAATAACGATAATGTAAATCACAACATATATGATCGAATCATGCAAACCCTAGGATCAGTACGGAATTTTAGCTACGCATAATTAAATTACCAAAGCAATAAATAATTAAATAAAACATAAATTAAGATAGATAGATAAAACCGTAAGAATCCATGAAGAACAATTGTAGCGACTTGAATCCGGAAGAAATTCTGAAATCTAATACTAAACTATGAAATTGGAATGAAAATACTTAAAGAAAAAGCTAAACTAAATTAAACGGGAAAAGAACTTGCAAAAGAAAATAAAGAAAATTTGTGTTCTGCTCTGGAATGGTATTTTAAAACTACTGATCTATCTCCCTATTTATAATAAAACCCAAGCTCCCTTTTTTCATAAATTCCCCAATCCTATTCCTACGATTCAATCCTACTGATTCAATCCTATTCTCGACTGATTCAATCCTATTCGACTCGGATTAGAAGTATACATGGACTAGGTGTCTCAAATTGCTGAAAATTATGATTTCTCACGAGTTTTGCCCTTGCGACCTTAGGTCGCGAGCAAAACTCGCGAATCGTCTTTTCTCGGCTGCACGCGACTTCATTGCTTTCGCTCCGTTCTCTCTCGTCCGGACTCCGAATTACAATCCGTTTGCGCCTACGGACTCCTATTGAGATGCTATTTAACATAGTCAAATTTTTACATCCATCCTTGTCAAATCCATTTCATCATATTCAACGTCGTTTTCAAACAGTTCTTCTTCGCATGAGCTCGCGACTGGGCTATTGATTCCTCTTTATCGTGATCCACCTTTTTGACATTAAAACCTATGCTAAAATGACATGAAATACACATGGTATAATATCTTCCAACGTAAACATAAATATATCAAAAGACAACTCAAAAGATCACTTATCACTTAGAAACAAAACGAATATAGCCTTATAAATCATGTAAAAATGAGGCTTATCAGGCGCTGTGCTCTTCGTGAAGAAGAAAGACGGCACCTTGAGAATGTGCATAGACTACAGGGAACTGAACAAGCTGACGCTAAAAAAAATACCCGCTACCAAGGATAGACAATTTATTTGATCAACTTAAAGGAGCGAGTGTATTCTCAAAGATAGATCTAAGGTCTGGGTACCATCAATTGAAGATTCGACCAGAAGACATACCCAAGGCAACTTTCCGAACTAAGTATGGCCACTACGAGTTTGTAGTTATGCCCTTCGGATTAACTAATGCACCTGCAACGTTCATGGATCTCATGAATTGAGTATTTCACCCATACTTAGATAAATTTGTTTTAATTTTCATAGATGATGTCCTAATCTATTCTAAAGAAGAGATAGACCATGAAGAACACTTAAAGGTCGTCTTAGAGACATTGAGAACGAAGCAACTTTATGCCAAATTCTCCAAATGCGAGTTTTGGCTCAGTGAGGTCACTTTTCTTGGACATATTATGTCATTAAAATGAATCAAAGTGGACCCCACAAAGGTACAAGCGGTACGTGACTGGAAGTCACCCACTAGTCCTAACGAGATTAGAAGCTTTTTAGGGTTAGCAGGCTACTATAGGAGATTAATTGAAGGATTTTCCAAAATAACAAGCCCAATGACACAACTACTTCGAAAGAGAGTCAAATACACGTGGACCGGCGAATGCGAGAAAAACTTTCAAGAACTCAAGGAGAGACTGACCACTGCACCAGTGCTAACTATTCCAGCAGCCGACAAGGAATATGCGATCTATACAGACGCATCCAAAAATGGGCTAGGTTGCGTACTAATGCAAGAAGGAGAATGATAGTCTATGCATCGCGACAACTCATACCACAAGAGTTGAATTATCCTACGCACGATATGGAATTAGTAGCAGTGGTACATGCCTTGAAGATCTGGAGACACCATCTCTACAGAGTTCGGTGTGAGATATTTACATATCATAAAAGCCTCAAATACTTCTTTGAACAGAAGGATCTCAACATGAAGCAGAGGAGATGGCTCGAACTAGTTAAAGATTACGATTGTGGTATAAACTACAACCCGGGAAAGGCTAACGTGTTAGCCGATGCCTTGAGTCGTAAAACTCATCCTAAGTTAGGACTTCTCCTCACTCAAGAAGAGCAACTCTTAAAGGAGTTCCACAAGATAAGCTTAGAAGTAGTGCAACCACCGAGTTCAATTGAGGGAATTGTTGCCACGATGGTAGCGACGCCTGACCTAAGGGAACGAATCATAAGCGCACAGAGACAAGATGAAATCCTTGAGAAGATTCGTTTGAAAATAAGGACAATTAACCCTGGAGGTTATCACGTGGCACCAGACAACGCCATCATGTTTGAACACAGTGTCTGCATCCTACAAGACATAGAACTCAAAAATGAGATCATGGGCGAAGCTCATGAAACACCTTACACCGACCACCCAGGAGGTACAAAGATGTATCAAGACTTGAAGAAATTGTTTTGGTGGGACGATATGAAGAGAGATATAGCCTCACTTGTGAAGAGGTGTCTAGCATGTCAACAAGTGAAGGCTTTGCATCAACGACCCTATGATAAGTTGCAACCCTTAGAAATACCAGAGTGGAAGTAGGAGCACATCGCAATGGATTTTGTGACAGGTCTACCAAAGTCAAAAAGAGGGAACACTGCCATTTGGGTAGTAGTAGACCTTCTCACAAAATGCACATATTTTATACCAATCCTAATCATTTATGGATCCGACAAGTTAGCCCAATTGTATGTTCAGGAGATCATGCGCCTGCATGGCATGCCAGTGACAAATACATCAGATCGTGATTCTAAGTTTACATCCAGATTCTGGATAAGCTTATAGAAAGAGTTAGGCACAAGATTAAACTTTAGTACCGTCTTCCACCCGCAAACTGATGGCCAGTCGGAAAGAACGATTCAGACCTTGGAAGATATGTTGAGGACAGTGTTACTCGACCGAGGTGGAAGTTGGGAATCAATACTACCACTGATTCAATTTTCCTACAAAAACAGTTACTAGGCGACCATCGATGTGGCTTCATATGAGGCGTTGTATGGAAAGAAATGCAGATCACCACTTTACTGGGATGAGGTAGGTGAAAGAAAAATGTTAGGACCAGACACGATCAGCAAGATGATAGAAATTTTCAGACAAATCAGAGGGAGAATAAATGAAGCCCAAGATAGACAAAAATCATATGCTGACACACGCCGAACTGAGCTACATTTTGAAGTAGGAGACAATGTCTTCCAAAAAGTATCACCTTCTAAGAGGATAATCAGATTTGGTGTCAACGGTAAACTAAGACCTCGTTTTGTAGGAACTTACGAGATCCTAGACAAAATAGGTCCAACGGCTTACAGATTGGCATTGCCTCCAAGCTTTGGAAAAGTCCACAACGTTTTCCACGTATCAAAACTTCGAAAATACGTATTTGATCCAAAGCACGTGAATTCACCAAGATGAGATGATTCTCAATCCAAACCTGAGATATGAAGAAAGACCCGAAGCCATCTTAGATCGAAAAGTACAGCAGCTCAGGAACAAATCGATCACATCAGTGAAGGTTTTATGGAGACATCACGTGGGAACTCGAAGATAAAATGGAAGAAAAGTACCCGAAACTGTTTGATGAAGGGTGCAAATTTCGAGATGAAATTTTCTTAAGGGGGATAGAATGTAATACCCCGCATCGATAAATACGTTATATCGAATTATTAACTTTTAACGACTTCAATTAAATCGTGTTTTATTATATCGAATGATTGATTTATTGCTGCTCGACGAACGAGAATCGAAATCGAATTAAAAACATTAATAAAATTCGAGATCAATACAGAAATATGTCAAACTAGATATATTATATCGCGATATATGTCACATCATGCTTTTCAGGAATCACATCAACCTTTTTTGCTTTTCAGTCTCTTTTTGAAACCCTTACATTCAATCTTACACCCTACCCTATCATCTAAACACTAGCTTGTACCTTTAGGAGATCAACCAAGGAACAAAATAAGTTACAATACACAAAAATCTCTTTCACTCTCTCGGCTACCCCAAAACCAGAAAAACAAAAAGGAAAGAATTTACATTTCACAATTTGAGGGCATTCATTACAGCAAGAAAATCCAACAACAACCAAAGTACAACTCATTCATCAACTATCAAGGTGTGTTTCAATTCTTTCTATTTCTGTTAATAGAAGTCATAAGAAATTCTATGGAACATAGTTTACACATATGCCCATCCAACTAGAAATTCCTACTTTACTAAGATATCAAGTTCATTCAACTTCTTTAGTAGAACATCTATGAGCTTGAAACAAAGAAAAATAGTGAATGAATACATAAGTTATCTCATTTCTGTTTTGGACATCCTTCGTCTTGAACCGAGCCATCTACGGCTCGGCTCTTATCGAGAGGGACGGGAAAATTGGGCTTGATCACTGGTCGAACCTTTAGTAGCACGATGGCATGACGACACTGGACATTTGACAAGCGAACTTGCTGCTAGGTGACAACATGAGACAACGAAGGTACATACGAATGGGTATTGCGCACCAGAGTGTCCGATGATGTGACGACTCTGAAGGCGGAGTGATGGTGCCCACCGCAGGCCCTGTCTGGAGACGGCAGCAGAATGACACAACGAAGGAGCAACGACGGTGAGGCTCCGGCCAATTCCAAATGACGACGGTAAACCTGAATTCAAAGACGATACAGAGAGGGTGAGAGACAGAGGGAAGGTGAGAGACAGAGAGAAGGAAGAATTATGCACGTGTGTGAGTGTGTATGCAGTGTGAGGGAGGAAACGACGTCGGGCGTGGTGTGATGTGATGATGGTGCCAAGATCGACAACGACAGACGGGCGGAGGCAACCACGACACTCGTTGAGGTGAGGCGGCAATCCCTGGAGAAGCTGAGTGAGAGCCGAGAGTGAATGTGAGAGCGTGAGACAGAGAAAGGATGGAAGAGAGGTGACGACATCGCGACTGCGACGAGTCACCGGAACAGGGCAGCAGCAAGAGAGGATGAGAGGGGACAGCGCCCTGGAGAGAAGAGGGAGAAATGAGAGGGAGATAGAAGAAATTAGAGCTAGGGTTTTTTTAATACCCCTTGAAATTAAAAATTTATTTATTATTTTGTTAAGCTAAATCGGGATTTGAGTTTAGTAAGATTATAAAAAATTTATAATCGTCGATGTTTTGATTTTATTTCGAACGAGACAATTTAAACGAATGTCAGAGAACGAATACAGTTACGAATCGAGCCAGACATTTTATACTAGATAAATTATCACATCACCACACATCATTTCAAATCCCCTAAAATCCTCAACCTTCCCTACTTTACTCCACTTTTCTTCAACACTTACCATCATCCTTCTTATCCTACTCTAATATGTAGCTATGAGACTCCTCAACACTTATTATCATCCTACACATTCTTCCAACAAAACAAGACAATCTTTGTTATATTTCCATTCCATTCGTCCGATTACAAGAAAGAAGAAAGAGTTCTTTTGATTAAACTACATAAGGTAAATTCATTTTCTCTTCAACCTCTCTGATTTCATTTGTTTATCAAACTTGCTCAACATCAACAACCTATTCTTGTTCTAAACAAATTCTAGAAAAACTGCAAAAATCAATTTCTACCTCATTCAACAAAATCAATACAGAAGCTTCATACAGGTTCCATATTCGAACTCATTCAGTTATAATTCTAATACGTTTACATTCATTGAAAAAAAAAAGTATATACATAAGACATTATTCCACAGCAACATACCAATACAGAATCCACAAACAATACCAAAATCTTCATGTTCATAGAGCTAAACCTATCGAATAAGTGACAAACTAGATACATAAGGGCAACCAAAACATAATTAAATTCTCAAAGTACATAGGTTTTGCTTGTTGAACCTATAAATCGGCAAGGGCTTCGGGCAGGAGCACGGTTACACGTGTCGACGATGTAGTGGCAGTCGGAACAGGGGCTATATGGCCCAACAATGACGATGAGAATAGAGAGACGTGAGGGTGGTCGGCTGTAGCCGTTCGAGCAGAAGCGGTTCGATGGTTAGATCAGAGACGATATGGCACAACGCACGATCGGAGCAGAGATGGATGGCGACGGCGCTGGCCGTTCGCGATGACGACACGACTCACCACCAACACCGTGCTGGCTAGAGACGGATGGACATCGACAGCTGTATATATGTGTGTCTGCGTGCGTGTGTGTCTCACGTGTGAGTTGAGAGAGAGAAAGAGATTAGACGATAGAGTGAACAGAAGAGAGAGCAAGATGGATGAAGGGACAGCGAGGCGCCGGCCGCCATGACTTGTCGGAGATGAGGAGACGGTGATGGCAGATGGAGGAGAGGATAAAGGATGGAAGATGGAGTCGTGGTTGCGGTGGCGACGGAAATCACCGACCGACGACGTGCATGGCCAGAGATACGACGATGGGGCGATTTCCCCGAGAGAGGAAGATAGTGGAGAGCTTGTGTGTGTGTGTTCGTTCGTGTGTGTGAGGCGAGAGAGAGAGAGAGGCATCAAAATGGGCTAGGGTTTCTTTTTCATATTTAATAATGGGCCTAAGTCATGGGTTAGATTTAATTTTCATGATTAGTTTATTTTTGTGATTTGGTTTTGTTTCTTTGGGCCGAAAATTAAATGGTGATTAGGCCCAGTGTTAGATGGGCCGAAAGAAAAAAAAATTGGGCCTTTGGAATAAAATTGTTGTGGGCCGAAATTTGGTAAGGATTTGAGATGGGACATGGGCTAGATATATATTGATTTTGGACTCAGTTTTATATGTTAATGTTTGGGCCAATGAATTAAAATGATTGTGGGCCTATTTCTATTTTCTTTCTTTAATTATCAAATGGGCTAAGAATTATACTAAATTGGGCTGAAATTAATTAATGTGTAGGATCCAATTAAATTAAATTAAGTATTGATTAAATTTTACAAAAATTAAATATGAGGTTTGTTTTTAATTCTAAACTTTTAAATTTTGTGATTAATTCCTAATTAATTAAATGATAATCTAAATATCAATTATTTAGATTGAGTTAATTAAATTCATTAGATTGAATAAATTCTATTTTTTTTAGAAATTGAATAGAATAATTAATTAATTATGTTAAGGAACAATTTGAGAATTATTCTTTTTATGTGATTTATTTATGGGATAAGATTAACCTAAAGCAAATTGCTAAATAGGAGGTGATTGGAATTAAATCCTAATTAGTGTATAACTAAGATGAATTAAATTAATTTGATTAATCAATGAGATGTTATTGGACTTTTAAATTAATCTATTTAATTGAGCTTGTAATTATGGATTTACTTAATTAAATTAGAGATTTAATTAATTAATGACTTGATTAGATTATGTCAAGTAGATGTTTGAGAAATATTATTTAAATAACTTTAATTTATAAATGATTGTTAAGAAGATTGTTGAATTAGTTGAAATCGTTTTTAATCGTGTAGTATAGATATGAGTTTCTCTGATAGAATATGTGGGACATGTGAGGTGAGGAACGCCGCGAGGAAATGATAGTAATGAATGAGGTATTGGAACTCAAAATCGTTCATACGTGTTAACAAACGAAGAAGATTAGTTATGAACTTAGGATTCATAAATTGTACGAAACGACGTGGAGAAATATCGATGGAAGAAAAGAATGCAACGATGAAGTATCATCTATCTTCATGGCGAAGCGAACCTAATTGACGATACATAGATTGTTAACTGAGTCATATCGATTACGAATATTCTAAAACCCAGAAACTCCAAGACTTAAAAGATATCGAGTTCATTGAATCTTAGCAATGCTTTTCGAAAGAAACGAATGACTTACTAAATTATATTTCTTACGTTGACAAGGTCCAGCGTGGAAGTAAACGAAAACAACAAAAGATTGCTAGCAGGTATTTCAAGAAGGACAATTCTTGAGGTGGGCATTCTTATCTAAACAAAATGTGATTTTATGAAAATCATTTACTTCTTATGCTTTATTGCTTTCTTAAACTGCAAATGTTTAACTGCGATATTATCTGCCAAAATGTTTATTGTTTTGTATATATACATTCGGGTTGGCTGGGCCAACAGGAGATATTACGAATTTGGGTCATACTGGTGGATGCCAGTTTGGATTGTGTACAGTTAGCCTGAACCCTTCGCTGTCAGTCATGCGTTTGGGTGAAGAGAGGCCTCCCTCCCAACGCGTTCCATAGCCGACTTGGATTATACGTTGAAATAAAACGATCGG
This sequence comes from Salvia rosmarinus, assembly GCA_036937905.1. Lineage (NCBI taxonomy): Eukaryota > Viridiplantae > Streptophyta > Magnoliopsida > Lamiales > Lamiaceae > Salvia > Salvia rosmarinus. The sequence continues at coordinate 33,336,773 of CM072821.1, forward strand.
CCGATCAACATTGTGAAAATGATAAAATGTTTAGTAAGCACAAGGCCTTTCAAACTAAAACGCTTGTGTCTTACTGTGGTGACGACAGTACAATTTCATGAAGAAAATATAAAATATTTCGGCATGTGCCCACTGAGTACTTTGTACTTAGCCCTGCATATTCGTTTTTGATGTACAGGTTGAGCTGGTGATGAAACGGAGTGTGGTTGAGTGGGATATTTTTTTGTCGATGAAAATGGAACATCTTTTGGTTCACCTTGAGAATGCATCTTCATATGCATATCTCACATGTTTATTCCGCTGCATACTCTTTAAACTCTTTTGAATTCTAGTTATTGTTGAACTTTTGAATATTCTAGTAGCGATTACATAATCAACTACTGTTTGATCAAGACTCTCTGTATCGACCTTGATATCACATATACTTCCGTATTTACTCATATTTCCTTACCAATTATATGGCTTAAAATCAATACTAAGATCCCCCTTTCTCTTCTCGCTTCTTTAATCCAACCCCAAGTTGTGGTCCGACAAGGCAGTCCGGGATTAGCCGAGTCGGGCTGTGACAGAGTGGTATCAAAGCAGTTCGTTTGATCTGAACCAAAAATGTTCTTTCAAGTCAAGTCTAACTAGAATAACTAGACTTTGTGAATCAGTCGACATCGCTCAACGCTCCAGTTCATCACGCTCAACTGGTAAGGAAAAATGGTTTCTAATGTTTTTAAAGTAAATGTTTGATTTTAATGTTTTGAAAGTTCTATTTTGGGTTTAAAGTTCTGAGGGAACTAGAGTGGTTAAAAAAACAATTTGGGGTATGCTGCTAATGAAAAGTGAAATTGCTTAGAATTTATATAATTCGTTGATTAATTAAACAAATATGTGATTATTTGTGGTGAACTTGAACAGATCGAAGTGCATACATGGAATTATATGTGAATATGGAAGTACATGGATTTATATGTCAATAAGCATGCATATAATTTTGTTTATATTCATGGAAAAAAATGGTATGTTTTCCCTAAGAAAACATAGACGTGCTCTAAGTTGCATGATCACTTCTACTATGAACTTAGATTGAGTAGGATCACAAGATGTCTTCTATATTCTTGAAATAATGTTTGATGGACCAAGAGAACTTGAGAACTTAGAATGCTTTTGAGTTCACTTGATGAATGTGATCTGGAATGTTATGTGGAGAAATGAAGACTTCGACAAACGAATGTCACTCACGTAGCTAATGACATGGGCATAGTACTTCATTTGAAATTCACTCGTGACGGAATTTCGAATCGACTATCGCTTACACAAAGACGTCTGGATCGATATAAGGATTAAGATGTAGAATTTTAAGAAATGACTAAGATAAGTGATTATAAGTTCATGTTTTGAGATATCTAGTTCTTTAAGAAATACTTACTAATGTTTTGTTGTTAAGTTTAGGTACGATTAACCTAGACCTATTTGTTACCCGAGGGTATGGATAAGGCATACTACTGATTGAAGTTTAACCACATAGGCTACGTACCTAGAGTTCATATAGGAGTATCAACTATTCTATTTTATACTAGACATGGATTTAGGATAGTTTTGGTTGAGTTCACACGTCTTTGGGTAGATGCTCGTATTCGTAGGGTAAGGATCTAGATGACGACTTGCCGATTGTATCTAATTGGCATGGCTATGAGAGAGATCTCAGGAGAGTAGACCTACCGTATAGGCAGTGGTTCAGAATTTGAGATAAATTTATCGAGATATGTGTACAACGTGTATCGATCAACATCTAGAGGGCCTTATCATTCTCCTAAGAAGCATGCACAACATGAAATTATGGTATATCCATACTGAAGACAAACACGGATTTTTGAGTACAGAGTATGATTCTAACGATGTGCACTCAGCGACTTAAAGTCCTAAGATCGTGTGGGACTCGTGTGTAGACAGTGGATCATGTGGTAGATAGCATGGTTAGTATGTACGAATTATATGTAGTTTTGTAATGTCTCATGATTTAATATGCCTAGTGATGACCATAGTTATAGTGTAGATAAGACGCCACATCATGTACTTAGTCGGTTAGATGGATCAGTATATGTGACAGACATATGGAAGCCCACATTGAGACATTTTGATGGAATATGTGATGGTCTTGTATCGATTCTTGTGGAATCAGTATCTGATGAATGATATAATTGTCGTTCTATGTTCTAATGAAGTTATGTGCTAAGAAATGGTTTAAAATGTTTTTGAGAATGAACTGACGACAATTGTTTGGCTTAAGATAAGAAAAATACCTCCTAAAAGAGCACCGAGACGCAGAGGAGGAAGAATTCCACGACCTAAACGTCAAGAAGCACCACCACTACCACCAGTACCACCACCTCGTAGAATCGAGGAACTATTTCTCAAACAGAATCCATCATCTTTCAATGGAACCGAAGGCCCAGCTGAAGTCGAGCTTTGGGTTAGGGCGATGGAAAGAATTTTTAACTTTCTGTACTGCACGGATCAGGAGTGACTTTCTTGTGTGACGTTTCAAAATGATGGGATCGGCAGATTTCTGGTGGGAGGCCAGAAAGAAAATCATGACTCTTGAACAAGCGGAAAATTTTACTTGGGAGGATTTCAAAACAGGATTGTATGATAAGTACATTCCAAAAATTGTAGGGAAATCTGATTTTAACCCTCTCCCGAGGATCTATCTTGGATGTTTAATTCACCATACATTGATTATATACCTAGCATGCATCTATATAATTAATTACAACACGTAGGTGTTTTCTTGTGTTTACCTGCGAATTTATCGGGAAAGAATGGATCAAGACTCGTGCTTTGATCTTACGGATCAGATCCCGATTGCCTAAACTCAATGCTAGTGAGGACAATCTATGGAGAGTCTATAGAAATTCGCCTTCTTCCTCCCTTTGAAGTTTTCGAAAATCTCACTATTTGGAATGGTGTGATTCTAAAATTCTAATAAAGATTAGCCTTTGATTTTCTCTCTCACCTTATATTTATAATGCGACCCTAAATCCTATCATGATAGGATTTATACATATCTAATAAATATAATAATATCACTTAAGATAGAGAGGATCATGACAGAGTCCCAGAGGGACTCAACAAGGAAGATTTCGAAATTCTAAAGCTAAAAGGTCTTGATGGGCCAGCCCAGGGATCAAATGCAAGGAATAAAGATGGGCCTCAAATAAATTAATTATCTTATTTTCAGCCCAGAACATAAATTAATTCATAAACATTTATTCATGCCACTAGAGAATAAATGCTGACTTACCCCTTTATTTCCGAAGTTGAGTCGGACTCGCATTTAGACTTAACGAATCCCGTATTTAAGATATCGTCGTCCATTAATTATTCTGATTACATTGCTTAAAATAATTAATTACTTTAATTCCTTAAGTAGTACCACTCAACCTTATTATTGTACTTGTGATAACTCAACCTGTAGGGTTTAGTACAATAAACCTTTTGAGCTCCTTAAGGGGACGTCATCATCCTAAACGGATACGGTGACTCGACACAAGTAACTAGCATGACATACAAGCACTGCCACCACCCAAGATGCAGAGAATCTTGGGTTAACTCATGTAACCCTCACCCATAACAAGTCAAAGTGATGGTCAGCAACTCATACTCACCTAATACCTTATCGAGGTTTAGATCAACGTAAAGTCACCGAGATCTAGGTTCTTCACGACGGTCGATAGAAGAACTCATCTCACTTGTGATCCATCAATATGTCAGAGACGTGCAAGTATAGACAAGCAACTAAGTCAAGTCACTTCTTATCTATACATGACTATACCGACAACTCGTCCTCAAGTTGTCTCGGTTGTGATACTTTTATATCTCATTAAGCTTGACCAATCTCTGCACTTACGTGATCTACAACACATCGTATGATCTAACTTATATATGAGATAAGGGGACATAGATATATGCAATCAATTAAACAATTCAGATAGGAGATTGTAATAGTGGTAACAGGAAACATTGTATACAAGCTCAACCAAACTACTTCCAGTATATAAATCCAACAATCTCCCACTTATACTAAAGCAAAACTTTTAGTATACAATGTGTCTCTCTACTAGCTATTACAAACAACACCATCACTTTGCTTCTCCCACTTATACAAAAGTTTCCTTTCTAAGTGGGTGCCATCTTCTTGTAATCCAAGTCCTCGAATATGCTATTCGTAGACTTTTTCTTGCGAGCTCTTCGTGAATGGATCAGCTGGGTTATCCGCAGTGCCAATCTTTTCAATCAGCACGTCACCTCGCCTAACGATTTCTCACGACATGGTACTTTCTCTCTATGTGTTTCGTTGCCTTGTGGGTCCGTGGTTCCTTCAAGTTTGCCATCGCACTGAGTTATCACAAGAAACTATGATACTCTTGGGCAAACCGGTACCACATCTAGATCCATGAGTAGTTCTTGAACCATCTGACCTCTTTAGCGACCTCCAAGCGGCTACATATTTGGCTTCCATAGTAGAGTCCGCAATGCATCGCCGCTTTGCACTCCGCCAGATCTGGCTCCTCCTCCCAAGATAAACACATAGCCTGAGGTAGACTTTTTCTTATCACGATCAGCTTGGAAATCCGAGTCTGAATAACCCAAAGGCATTAGACTATCTGTTGGATTTGTATACTGAAAGCAGTTTTGGTTCAACTTGTATACAATGTTTCCTGTTACCACTATTACAATCTCCTATCCGAATTGATTACTTGATTGCATATATCTATGTCCCTTATCTCATATATAAGTTAGATCATACAAGGTGTAGAAGATCACGTAAGTCTCGTATGATTGGTCAAGCTTAATGAGATATAAAAAGTATCATAGCTGAGACAACTTGAGGACGAGTTGTCGGTATAGGCTGCGGTATAGATAAGAAGTAACTTGACTTGGTTACTTGTCTATCCGATCGTCTCGACGCTTTGATGGATCACGATGAGATGAGTTCTTCTATCGACCGTCGTGAAGAACCTAGATCTCGGTGACTTACGATGATCTAAACCTCGATAAGGTATTAGGTGAGTATGAGTTCTTGACCATCACTTTGACTTGTTATGGGTGAGGTTACATGATTTAACCCAAGACTCTCTCGCATCTTGGGTGGTGGCGATCTTGTATGTCATGCTAGTTATCTCGTGTCAAGTATCCGTTTAGGATGATGACGTCACCTTAAGGAGCTCAAAGGTTTATTGTACTAAACCCCGCAGTTGAGTTATCTCAAGTACAATAATAAGGTTGAGTGGTACAACAAGGAATTAAAGATATTAATTATTTTAAGCGGTCGAATCTTGTAAATAATTAATGGACGTCGATATCTTAAATACGGGATTCGTGAAGTCTAAGTGCAAGCCGACTCAACTTCGCATTAAAGGGTAAGTCAAGATTTATTCTCTAGTGGCATGAATGAATGTTTATAAATTAATTTATGTTCGGGCCGAACATAAGATAATTAATTTATTTGAGGCCCATCTTTATTCCTTGCATTTGATCCCTGGGCTGGCCCATCCAGGCCTGTAGCTAAGGTAAAAATCGCCCACTCTCTCTCCTAGTCCTACTGGGACTCTGATTTGATTATCTCTATCCTAAATGATATTATTATATTTATTAGATATGCATAGATCCTATCTAGATAGGATTTGAGAGTGCATTATAAATATAAGGTGAGAGGGAAAATCAAGGCTAATCTTCATTCATTATTTTCGAGAATTGTTATTACTAAATAGTGAGAATTTTGAAATCTTTGAGAAAAGAAAGAGGGTGATTTTCTATAGCATTCTCCATAGACCGCATCCTCACTCGACATTGGAGATTAGGCAACCGGATACAAAAGATCAAAGCACTAGTCTTGATCCGTTCTACCCGACAGATTCGCGGTAAACACGAGAAAACCCTACGTGTTGCAATTAATTATATAGGTGTATGCTAGGCATATAATCAATGTATGGTGAATTAAACATCCAAGATAGATCCTCGGGAGAGGTTAAAATCAATTTCCTACAATTGGTATCGTAGACCGGGATCGATATCTTGGCTCATTGGATTAATTCACGTTTGATTGTAACGTGCGCAATTAATTAATTATGAATCGGCGTTCATCGTGGCTCGTTTTATTTTTGTCGGATTTTGTTTTTCACCACGAGAAAATCCGTGGTTAGATTAGATTTTTTCCTGTAAATCTTATCTGTAAAAGAAGAACGAAGACGAAAAGCACGAAGAACAAGACGACGGGAGGTTCACCGGAAACGGCCGCACGGCGTGAGGGTGTGCGGGTGACGGCACGCTGGGCGTGATCGGCGCTCGCAGGCACACCGTTGGGCACCATGCGCGTTTCACGGTAGCTTCCGGGTGGACAGGGGCGGTGGCGTGTATGCATGGGCGACAAGCCTCGGCGGGTCACGGGCAGCAGCCTTCGGAAGCGCCCGGACACGCCTCGGCGATTAGCGCACCAGCTCGGGCGACACGGGCACGCGAGGATAGCGAGCTCGGCAGCCGGGCGTGCGGGGCGCACGAACCTCGCGCAAGGCCTCGGCACGCCTCGGCGCTGAGGTGCGGGAAACCTCAGAGCAGCACTCGGCGGTGCCCGGCAGCGCTCGGCGGACTCGGCGAGATTCTCGCGCAGGAAACCTCAACGCACGCGGGTGTGCTCGGTGGCACTGGGCGACGCGGGGTGCACGATTTTTACAGAAGCCCAAGCCAGCGCCGCGACGCTGGCCGACATGTCTCGGCGGTCGTTCGAGCGATAGCACGCGCAATGCGCACGGCGCCTCGGCAGCCCTCGGTCAAGATCTGCGTGCGAGATTCTCGGCAGCTCCGGCGGGATGTCACGCGATTCTTGGCGGGCGGCTGGGCGGCGTTCTCGGCAGGGCGACGCGAGGCGGCGGGCGGTGATGGTGCTGGGCGTCTGTGCCCCTAGCAGCTGCCCAGCCATCTTGGGTCGACCCACATTCGACGACCGGATTTTTAGCCCGAACCCATTTTTTCGGCCCGATTCCAGATTTTTGGCCAAACCCGGCCCGTTCCAATCATCCGGCCCATTTTCAAATTTCGGCCCAAATCCAGTTTTGACGAATCCGGTCTGTGCCCGTGCACGCGAGGCCCGTTTTCGAGTTTCAAGATCTTTACTTTGCAAATTTATGTAATAAATTAGGTAGGAAAGTACAGGATCCACGAGTGGGCCGCGATGAACGATTTTATTTTATTTTATCGTTCAAAGCATGTCGTGGATGTTTAAATTATGCAGAAGCATGCTATGTATATTTAATTACGTAGATAAACATGTTATATGTTTTCGTGATTGGATGAGCATAGTAAGCATGCTAGGTTTATCGCGCTTTTCAAGCATATTTTAGAATTCTGCGAGCATGTTTTACATGTTGAGTTCTATAGAAAAGCATGCTAGGATTACGTGATCTGCATGGACAAACCTTTTGAAACAAAAGACTAAGCAAGAAACCCGACATATTAATTTTTAAATTAAAATGTCAAGACCTCCACTTTTTGATCTCTAAACAAAGTGATACGCACTGTGAGTAAACGTCCACACGCGTGGCTTGCTTGCACTGTTTGTCATAAGTTTGTTAGATGAGATTTCTAAATAAAACATTTTAATCTATTAAGAAGTTGGAGTTTCATGTGTAAACATCCACACGCGTGGCTTGCATATGCGATTTTTCATAAGTTCTCTAGAGATAGATTTAAAATGAGATAACAAAGGAATTTGGATTGGAAGCGGTATGGTCCTAGTGAGTATGCCAATTCTAAGCATTCATTTTCTGCCGTTAAAATTGTGGTCATTGCTTAGACATCACCTCAAGTACAACTTCCCGCGAAATCCCTTCTTGCGATAGTGATGTGGTCTAGTAAGGTCTAATCATTAATTTCGTTTGTCATAAGAATAAGTTGACATGGATTGAAATTAAACGACTAAAAGGTTTATTTTAGTCTGGTCGAGGGGTTCATGTGTAAACGTCCACACGCGTGGCTTGCATGTGGGATTCCTTGGGCGATTGGAGGTTTCAATTAATATTGTTTTATCAAAAGGTTACAATATTATTGTTACGAATTATGTGCGATCTTATGTTTATGTGTTTACATTATCTTTTCAGATATGTCTCTTACACCATTATCAATATGCTAGCACAAAATCCCTTATCCGGTCCAAATTTTATCGAGTGGAAACGAAACATTGAGAATGCTCTTACTGCCGAAGAAAATTTATTTGTACTCACTACACCCCGTCCCAAGCCTCTAGACGATTCATCTACTGATGAGGAGCGCAAGGAGCACGAGAAATCGGACAAATCAAGTAGAATGGCAAAGTGCCTTCTTTTGGTCACCATGTGCGAGTCCCTGCAACTCCAGCATCAACAGATGGAAGATGCAGCTACTATATGGCTAAGTCTTATAAATCGTATGAGGAGTCGGACAGAATCGCTTGTCATAATTTGACAAAATCAATAATGTCAAGTACAATGAAGGAAAGCGATTCAGTGCATGACCATGTAGAGCAAATGATCAATCTCTTCGGAGAGCTCGAATTGGTTGGAGGATATATTGATGACATAGTCAGAATTGATATGATCCTCAACACTTTGCCCAAGTCTTTTGATGACTTCCGTTATAAAGTAGTCCTTTATGATAAGAGTTATACTCTAGATTCATTGCAAGAGGAGCTAGTAACGGAAGAACGCAAAATGGGCAAAGGTGCACAGTCTTTAGTACGCACCTCAAAGAAAACAACTTTTTCATCGAAAGATGAAAAGGGAAAGTGGAATTCAAGAGATGCTAAGGCTAAAGAAAATAGTGGGAGTAATACAAAGGCTCTACCAACGGTTTGAAAAAGCCAAGGAGAAGGGCAATGCTTCAAGTGCGGTGAGGCTGCATTGGAAGGCTAAGTGCCCTATGCTCGAGGCTCAAGTACGCCATTTGCTTTAGTAACGAAACATGTTTAGCGACTTGTTCGACCCATTCTTGGGTAGTGACACGGGTGCGATCGATCATGTTTGTTACACCTGCGAGGGTTCCTGCGGACAAGGAGGCTGTGTGATGGCGAGATAACGATCTCCATGGGCAGCGCGGCGAAAGTAGAGGCGTTGCGGTCGGAGATGTTACTTTATGTTTTGATAGGGCGGTTTTAGTTTTGAAAGATGTTTTATATGTGCGAGTTTCATGAACCTTATTTCCGCTTCCAAACTATTTATTCATGGATATTCAGTTATTTTTGATAGTGGTGTTTCTATCATAAGAAATGACGAAGTTATCTGTGGTGGCACTTTATATAATTCACTTTATACTATTTCTGCCAAACATAATACTTATAACTATGTTGCATCTTCTTCAAACCTTAAAAAGAGAAAGTTTTCTTCGCAAGATGACACCACATTTCTCTAGCATCTTAGTAATGGTCACATCAATCTAAATAGGATCCAAAGACTGGCTAAGAATGGAGCGTTGGGTAATCTAAAAGTTACTCCGTTCCCAGTCTGCGAATCCTGTATAGAAGGTAAGATGTAACATCCCGACTTACTTAATCAAGTAATTAGGCTGTTACGTGGGTTAAGAAAGAACTTATGATAATCTATAACTACAATTTCGATCGAATATCCATATCAAACAATATTTGACCTCAACTTTCATCATGAAAGAATCAAATGTTTGGTCAAAAGAGGTAGAATGGAATCTGACAAAGGATGGTTTTTAGGTCCCCAAACCACAAGAGTAATCGAACAAAGAAAAACAACGACTGAGGATGAATAATCAAAATAAGATAATCCAAGATCTAATACGAGATTGATCTGATATCACAGGTTAAACTAATTTTACAATGAATGTAAGAACTTAAACATGCTGATCGAGCTAAAAACACACTCAAATTACTCACAATCGTACGAGGTAATCGTAGCGTGATAAGTTAACACGAGTCGTCTCTCAAGGAAAACTTAACAGGGCCATTGTTTGTGTTGCGCACAGAAAGCGATTAAATCCTAAACATTCTAATACCAACAAGGGTTGAACATGCAAGAATTGAAATACGGAAAATAAACAGCGATCCTAAGCTGGGGGTTGTCAATCCCGAGCTAAACTAATAAAGCGATAAATCTAAACCAGAGGTTGTCAATCCCCGGTTGAACTACGAAAGCAATAAATCAAAATGATAAATAAAAGCAATATAAATCGAAGAAGCATGAAAATCCAATCCACTGTCACTATGGAATTGAATTCACAAGAATCGCAAAGCAAGAAATCATAAAGCAATAATACTATGAACTTTATTCCAATCGAACTGATAAATTCCAAAGCATAAATCCAACAACAATCTCGAAACAAAGCATAAAAATATTCGGATGAAACATGAATTGAAAGGAAGAAAAACAGAAATTAAAACTAAGGTTTATCTGTTGGTGTCGATCATTGAAAAGCTCTGAAGAATCCATGGTGAAGAAACGACCAAAATGCGTCCGAAAAGAAAAATAAGAACTGATCCGTCTAAATGACCTAAGCGATATATATATATATATATATATATATATATATATATATATATATATATATATATTAAGTCGATCAACGTCGCTTGGAATGAGCGAGCGCTCACAAAACATTCAGTCTTTAACTTGAACGACGGTTCGAAATGAACGCCGGCCGAGAAAACATTATTGAAATGAGCGCTGATTAGAGTGAACGCCGGCCGATCTGGCGGCGGCGAGGCGAGGCGGGCGGCGGGCGACGGGCGATGGGCGCTGCCAAGCGCTTCTTGGGTCGAAGCGCTGGGGCTGGGTGAAGCCACGGACGGAGCGCGCGCGCGCCAAGCGGGTGCGGGCGAGGACGAGCGGGGCGGGCGCTGGCGCTGGCGGCTTCAAGACCGGACGGAGCGCGCGGCGGCCGGGCGCGGGACGAGCGGGCGGGCGCCGGGCGCGCCGAGGGCACGAGGCGCGGGGCGGCGTTGGTGGAGCGACGTTCGGGCCGAACGCGCGAGGGAAATCGGTGAACGCGCTGGGTGCGCGGGCGTGTTGAGTGGTGCGGCGGGCGTGGGTCTTGGCGCGCGGGTGCTGTGACCATGCGACGGGTGCCATCTTGCGACTTTGGTCGTTCGACCCGTTCTCCTTCGCTCGAACTCCGATTTATGCACGGTTTTCGCCACGAAATCTTGTCGAAATGCTCTTCAATATATTTGATTCTTGGTGGATCCAATTCATCCTATTTTCTACCGTTTTCCTACAAAACATCGAAATGAACGAAGTAAGTCCGAATCGATAAATATTAATCGAACCAGCGGCATAAATAGGACAAACCATAGAAAATGACATGTAAAACAATACCAAGAATCATCACAAAATCATACTAAACAACTCCCCCACACTTATCCATTTGCTTGTCATCAAGCAAAGTCTATACTAATAAGAATAGAGAAGATAATTCATGTAACCTCACTCTTATTCTAACCAATCAAATCTCTTTTGCAATTCCCCCAAACATGATGAATACATAATCAAAGACTACGTGAAACAGATCTAAGATAGTGAAAATATCAAATTAACAAGTAAGTTATTTATGCTCAGACCCAACTCTCCGCTAGGAGTGAATTAACTAAAATGGTTACCTTTAGCAACAAGTTTCTTTTGAGAACGCAAAGAAAGTATATACAAATTTTGGAACAATGTTCGAAAGGTGAAGTCTCGATGAACTCGAGTCTCCTAACGTGGTTTCCCATGTCTATTTCTCCATTTACGAGAAAGAGGGACATAATCTCATCCTCCATTTATACAATCTCAACAACATTGGAGTTTTAATACTCCTTATTTTCTTTTTAACACATATTTTTCTTTTTCCTTTTTTTTTTTTAAAATTGAAACGAGTATATAGGTAACCACACTGTTAACACTACCCCTAGCATTAGCCGGACAAATCATGTCAATAACCACCGATTTAAAATCAATTCACATAATCTCGTCAATTCACATTGCACTTTAATCACATGACATCAAGATAAACGAGAAATACATCAAAGTCCGATCAATACCACAGAGTTCAGTTGCACAAATGATAATCCTAACTTATTCGCATAGACACAAACTTAAGTCCAAACAATCAAAATAAGCACAAGGGCACATCATTAAGCATACGAAAATATATATGAAAATGCACAAAAAACTGAGTAAACATCCCCACATTTTAAATCGAGCACGCGTCCCCCCTGCTCAAAACATAAATAACATAAAATAGCCGATGGGAGGAGGCTTCCCTGATAAAATATGGCAGTGGCAGGGTTGGAATGTGAGCGTGTGCGGCAGAACCGGAATATCAAGGCTTCACCTCACTGCTGACGAAGTCCCAATTTCGAGCAAAACAAACTTCAACGACAACAGATAGATCAACAAAAACAACAAAACAAGACAAAAAGAAAGAAAGAAAAAGCAAATAAAAATCCGTGGGTAAACTCCCACGTAGTACTCAGTTTAACGTCGTGAGCACGACGTAAACCAGACAACAACGGACTATCCATAGTCCTTCACCTGCAGGAATACCATCTCAGCCAGAACATCAGTAGTAACCATATATGAACAGAGGACAGTAAAGAAAACAAGTAATGCACAATTTAAGCTCAAGTCGAACATCCTATTCTCCAAAACAAAATAAATAATTTCAATTCCCAAAGTACAGTACTTTGGTGAATTAGGATGTTGACAAATAATTGATGTTACCTCAACCTTTGTCCTCGATTTGTCCTCCTCCGGGATCCGTACTCCAATTGTTGAGGCAAGTCGATCACTTTCCAGTGGGCTTTGGCATGCTTGCAACTTCACTTGCCCACTCTTCCTCGTCAGCCGACCTTGTAACCACTTCCTCGTGGCTCTGATCCTGCTTCTCATCCTCACATTCCCATTCTTCCTCATTTTCCACCTTCTCTGGCTGCAGCAACTCGTCAGATGTCTCTCCCACCCCATTCTCAACAAATGGGTCACTTTCAATAACAGTGACCGCCTGGACCTGACCGGATTGGTTTGGAAGTTCCCTCGCTGCAAGTTGTCGTTGATACTCAACCAACTTCACAGCCATCTGTCCCACACGTGCCTCTAAACGCTCAAGAGTTGCGTCTCTATCATCCAATGGCGAACTCTGATGGTCAGTGGTCGCCTGAGCCTCGTAGGGTGAGCTTGGAGGCTCCCCTATTGCATCTTGTTGCAGCAACTCGTCCGGCTTCTCAGTCATCAATTCTAATTTTGCTTGCAAGCGCCTGATTTTGGTGTCGTCAGCATCCACCTTTTTGACGAACTTATCATCCAAAGCTGGCATTTGAGGTGGAGGTGGCTGCTGCGGGTATGAATACTGTGATGGAGGTGGTTGTTGTGAGTACTCATATTGAGGTGGATGATGCGGTTGCTCCCAGTAGGCATTGTAGGATTGATCCTCATAGTGCTGCGGAGGCGGTTGTTCCCAGTAGGGATTGGAGGCTTGATCCTCATAGTACGGTGGAGGTGGTTGATCCCAATATGGATTATAGGCTTGTTGCTCAGGGTAGGGATCATTGGTTTGATACTCATGGTTTGGCGGGTATCCCTCAGAATAATTGAATTGGGCTCCTTCTTCGTAAGAAGAATTTGCCCAATGCGACGAACTTTCCTCCCCCCAGCCTGTTTGACCACATCCGTACTGCTGGTAACCCTACATTAACAGACACCAACAACAAAAACAAGATCACACGCACCGGGGGGGGATAACCAAACAGAAAGAAAAGAAACACAGAAAACAAACAACACAAACAATACGCCTAAAGTTTTCCCGAACGCGCCAAAATTGATCGAGCTAAAACACACTCAAATTACTCGCAATCGTACGAGGTAATCGTAGCGTGATAAGTTAACACGAGTCGTCTCTCAAGGAAAACTTAACAGGGCCATTGTTTGTGTTGCGCAAAGAAAGCGATTAAATCCTAAACATTCTAATACCAACAAGGGTTGAACATGCAAGAATTGAAATACGGAAAATAAACAGCGATCCTAAGCTGGGGGTTGTCAATCCCGAGCTAAACTAATAAAGCGATAAATCTAAACCAGAGGTTGTCAATCCCCGGTTGAACTACGAAAACAATAAATCAAAATGATAAATAAAAGCAATATAAATCGAAGAAGCATGAAAATCCAATCCACTGTCACTATGGAATTGAATTCACAAGAATCGCAAAGCAAGAAATCATAAAGCAATAATACTATGAACTTTATTCCAATCGAACTGATAAATTCCAAAGCATAACTCCAACAACAATCTCGAAAAAAGCATAAAAATATTCGGATGAAACATGAATTGAAAGGAAGAAAAACAGAAACTAAAACTAAGGTTTATCTGTTGGTGTCGATCTGTTGAAAAGCTCCTGAAGAATCCATGGTGAAGAACAGCCGAGCTGCGTCCGAAAAGAAAAATAAGAACTGATCCGTCTAAATGACCTAGCGCATATATATATATTAAGTCAGACTGAACGCCGGCTTGGAATGAGCGAGCGCTCACAAAACATTCTGTCTTGAACTTGAACGCCGGTTCGAAATGAACACCGGCTGAGAAAACATTCTGCCTTGGAAATGAGCGCTGGATCAGAGTGAACGCCATTTGGTGGCGAGGCGACGACACGGGCGAGGTGATGGGTGAGGAGGCCAGCTGGCTGGGGTCGGCGCGCGGGCGCCGGGCGGTGCGGGCGAGAGACGAAGCGAGGCGGGCGCTGGCGGCACACGGCGCGCCTGAGGCGCGGTGCGCGCGGGCGCTGCGGTTGGTGGCGTGCGTTCAGCCGAACGCGCGAGGGAATACGGTGAACGCACGATGGGATGGCGCGGCGGTGGAGTGCGTGGGCGCGGGTGCTTGTGACCATGCGACGGGCGCCGTGTGTGACTTTGGTCGTTCGACCCGTTCTCCTTCGTCTGAACTCCGATTTACGCACGGTTTTCGCCTACGAACTCCTGTCAAAATGTTCTTCAATATATTTGATTCTTGGTGAATTCAATTCATCCTATTTTCTGCGTTTTCCTACAAAACATCGAAATGAACGAAGTAAGTTCGAATCGATAAATATTAATCGAACCAGCGGCATAAATAGGATAAACCATAGAAAATGACATGTAAAACAATACCAAGAATCATCACAAAATCATACTAAACACATGCTTTCACCAAAATAAAATCGTTGGTTAGCTAGGGTCGAAAGCATGACTCATCGATAACTTCGAAGCATTTTATACAATATTGGATCCAACAAAACAATTCTGGATATTCAAAAGAAATCATTGTTCATAGAAGCAAGTCGACATCATAAAAGAGATGTCAAGATCCCAACATTAAAATGAAACTGTCATCAGGGCAAAATCAAAACACAAACATGCAAAGGCCAAAGTTCGGCAACAAGAAGTGTGGCTGAGAATCATGTATGATGACATAAGACTCTGGGCAAACGAGACATGACAACAACAAATTAACAATACCATCATGAGACATAACATATAGAGAAGCTCCTACGCACAACATTCGATTCCAAAGATCCTCTCGAGCTCATCCCGCATTTAGAAATATATGCGGGCGTGAGTACTAGATGCACTCAGTGGGTATATGCCGAAAACATTTGAAACATTGCTCTTAGAGCTATAAGATTGACTTGCCATAAAATTTACAACACACAGGAGTTTTCAGTTAAATAGTCTGTGCATGCTTCTGAATTAAACTTACTTGCTTTTCATGCTCATATATTCAAGATGCAACATTTAACATGCGTCTGCAGACATTATCTCATTCATTAACCATATCTACGCACTCTTGTGTTGAGAAGTAGGCCTCCTTCTCAAACACTGTGATCGGCCATTTAGCTCACGATCACTCTGTGTACATAAACCCCTTACTGGCAGCTCGTCCAGCATAGGGCCGATATCGTCCATCTCTCGTAGATAGGAAACATACATCATGCATCATGCTCAAAAACTTGGCAAGTCAGTCAAATTTTCATAAAAATGCATATCATATCATTTTGTATGCAAAAGCATATCATTTCGCATTTTTAGAAAGGATTTTACCCACCTGGCAATAATCACTCGGGTGGAATGTACGTTATGTCCTTCACTTCTTTCTTCTCTGAACTTGGCCCTTCATCAACATAGAGTAGCATATAAGCATACCAGGAACCAAACAAGAAGATAAACTCTTTATCTTATCTAAGTAGTCAACACGACTATAACTTCTTGAAATTTAAGACTCTATAGTCTATGAACACTTGGGTCATTGCATCCTCTAACATCTAAACATATATCAAGACTTAACTAAGCCTCATATGACTAAACAGCATAGATGACAAACTTAAGCCATCTAATCTTAATAAAAAACCAACAACTCTTTACAAACATAGCTTATGACCAACGTGAAAAATCACGTGAGACGTCATCTAACATAAACGAACCTCTATATATGCTCAACTATCATCAAGGATCATCAATCAATCATCAAAATCTAAAGATCAAAGCTTTAGCATTGAAAACCCATTTTGACGTGAAACTAAAATTTTTCATCTTTAATATACGTCGATCGAAAAATCCGAATAAATCATTTTAAGCTTTATTCATATCATAGAATCCAAATATGAAGTCAAAATGATCAAATAAAAATCAAAACCCAACCTTATGTGAGACATAGGTTTCGGCCATTTGGGGGTTTTTGAATAGGTTCGATTTCAATCGTTTTTCTTGATCAAAACATGTTTATATCTACCCAACAACACATATATGAAGGCATATCAAGCATATCAAGAACATAAGTTCAAGATCTAAGCCTCCATGTTTTCAAAAATTTTAAGAATTTCCAAAGGATGAGCTCATGCTCGAAAATTCAACACTAAACAACTCATAGGCGATAGATCTAACATAATATCAAAAAATAATGGAACAAAACATGTTCCTTCAAACAAAATCAAAAGGACCAAAAACTTGGAGCCTCAAAAGTTCATGATTTTCGAATTTTTAAACCGTAAATATGTTCTAGAGGTGAAGATCTACCTTTAGGCGAAGACGGATCATGAATCCAACGGTTAGATCTTCGTAGAATTGAACTTGAATGGAGGTGTGTGCTTGTGTATGTGTGTGCATTTCGAAATTTTGGGGAAGAAATGGTGGAAATGAAGTGTTTTGGAAGCTTAAGCACATATATATATAGAAAGTCTTATGGTACTATTTAAATCTTCCTTAAGAAGCTTTTGATTTTCTAGAAAATTCTAGCTTATTCCATAAGCTTGTTAATAGCTTATCTTAGAAGCTTGCCCTTAGCTTATCTTAGCTTATCTCATAAGCTTAGATTGTCATTTGGGCTTATTACAACGTATTAGTGCTAGGCCCAATTTATTAGGGACATCATGTCCTCATTCGAAAATATATATATATATATATATATATACTTTGAAATTAACAACTCAAAATAAATCAATAGAAATATAGAAATTGTTAGTAAGTTGAAATTTTTCATAATTCACTCTTTCTAAAATAAACATCATTTTCAAAATATTTTGGTCTCAAAAACCATTTTGGGCAATTTGCTCTTGATCCGGGTTTAGCAAACAAAGATATCAAAAAGGGCGAAGACTCTGAAATTCTATGACTCTTGGATCAAGACTTCTATGAACACATATCTTATCATATCAAGACTCTTAAAATCTAGATCTTCTCATACTAATAAAGACTTAAGAATCTTATCTCGATTATATCTCGAATCTATCTCAGATTCTATCTGCTCGACTCAAAGCTTAACATAAAAGATTTTAACTTAAACAACTCTTTCTTAAGGATGCAATGCCCTTCTTACAAAGCTCTTAATCAGGAGCTAATCTTTGCTACAGGAATGCGGGGTATTACATAAGATATCGACTAGACCCTTCAAAGCGAAGGGTTACAGAGCCAAAGAAGTGTTGGAGCTAGTCCATTCGACTGTGGACCTATGTCCACACAAGCTCGTGGAGGTACAGTATTTTGTCACTTTCATTGACGATTACTCAAGGTGCGGATACATATACCGCTTCACCGCAAGTCCGAATGCTTTGAGAAATTCAAAGAGTTTAAGGCGGAAGTGGAGGCGAAGCTTGGTAAGAGTATCAAGTCATCGCGTCCGATCGCGGTGGCGAATACCTCAGTAACGAGTTTATGGACTATTTGGTGCAGTGTGGGATTACCTCCCAGCTCACTACACCGGGCACACCACAGCAAAATGGTGTGTCAGAGCGAAGAAATATGACTCTTTTAGAAATGGTTAGATCGATGATGAGTTATGCAACATTGCCTATTTCGTTCTGGGGGTATGCCTTAGAAACGGCGGCATACTTGCTAAATCTAGTACCATCCAAGTCAGTCGAAAAGACCCCTTCGAGTTGTGGTTTGGGCGAAGCCTAGTTTAAGCCACATAAGGATATGGGGCGATCCGGCATGTCTTTGAACAAGAAGAGGCGACAAGTTGGAGGCTAGATCCGGCGCAAAGGTCATTTATTGGCTATCCTAGAGGGACGAAAGGTGGTTTATTCTATAATCCTAAGGATCAGAAGGTCATTATTAGCACTAATGCCCGATTCTTAGAAGAGGATTATATGAAAAACCATAAATCCAAAGTTGAAATCATTATTCAGGAATTAGAAGATGATCGTATTCCACCACCGATTAAGCCAAAGGTACGAGATGTCGTGTCTAGTGGGAGGGATCGATATCAGATACTTCAAGAAATTGAAGTGGGTCGAGTTCCACTAGAGATACCGGCCGTACAAGTTGCTCTTATCCAACAAGTTGTGCAAGATAGAGAACCACAGTTACTTGCCCACCGTTGCCATTGTGCCGGCGCGCTTGTCGTAGTGGGAGGTTGTTCGTCAACCCGAGCGATTTATGTTCGTGGGTGAATCTTGGATTTAGTCAGGAAGCGCGAGGCAATAATCGACCTATGGACATACAAATGAGGCGATACAAGACATTGATGCAAGATCATGGCACACCGCTATGGACTTAGAAATTGAGTCCATAACAGCTATGGATGTATACGAAAAGACACCTCTACCAGATGGCAAGGAAGCCATAGGTAGCAAGTGGGTATACAAGAGGAAGAAAGATTCAGATGGAGAGGTTTCGACTTTTAAAGCCAGGCTTGTGGCGAAAGGGTACACTCAGATTGAGGGCATCGATTTCGATGAGACCTTTTCGCCTGTAGCAATGCTCAAGTCCATTAGAATTCTTCTAGCCATAGCAGCCCACTTAAACCTTGAGTTTTAGCAAATTGATGTAAAAACGCTTTTCTAAACGGTTACCTTGAATAAGGTAGAGACATCTATATGCAACAACCCGAAGGTTATGTGGTGAAGGGTGAAGAGCATCTAGTTTGGAAGCTTAAGAAGTCCATTTATGGACTTAAGCAAGCCTCACGATCCTGGAACTTACGCTTTGATGAGGTGGTAAAGTCCTATGGATTTACCCAGTTGCCTAGCGAAAGTTGTGTGTATCGTTTAGATGTCAACGGTAATGTGGTTTTCTTGCACTTTACGTAGATGACATCCTTCTACTTAACAACAATGTGAAGTTGTTATCGACGTAAAGAGTTGGTTATCCGATCGTTTCAAATGAAAGACTTAGGAGATGCAGCGTACATTCTTGGGATCAAGGTTTCCGAGATCGCAAGAGGAAAATGTTGAGCTTATCTCGGGCATCTTACATTGATCTTGTGATCACTGCGTTTAGTATGCAATCCGCCAAGAAAGGATTGCTACCTTCGATATATGGTGTTCCTTTATCTAAGGAGCGATCACCTATGACCGCAAAGGAGATAGAGGAAATGAGACAAGTTCCTTACGCTTGCCGTAGGAAGTCTCATGTATGCAATGCTATGCACGAGACCCGATATCCGCTATGTGGTAGGCATAGTAGCTAGATATCGCCTAACCTGGACAAGCTCATTGAATCGCGATGGCATATACTCAAGTACCGAAAAGGACTCGAGATTATAGGCTAGTTTACCATGCGAGATAGTCTAATGCCTTTGGGTTATTCGGACTCGGATTTCCAAGTCGACCGTGATGAGAAAAGTCTACCTCGGGCTATGTGTTTACCTTGGGAGGTGGAGCCGTGTGCAGCGAGTGCAAAGCGATGCATTGCGGACTCTACCATGGAAGCCGAATATGTAGCCACTCGAGGCTGCTAAGGAGGTCAGATGGTTCAAGAACTACCTCATGGATCTAGGTGTGGTACCGGTTTGCCCAAGAGTATCGTAGTTCTTGTGATAACTTTCGGTGCGATGGGCAAACTCGAAGGAACCACGGACCCACAAGGCAACCAAACACATAGAGAGAAAGTACCATATCATACGAGAAATTGTTAGGCGAGGAGACGTCTTGATCGAAAAGATTGATCGACGGATAACCTAGCGTATCCATTCACGAAGAGCTCGCCGCAAAAAGTCTACGGTTCACATTCGAGGACTTGGATTGCGTAGATGGCACCCACTTAGAAAGGAAACTTTTGTATAAGTGGGAGAAGCAAAGTGATTGTTTTGTTTTGTAATAGCTAGTAGAGACACATTGTATACTAAAAGTTTGATTTAGTATAAGTGGAAGATTGTTGGTTTGTATCTTGAAAGCGCTTTTGGTTGAGCTTGTATACAATGTTTCGTTACCACTATTACAATCTCCTATCCGAATTGATTACTTGATTGCATATATCTATGTCCCATTATCTCATATATAAGTTAGATCATACGGTGTGTAGAAGATCACGTAAGTCCGTATGATTGGTCAAGTTTAATGAGATATAAAAGTATCATAGTGAGACAACTTGAGGACGAGTTGTCGGTATAAAGTCATGGTATAGATAAGAAGTGACTTGACACGGTTGCTTGTCTATCTTGACACGTCTCGACATATTAATGGATCACGGTGAGATGAGTTCTTCTATCGACCATCGTGAAGAACCTAGATCTCGGTGACTTCACGATGATCTAAACCTCGATAAGGTATTAGGTGAGTATGAGTTCTTGACCATCACTTTGACTTGTTATGGGCGAGGGTTACATGATTTAACCTAAGACTCTCTCGATCTTGGGTGGTAGCGATGCTTGTATGTCATGCTAGTTATCTCAGACGAGTCACCGTACCCGTTTAGGATGATGGCGTCACCTTAAGGAGCTCAAAGGTTTATTGTACTAAACCCCGCAGTTGAGTTATCTCAAGTACAATAATAAGGTTGAGTGGTACAACTTAGGAATTAAAGATATTAATTATTTTAAGCGATCGAAATGTCAAATAATTAATGGACGTGCAATATCTTAAATACGGGAATTCGTGAAGTCTAAGTGCGAGCCCGACTCAACTTCGTAATAAAGGGTAAGTCAAGATTTATTCTCTAGTGGCATGAATGAATGTTTGTAAATTAATTTATGTTCTGAGCTGAACATAAGATAATTAATTTATTTGAGGCCCATCTGTATTCCTTGCATTTGATCCCTGGGCTGGCCCATCCAGGCCTGTAGCTAAGGTGAAAATCGCTCACTCTCTTTCCTAGTCCTATTGGGACTCTGATTTGATCATCTCTATCCTAAAGGATATTATTATATTTATTAGATATGCATAGATCCTATCTAGATAGGATTTGAGAGTGCATTATAAATATAAGGTGAGAGGGAAAATCAAGGTTAATCTTCATTTATTATTTTCGAGAATTGCTATTACCAAATAGTGAGAATGTTCGAAATCTTTGAGAAAATAAAGAGGGTGATTTTCTATAGCATTCTCCATAGACTGTCCTCACTCGACATTGGAGATTAGGCAACCGGGATACAGTCCAGAAGATCAAAGCACGAGTCTTGATCCATTCTACCCCGACAGATTCGCAGGTAAACACGAGAAAACTCCTACGTGTTGTAATTAATTATATAGGTGCATGCTAGGCATATAATCAATGTATGATGAATTAAACATTCAAGATAGATCATCGGGAGAGGGTTAAAATCAATTTTTCCTACACTATCTGCATGGTAAACTAGCCTATAATCTCGAGTCCTTTTCAGGCACTTGAGTATATTCTTTACCGCAGTCCAATGAGCTTGTCCAGGGTTAGACTGATATCTAGCTATTATGCCTACCGCATAGTAAATATCGAGTCTCGTACATAGCAATGTATACATGAGACTTCCTACAACGGAAGCGTAAGGAACTTGTCTCATTTCCTCTATCTCCTTTGCAGTCATAGGTGACAGTTCCTTAGATAAAGGAACACCATGCCTAAAAGGTAGCAATCCTTTCTTGGCGGTTTGCATGCTAAAACGAGTAATCACAGTATCAATGTAAGACGCCTGAGATAAGCTCAACATTTTCCTCTTGCGATCTCGGTAAACCTTGATCCCAAGAATGTACGATGCATCTCCTAAGTCTTTCATTTGAAACTGATCGGATAACCAACTCTTTAGGTCTGTAACAACTTCACATTGTTGCCAAGTAGAAGGATGTCATCTACGTAAAATGCAAGAAATACCACGTCACCGTTGACATCCAGACGATACACACAACTTTCGCTAGGAAACTGGGTAAATCCATAGGATTTTACCACCTCGTCAAAGCGTAAGTTCCATGATCGAGAAGCTTGTTTGAGTCCATAAATGGACTTCTTAAGCTTCCAAACTAGATGCTCTTCACCCTTCTCCACATAACCTTCGGGTTGCTGCATATAGATGTCTCTACCTTCTTCAAGGTAACCGTTTAGAAAAGCGGTTTTCACATCCATTTGCCAAACCTCGAGGTTTAAGTGGGCTGCTATGTCCAGAAGAATTTTGATGGACTTGAGCATTGCTACAGGCGAAAAGGTCTCATCGAAATCGATGCCTTCAATCTGAGTGTACCCTTTCGCCACAAGCATGGCTTTAAAAGCCGAAACCTATCCATCTGAATCTCTCTTCATCTTGTATACCCACTTACTACCTATGGTTTTCTTGCCATCTGGTAGATGTGTCTTTTCGTATACATCCATAGCTGTTATGGACTCAATTTCTAAGTCCGAAGATTCACCCACGAACATAAATCGCTCGGGTTGACGAACAACCCTCCCAGTACGATGAGGCGCTACTGGCACAATGGCAACGGTGGGTGCAGTAACTTGTGGTTCTCTATCTTGCACAACTTGCTGGATAGGTGCCAATTGTACGGTCGGTATCTCCAGTGGAACTCAACCCACTTCAATTTCTTAAAGTATCTGGTGTCGATTCCTCCCACTAGACACGATATCTCGTACCTTTGGTTTAATCAGTGGCGGAATACGATCATCTTCTAATTCTTGAAGAATGATTTCAACTTTGGATTTATGGTTTTTCATATAGTCCTCTTCTAAGAATCGAGCATTAGTGCTAATAATGACCTTTTGATCTTTAGGACTATAGAAATAACCACCATTCGTTCCCCTAGGATAGCCAATAAACAGCCTTGCATCAGATCTAGACTCCAACTTGTCAGCCTTCTTATTCAGCACATGTGGTGGACTGCCCCATATCCTTATGTGGTTTAAACTAGGCTTGCGCCCAAACCACAACTCGAAAGGGGTCTTTTCGACTGACTTGGATGGTACTAGATTTAACAAGTATGCCGCTGTTTCTAAAGTATACCCCCAGAACGAAATAGGCAACGTTGCATAACTCATCATCGATCTAACCATTTCTAAAAGAGTCCTATTTCTTTGCTCTGACACGCCATTTTGTTGTGGTGTGCCCGGTGTAGTGTGCTGGGAGGTAATCCCACACTGCACCAAATAGTCCATAAACTCGTTACTGAGGTATTCGCCACCGCGATCAGACCGCAGTGACTTGATACTTTAACCAAGCTTCGTCTACACTTTCGTCTTAAATTCTTTGAATTTCTCAAAGCATTCAGACTTGCGGTGAAGCAGGTATATGTATCCGTACCTTGAGTGTCGTCGATGAAAGTGATAAAATACTCGTACCCTCCACGAGCTTGTGTGGACATAGGTCCACACAGTCGAAATGGACTAGCTCCAACACTTCTTTGGCTCTATAACCGCCCGTTTTGAAGGGTGCAGTCGACATCTTTCCTTCTACACAGGATTCGCGAT
This sequence comes from Salvia rosmarinus, assembly GCA_036937905.1. NCBI lineage: Eukaryota > Viridiplantae > Streptophyta > Magnoliopsida > Lamiales > Lamiaceae > Salvia > Salvia rosmarinus. Next base: position 33,360,901 of record CM072821.1, read on the forward strand.
GGGGAGCAGATGGCTGTGATATCACGCAACGCTCCATTCTTAGCCGCCTTTGGATCCTATTTAGATTGATGTGACCTAATCTAAGATGCCGATAAATGTGGTGTCATCTTCTGAAGAAAACTTTCTCTTTTAAGGTTTGAAGTAGATGCAACATAATTAAAGGTATTATGTTTGGCGAAAATAGTATAAAGCGAATTATATAAAGTGCCACCACGAGATAACCGTTATTTCTTATGATAGAAACACCACTATAAAAATAACCGAATATCCATGAATAAATAGTTTGGAAGCGGAAATAAGGTTCACCAAACTCCGGCACATATAAAACGTCTTTTAAAACTAAAAGCAGTTCTATCAAAACATAAAGAAACATCTCCGATTGCAATGTACCGACTTTACCCGCGTTACCCATGGAGATAGTTATCTCACCATCATTCAGCTCCTTGTTCGCAGAACCCACAGGTGTAACAAACATGATCAGTCGCACCCGTATCTACTACCCATGAATGAGTAGAACAAGTCGCTAAACATCTGTCCGTTACTAAAGCAAATGGCATACCTTGAGCCTTGAGCATAGGGCACTTGGCCTTCCAATGCCCAGTCTTGCTGCACTTGAAGCACTTGCCCCTCTCCTTTGGCTTTTTCAAGCCTCCGGTGGCAGACATGTTCTTTCTCCCACTACTCCCACTGGTTCATTTGCTTCTACCACCTTTGGTGCCCCTTTTTCTTCTTCCATTTTTCAACGGAAAATTTGGGCCCCTAGATGTGCTAGCAAGGGCATGTGCTCCCTTGCCCATGACTCCTTCTGCGGCCACGAGATCATTAAGCAACTGACTAAGTGTATACTCGGTCTTGCTCATGATCGCGTTCTCGTGAAAATTCTCAAAAGACTTGGGCAGTGTGTTGAGAATGATATCGACCTTGCCTTCGCCGTCAATACCTCATCCCAACTGATCAAGACCATCCATGAGATGAGTCATGTGGGAGACATGTTCATGGACCGAACTTCCTTCTTCCATCTTACACGCCAAGATTTTTCTCATTGTGTGGAAGTCGATCGTCGATCCAACTTCCCAAACTTACTCTCGAGACTCGACCATATTTCGTCGCGTCGCCATCGACCGATCTTTGCGGTGCAAGCCTTTGGACATTGTAGTCATCAGATAGCATTTAGCCATATTGTTTGACTTATGCCAAAGTCTGCTTGACTCTCGTTGCTCATTAGTCGATGAGTCAGTAAGGGCATCGGGTTTGGGAGTAGTGAGAGCAAACATATGTTCTTCAGTGATAAGAACATATTCCATGTTTCGTTTCCACTCGATAAAATTTGGACCGGATAGAGGATTTTGTACGAGCATATTGATAATCAGTGTAAGAGACATATCTGAAAAGATAATGTAAACACACATAAGCATACGATCGCACATAATTCTTAACAATAATATTGTAACCTTTTAATAAAACAATATTAATTGAAACCTCCAATCGCTCAAGGAATTTCACATGCAAGCCACGCGTGTGGACGTTTACACATGAACCCCTCGACCAGACTAAAATATACCTTTTAGTCATTTAATTTCAATCCATGTCAACTTTTTCTTATGACAAATGAAATTAATGATTGGACCTTACTAGACCACATCACTATCACAAGAAGGGACTTCGCGGGAAGTTGTACTTGAGGTGTTGTCTAAGCAATGACCACAATTTTAACAACGCAAAATGAATTCTTAGAATTGGCATACTCACTCGGACCATGCCGCTTCAATCCAAATTCTTTGTCTTCTCATTTTAAATCTATCTCTAGAGAACTTATAAAATCGCATATGTAAGCCCGCGTGTGGATCGTTTACATGAAACTCCCACTTCTCAATAGATTAAAATGTTTTATTTAGAAATCTTATCTAACAAACTTATGATTAAACAGTGCAACCAAGCCACGCGTGTGGACGTTTACTCACAATGCGTATAACTTTGTTTAGAGATTAAAAAGTGGAGGTCTGACATTTTAATTTTATAAATTAATATGTCGGTTTTCTTGCTTAGTCTTTTTATTTCAAAAGGTTTGTCCATGCAGATCACGTAATCCTAGCATGTTTTTCTATAGAACTCAACATGTAAAACATGCTCGCAGAATTCTAAAATATGCTTGAAAAACACGATAAACCTAGCATGCTTACTATGCGTATCCAATCACGAAAACATATAATATGTTTATCTACGTAATTAAACATACATAGCATGCTTCTGCATTATTTAAACATCCACGACATGCTTTGAACGATAAAAATAAAATAAATTAGTTCATCGCGCCCACTCGTGGATCTGTATCTTCACCCTAGTTTATTACATAAATATGCAAAGTACGGATCTTTAAAAAATCTCAACGAGCCTCGCGTGCAGACACACGGACGGATTCGTCAAAATTTGATTTAATAAAAAATTGAAAGCGGGCCAAACGGGTCAAAACCGGGCCGGTCGAAATTCGGGTTTGGGCCGAAAAAATGGGTCTGGGCCGAAAAAGGGGCCGGGCGACCTAAGTAGATTGGGCCGTGCACTAGGGCACAGCCCATGCGCACGTCCAGCCACCCAGCCGCCCTACTTTGCGCGACGTCGCCCACACCTGGCCGAGGAAAATGTGCGCTCTGTCGAGACTTGGCCGAGCGAGTCACCGCACTATGCGGCCCCTCCATCGCGCATCGTCCGAGAACTGTCGAGAAACCCGCGCCAAGCCCACCGAGCAAACCGCGCATGACTCACGCGCTGTCGGCCGAGACTGCTGTGCATGATCTGCCGAGAAACGTGCGCTGAGACCCGTTGAGCTCTGACCGAAGGGCGCTGCCGAGCGAATCGCTTGCACGCTGCCGAGCTCGTTGAATGGTCTCGACCACAACCCGCCGAGCGCGCTGAGGTTTCCCGCATGATAAATGTACGCCCCGCGACGCCCGATGCTGTCGAGGAGTGCCGAGGGCGACCTGCCGAGGCTCGTCGAGTGATCTCGGCCACGACCCGCCGAGCGCGCTGAGGTTTCACGGGCGATAAACATGCACCGCGCCTGCGTCTACCGAGATCCGTCGGGCACGCACGCTCAGCGTCGAGCCGTGCCGAGGCATCCGCATGAGAATCGCGTGCCCCGCATGCCCATCTGTCGAGCCGTGCCACCCAGCCTCGCCGATGCTACCGCGTGACCCGCCTAGCCCTGTCTGCCCAGATCCACCGAGAGCCGCCGATACTGCCGAAAAATGCGCGGTGTCGGGGCGTGCTCTGGCGCCAAGCACGTCCGTGTGCCGTCGCCCGCTCACTCTCGGCCGTCCATCCGGTTTTCCGGCGTGCCTCCCATCGTCTCGTTCTTCGTGCTTTTGTCTTCGTTCTTCTTTTACAGATTAGATTTACAAGAAAAATCCTAATCTAACCACGGATTTTCTCGTGGTGAAAAAAAAAACAAAATTCGAGAAAAATAAAGCGAGCCACGATGAACCCTACTACAAAACCACTTTTCTCTACACTATCATGGACTACGCTTTTGTATCAGCGTGGTCTATCTTGCTTTTTTTTGAAGTATAGACTACGGCAACAAAAGCGTGGTGTAAATCGTGGTCTATAGTGGATATAGACTACGCCACGTGCGTGGTGTAAATCGTGAGTCATAGTGGGTATAGACTACGCTTAAAAGTAGTGTATGTGCGTGTTTTTAATAAAAAGCGTAGTCTATGTTATAAATTAAAAAAAAAAAAAAAAAAAGCGGGCTTCCGGATTCGAACTCACGACATTGAGTTTGTTAACATATCATTAACCATTTCACCAACAAGTCTTAAATCTCTCATATCCGGCATTTATTTGTATTTATATTATAAGGTGAACCTAAATAGTCACAAACTCCATACAATTCAATCTCTCTCGGTCTCATATCACTTAACCATTTGAGACGGTAAAACTTACTCCAGCGCCTTTCCGTCCTTCACTCCCCCTGTAGTGCATGCTTCACTCCATACTGCCGTGCCGCCACTTCCCATACAGCCCTTGCCGCCTTCCTCCCGCCCTTCCTCCTTTTTCTCCTTGCCGCTTCACTCCCTTGGTCCTTTTTCTCCTTCTGTTAGCTCCTTTGTTGTTCCATCATGCATTGTCCGTCCACCTCCACATTCTCTTCCGACCGCCGCCACTCGTGAAGTTCTCTCTCACTCCATTCAAAGTTCTCGTGCCTTTTGTGGGTTAGGGACTAGAGGGGTTTCTTTGAGAATTTATTAACCTTGTGGTGGTATGATCTTTGTATGAATTAGGGTTTTTATTGGAATAGCAAAGCATGAGGCGTGGTTCAATTGGTTGAATGGAAATGGACTAGGCAGGTTGATTAGAACCGTCGGATAGCACGGAATTAATTCTGAATTTATTTTATGATTCTTGAGAAATTAAGTTGAACCTTTTTGAGGTATTGTATTGGTAGTTTGGATGGTTTACGTATTTTAAAGATTGTGTAAGCTGCATTGTGCCGACGAAAATGTATTGTTGGAGAAGAAAATGTTGTCACTATAATATGTTTTAGATGTAAGACACAGTGATTAGGTGTTTTCTTGATTTTATGCTCGAGTAATATGTTTGGGATCGTGTAGGGATTGGACTTGTGTCCTTATTTACTGCAAGATGAGTATACTTTAGAATACTAATTCCATAATATCAAAAAAATAAAAATTCGACGAAGATAATTTATTACTCAATCTAAAAGTTGACACTCTTTCGGTCTTCTCGTCATTTCGATTTGCCTATAATTGACGACTAAGAAATTTGTCGACTAAAGGTGATTTCTTGACCACTCTTTTCATTCTAAATTTGAATCTTTCAATTGCTTGGATGAAGAATGAAATTTGTTTCCTTATTTGAATCGGCCTTAATTTGTTGTTGTAGTTTTTTCTTTGGTGCGCCTACTTGAAAAATGGTTGCATTATGTTCTGGTTTGAATTGAATAAGCTGTATTACTTGCAGGTGTGGTTTGATTGATGAGTTAGGGTTTGAATTTACTAGGATTTTCTCTATAAGGATGCCCAGTGCTCATGTTCTTCTCTACCATTTGGTGTTTCTTGAATTGATTGGGGATTACGACGCTTTAAATAATGTAAAGATCCAATTTTACTCAATTACAAATTTGTTGATTCAATATTGAAAAGTGGCGTGTGTTGCATACTTACTAAAAGTCTAGAATAATGGTGGAAAGAAACTAAATGCTACATGCCATCGCCATTAGATCCTTTAGAGTTTTGGATAAAAGGTCGAAGTAATCGGATAGCGAAGCTAGAATTTTGAATATTCAAGGCGAGTTGGAAGAGCTCGAGCTTTATTCTAGATCGATGCCTTGTCATCCTAGTTCTTTGTTTCTGGTGATTTTGATACGAAATTTGACTTAGGGTTTCTTCTTTGGCGTCGATGGTATTGCCCATGACTCGATACTACATCTCGCACTTATTTGTCATTTGGAACTCATTTTCACTTGTCCGATTGTTTATTTACACATTCTCCGAGGATGCGGTTACTTGTCTTTGTTGGCATATAAATAATGCAGATTATCGATATGCATTATCAATTTTGTTAGTGCTGCGATTACTTTGATCGTAATAGAAGAGTATAATTACAAATCTAATTTAATTTGATGGCTTGAAAGTACTATGAATTACGTCATGCTACCAATGATCTAAATCAAATATAATTTTGGCATGTTTTATTAGTTTATGTCGGATGTATTTAAGGCTTGATTATATTTGTTTTTTTATAAGTAGCATAATATTCTCTCGTAATTCTATCAGAAAAATGCGGTGTGAAATATTTGACTTGGTGGCCCCTGAGACTTAGCCTCGTGAGGCAATTGGGTAAGCAATCCTCGTGTGTTTTCCTTGTTTTCATAATTGCTTTGTGCTTCATAACATAGCTTTCATCTCATTCCACGCGAGAATTGACAAGCTCATTTATTTATTTCATATCCGTGTGATGTGATAATATCTTGTGATGGTCTTTGAAAGTACAAACCCATTCATAATATCTTATACTTCACATTTTCAGGGATATTTGTTGGATGAAATGCCTTAATGAATTTGTTTTGCACTTGAAGCCGACTTGAAAGCTATTTCTTCTTACCTTTAAGTGTTTGAGTTGTCTTATCAATTTAAGTCTTACAATACTTGGTCATATTTATTGCGAGAATGTGATAACTCTTTATCTCATAAATAATCTATATGAGAATCATTTTAGATCTAAATAAATTCTTGGAATATGGATTGTCTTGAGCGATCAATCATTTTATGTATTCGATGGACTTTCTTTGTCATTTTGCACATATCTTTTCAAAGAATGTGAATTTATATATTTATGTGAATTTATAACGATAATTATCTTATGAATTTGGCGGTATTGACATATTGATAGTTTGATCGATTGGGAGGATAAGAGGTGCATTACATATTTTGAAGTAACCGACATGTTAAATTTAAGTCGTGAATTATGATTTATAAACTTTGTAAGTATCACCTTGTTTCTCATGAGATTGCTTAGGTTGAATCGCATAAGGTATTCCACGGTCTTAGAACTTGTTCTTTGGCCTTTACTTGCTTAGGTTGGATCTAAGCGTACATTGTATTCCTGGACGGTATATCTGTATGAGAGGCTTAAAGGCATGAGTGTACGACACAGGTAAGTTTACCTCTTTAGTAAAGATATTTTGAGAATCTTATGATGGTCGATAAGTATTTGTCTTTCAGGTTTCCATTATGTCGATAGTGATTGATTTCTTGAATAAAACTTCATATCTTTGGTGTGAATTGGAGTTCCATAAGGATCTTCTTCTTTGTTTCTTTAAATACTCACTTTTCGGTGTTTGAAGCCTTTAAGTTTTTGATGGATTGGGTGATAAGTTCACAAGTTATGTGTTAGAATATTTGATATTTTTAAAAGTGTCGAAACAACCCGATTCAAGCAATGCGGGTTCTTTGTACTACGCTCATGAAAGATATAATTGAAGAAGTTATGAAGGCGGTTCCATTTCTTTACGTTCACATGTAAGATAATTCCATTTCAATTCTTTAATATAATCATTTTTTTCATCTGAGAGTGCTAATATTCTATTTTTGAATTGTTAATAGTTTCAATCGATCTTACTCTAGAGGACATTGATGAAGTTCGCGTTGAATGGGCAAATTTCATGCTTCTTCACATATAGTCTTGTGATGTTTTAGTTGTAAGTGATTGATATTTTGAATTATTTTGTCTTGTGATATGTGGGATCGGTCTTATTGTTTTGTTATGTGATGTGCATAGTATTTTGTATAGTGATTTTGTAGGTCATATTGAAAGCAGTTGTATATTTTGTATAGTGATTTTGTAGTGTAATGAAAACATATTGTATATTTTTGAATAGTGATTTTGAGCGTAGTCATAAGTATATTTTAATCTCATTTGCTTGTGCTTTATTAATTGTCAGGGTTTAAATAAAGAAATTAACTACGGTTGAAATTGAAAACCGTAGTTGTTATTAAATTGACTACGGGTTGTAATAGAAAAGCGTAGTAAATTTGGCATTAAAACGTAGTAAATAAACTCAAAACCGTGGTTAATACATATAGACTACGATAAAAGCGTGGTGTGTGTGAATTTTTGTGTGAGTGCGTGGGTATAGACTACGCGTGAAAAGCGTGGTCTATGTGCTGGCGTGGTCTATGGGGTATGGACTACGCATAAAAAGCGTGTGTGTGGGCGAACTGTTGTGTGAGTGCAGTGTGTATAGACTGCAGAAAGGCGTGGTCGTGGTCTGTGTGCGGCGTGATCTATGGTGGGTATAGACTACGCATAAAAGCGTGTATATGAGCAGACTAATGTGTAGTGCAGTGTGTATGGACTACGGCGTGGCGTGGTCTGTGCGCGGCGTGGTCTATGGTGGGTATGGACTACGCAAAAACGTGGTGTGTCTGGCGTCTTTTTACGTGATGCGGGGGTATGGACTACGTGTAAAAGCGTGGTCTGTGTGCAAAAGCGTGGTCTATGGTGGGTATAGACTACGCAAAAAACGTGGTGTGTCGCGTCTTTTACGTGAGTGCGAGGGTATGGACTACGGCGTGGCGTGTAGCTGTCGTCATAAAGCGTGGTCATGGTGGGTATAGACTACGGCAAAAACGTGGTGTGTGCGCGCGTTTTTCGTAGATGCGTGGGTATAGACTACGCGTGGCGTGGTCTATGTCGTAGTGCCGTGGTCATGGTGGGTATAGACTATGCTTAAAAGCGTGGTGTACTTGCTCTTTCTCTACACCACTTTTCTACACTACGATGCATGTAGACTACACATAAAGCGTGTAGTCTCTCTTGTTTTGTAGTAGTGAGCAACAGATTCACAATTAATTAATTGCGCATGTTATAATCAAACGTGAATTAATCCAACAGAGCCAAGAGTCTGAACCTGGCTCTGATACCAATTGTAGGGAAATCTGATTTTAACCCTCTCCCGAGGATCTATCTTGGATGTTTAATTCACCATACATTGATTATATACCTAGCATGCATCTATATAATTAATTGCAACACGTAGATGTTTTTTTGTGTTTACCTGCGAATTTGTCGGGAAAGAATGGATCAAGACTCGTGCTTTGATCTTTTGGACTGTATCCCGATTGCCTAAACTCCAATGTCGAGTGAGGACAATCTATGGAGAGTGCTATAGAAATTCGCCTTCTTCCTTCCTTTGAAGTTTTCGAAAATCTCACTATTTGGAATGGTGTGATTCTCGAAAATTCTAGCTAAGCATTAGCCTTTGATTTTCTCTCTCACCTTATATTTATAATGCAACCCTAAATCTTATCATGATAGGATTTATGCATATCTAATAAATATAATAATATCACATAAGATAGAGAGGATCAAGACAGAGTCCCAGAGGGACTCTACAAGGAAGATTTCAAAATTCTCAAGCTAAAAGGCCTTGATGGGCCAGCGCAGGGATCAAATGCAAGGAATAAAGATGGACCTCAAATAAATTAATTATCTTATGTTCAGCCCAGAACATAAATTAATTCATAAACATTTATTCATGCCACTAGAGAATAAATGTTGACTTACCCCTTTATTTCCGAATTTGAGTCAGGCTCGCATTTAGACTTAAAGAATCCCCGTATATAAGATATCGCACGTCCATTAATTATTTACAGCGTTCTGACTGCTTAAAATAATTAATTACTTTAATTCCTTAAGTAGTACCACTCAACATTATTATTGTACTTGAGATAACTCAACCTGCAGGGTTTAGTACAATAAACCTTTTGAGCTCCTTAAGGGGACGTCATCATCCTAAACGGATACGGTGACTCGACACGGGTAACTAGCATGACATACAATCACGCCACCACCCAAGATGCAGAGAGAATCTGGGTTAACTCATGTAACCTCACCCATAACAAATCAAAGTGATGGTCAACAACTCATACTCACCTAATACCTTATCGAGGTTTAGATCAACGAAAAGTCATCGAGATCTAGGTTATTCACGACAATGATAGAAGAACTCATCTCACCGTGATCCATCAATACGTTAGAGACGCATCAAGATAGACAAGCAACTAAGTCAAGTCACTTCTTATCTATACCGCACTTATACCGATAACTCGTCCTCAAGTTGTCTCGGCTGTGATACTTTTTATATCTCATTAAGCGTGACCAATCATACAGACTTCTGTGATCTACAACAAACTGTATGATCTAACTTATATATGAGATAAGGGGACATACATATGCAATCAAGTAAACAATTCAGTTAGGAGATTATAATAGTGGTAACAGGAAACATTGTATACAAGCTCAACCAAACTGCTTCCAGTATACAAATCCAACAAAAGCTGTAGGAAAAGACAAGAGATCGAATTCTTCGATCTTAAACAGGGAATTATGTTGGTGACAGAATATGATCGGGTATTCTATGACATGTCAAGATTTGCTCCACATCAGGTGGACACTGATGAGAAGATGGCAGACAAATTTTGATCTGGATTGAAGCACGAGATTAGGGTATCTCTTGCCAGTCACCGAACCATGACTTATGTCGAGGCTCTGAGTAGCGCTCTGGATATTGAGGAAGCATTACCGGAGGAGAAAACAACAATTACCCAGACAAACAAGGGCAAGAAGAAATGGGACGGGAATTCTAATCAAGAGAAAAATAGCTATAATACTCAGGATATCAAGAGAAAATGGCAAGGAAATCAAGGATAGAGACAAGGACAATGGCATCTAATGGCCCCAGGACAAGGTGGAAACACCCGACTACAACTACAGATCACTCCTTGCCCATGATGCCACAAACAACACACTGGCGCTTGCTTAGCTGGATATGGCTGTTGTTTTAAGTGTGTCTAGTATGGCAATTTTACAAGGGATTGCCCAGGAAATAAGCATGGGACAGCGGGTAAGCCGAATCAACCACGACAGGCTCAGCCACTAAGGGCACTGCAGGCACTACCGTTGCCAGAACTGCGACAACCGAGGGCTTTTGCTCTCAACCAGAAGCAAACTACAAGGGATCAAGATAACTGGATAGGTATGAGCACATTTCTCAATACATCTGTGATAATATTATCGATAAGGGAACTTCACGCTACCTTGTTATAAATGCATAAGTGGATTCTTAGGACTTCACATAGAAGGAGTTGGCGAGGCAATATTGATTTTCTTCACCAGTAGAAAGAATTACAACAGTAATGTGTGTTTGAACGAACTAGATTTGGACATAGGATTCATAATTCCTAGAAATCCATGGATCTGAAGTGTATGGTAAGTTGATAACTTATACTCATATGATTCTACAAAATCGTGAACATATTGGTCTTAGACTGGAAGCTTTAGGACCAAGGATTAGTCGATACCGAAAGTTAAGGTCTTATGAAGATATCATGGGCAAGAGAAAACGACATCAAAACTCGAGGGCACGATAAAGGAAATGATAATACGAAACGCTGCAAAGATGTACAAGTTTCGAGGACGAAATTTTCTTAAGGGGGGTAGAATGTAATAACCCATGAAATTACAACTTTATTTATTATTTTGTTAAGTTAAATCGAGATTTGAGTTTAGAAAGATTATTAAAAATTTATAATCCTCGATGTTTCGATTTTATTTCGAACGAGAAAATTTAAACGAATATCGGAGAACAAATATAGTTGCGAATTGAGCCAGATATTTTATACTGGATAAATTATCACATCACTACACATCATTTCAAATCCCTTAAAATCCTCAACCTTCCCTACTTTACTCCACTTTTCTTCAACACTTACCATTATCATTCTTATCCTACTCTAATATGTAGCTTTGAGACTCCTCAACACTTATTATCATCCTACACATTCTTCCAACAAAACAAGACAATTTGTAGTTATATTTCCATACCATTCATCCGATTACAAGAAAGAAGAAAGAGTTCTTTTGATTAAACTACATAAGGTAAATTCATTTCTCTTCAACCTCTCGATTTCATTTGTTTATCAAACTTACTCAACATCAACAACCCATTCTTGTTCTAAACAAATTCCAAAACTCGCAACAATCAATTTCTACCTCATTCAACAAAATCAAGGCGAAGCTTCATACGGGTTCTATATTCGAACTCATTCGATTAATTCTAATGCGTTTACATTCATTGAAAAAAAGTATATACATAAGATATTATTCCACAAAGAACATTCCAATACAAAATCCACAAACAATACCAAAATCTTCATGTTCATAGAGCTAAACCTATTAAATAAGTGACGAACTAGATGCATAAGGGCAACCAAAACATAATTAAATTCTCAAAGTACATAGGTTTTGCTTGTTGAACCTATAAATTGGCAAGGGCTTCGGGCTGGAGCACGGTTACAAGCGTCGGCGATGTAGCGGCAGACGGAAAAAGGGTCACACGGCCCAAAAATGACGACGAGGATAGAGATACGTGAGGGCGATCGACTATAGCCATTCGAACAGAAGCGGTTCGGTGGTTGGAGCATAGATGGCATGGCACAACGCACGATCGGAATAGAGATGGACGGCGACGGTGCTGGCCGTTCGTGAGGGCGGCGTGACTTGCCACCGACGTCGTGCTAGCCAGAGATGGAGGGGACATCGATGGTTGTGTGTGTGTCTGCGTGCGTGTGTGTCTCGCGTGTGAGTTGAGAGGGGGAAAGAGATTAGATGAGAGTGTGAACAAAAGAGAGAGCAAGATGGACGAAAGGACAGCGAGGCACCGACCGCCATGACTTGCCGGAGACGATGAAGCGGCGGCGGCAGATGGAGGAGAATAGAATGGATGGTAGATGGAGCCATGGTCGTGGTGGCGATGGAAATCACCGACCGACGACGTGCCCGACCGGAGATACGACGACAGGGCAATTTTGCCGAGAGGGAGAGAGAGTGGAGAGCTTGTGTGTGTGTGTGTGTGTTCATCCGTAAGTGTGAGGCGAGAGAGAGAGAGAGGTATCAAAAGGGGCTAGGGTTTCTTTTTCATATTTAATAATGGGCCTAAGTCATGGGCTAGATTTAATTTTCATGTTTAGTTTATTTTGTGATTTGGGTTTGTTTCTTTGGACCGAAAATAAAATGGTGATTAGGCCCACTGTTAGATGGGCCGAAAGAAAAAAAAGTTAGGCCTTTGGAATAAAATTGTTGTGGGCCGAAATTTGGTAAGGATTTGGGATGGGCCATTGGCTATATATATATTGATTTTGAACTCAGTTCTATATGTTAATGTTTGGGTCGATGAATTAAAATGCTTGTGGGCCTATTTCTATTTCCTTTCTTTAATTATCAAATGGGCTGAAATTAATTAATGTGTAGGATCCAATTAAATTAAATTAAGTATTGATTAAATTTCACAATAATTAAATATGAGGTTTGTTTTTAATTCTAAACTTTTAAATTTTGTGATTAATTCCTAATTAATTAAATGATAATCTAAATATCAATTATTTAGATTGAGTTAATTAAATTCATTATATTGAATAAAGTCTAATTTTTAGAAATTGGATAGCATAATTAATTAATTATGTTAAGGGACAGTTTGAGAATTATTCTTTTTAAGTGATTTATTTATGTGATAAGATTAACCTAAAGCAAATTGCTAAATAGGGGGTGATTGGAATTAAATCCTAATTAGTGTATATCTACGATGAATTTGATTAATCAATGAGATGTTATTGGACTTTTAAATTAATCCATTTAATTGAGCTTGTAATTATGGATTTACTTAATTAAATTAGAGATTCAATTAATTAATGACTTGATTAGATTATGTCAAGTAGATGTTTGAGAAATGTTATTTTAATAACTTTAATTTATAAATGATTCTTAAGAAGATGATTGAATTAGGAGAAATCGTTTTCAATCGTGTAATATAGATATAGGTTTCTTTGATAGAATATGTGGGATGTGTGAGGCGAGGAACGCCGCGAGGAAATGATAGTAATGAATGGGGTATTGGAACTCAAAATCGTTGATACGTGTTAACAAATGACGAAGATTAGTTATGAACTTAGGATTCAAAAATTGTACGAAACGACATGGAGAAACATCGATGGAAGGGAATAATGCAACGATGAAGTGTCATCTATCGTCATGGTGAGACGAACCTAATAGACGATACATTGATTGTTAACTGAGTCGTATCGATAATGAAAATCCTGAAACCCAGAAACTCCAAGACTTAAAAGATATCGAGTTCATTGAATCTTAGCAATGCTTCTCGAAAGAAGCGAATGACATACTAAATTATATTTCTTACATTGACAAGGTCCAGCGTGGACGTAAACGAAAACAACAAAGGATTGCTAGCAGGTATTTCAAGAAGGACAATTGTTGAGGTGAGCATTTTTATCTAAACAAAATGTGATTTTATGAAAATCATTTATTTCTTATGCTTTATTACTTTCTTGAACTGCAAATGTTTAAATACGATATTATCTGCCAAAATGTTTATTGTTTTGTATATATACATTCGGGTTGGTTGGGCCAATAGAAGATATTACGAATTCGGGTCCTACTGGTGGATGCCAGTTTGGACTGTGTACACTTAGCCTGAACCCTCACGGTCAGTCATGCATTCGGGTGAAGAGAGGCCTCCCTCCCGATGCGTTCCATAGCCGACTTGGATTATACGTTGAATTAAAACGATCAGCCGATCAACATTGTGAAAATGATAAAATGTTTAGTAAGCACAAGGCCTTCCAAACTAAAATCCTTGTGTCTTACTGTGGTGACGGCAGTACAATTTCGTGAAGAAAATATAAAATATTTCGGCATGTGCTCACTGAGTACTTTGTACTTAGCCCTGCATATTCGTTTTTTATGTTCAGGTTGAGCTGGTGATGAAACGGAGTGGAGTTGAGCGGGATTTCTTTTGTCGATGAAAATGGAACATCTTTTGGTTCACCTTGAGAATGCATCTTGATATGCATATCTCACACGTTTATTCCGCTGCAAACTCTTAAAACTCTTTGGAATTCTAGATATATGTTGAACTTTTGAATATTCTAGTAGCGATTACATAATTAACTACTGTTTGATCAGCTCTGGATCGACCTTGATATCACATATACTTCCGTATGTATTCATGTTTCCTTACCAATAATATGGCTTAGAAATGAATAATAAGATCTCCCTTTCTTTCCCCGCTTCTTTAATCCAACCCCAAGTCATGATCCGACAAGGCAGTCATTCGGGATTAGCCGAGTCGGGCTGTGACAGTTTGTTCTTTTGTTGGGTTTGAGAGTATGAAGATGAGATGGGTGAGGGAATGAGACGACGTCGCGGTGGCTGCGACGTCGTGGCGGTGGCTGCAGATGGTGGCGACCCCACTAAAAGGACGATGGTGATTCCAGAATGAGAGAGAGGGGTTGCGTCTGGATGGGTCGTGAGAGAAAGCCGAGAGCGAGAGTGAAAGCAGTAGGAGGACGACGACGATGACGACGCGACGCCGGAAGAAGAAAGCGGCACCGGAGGGACAAGGGGAGGCGACGCCCTAAAAATTTGATGAGAGACGAGAGAGGGGGGGAATGGGGGCTAGGGTTTATTTTGATATTTTTCATGGGTTGGGCCAATTTTTTGGTTGGGCCAAATAGTTTAGGTGTTTAATTAATTATTTAGGCTTGGGTTGGGCTTGTCATGTAGATGAAGTGGGCCGAAAATGAAGAAATGAAAAAGGGAAAGAATATAATTAAATTGTTGGGCTTCAACTCTTGGGCCGAAAATTTAATTAAGGGATGATGGGCTAAATACTGGGCCCAGTAATTTATGTAAGGAGATGGGTTGCTATTACTAATCTCTTGGGCTTGCCTTTAATTATTTTAAGTGGGAATGTGTTTCTTAAATTTAAGTATTTAGAAGACCTTTAATTATGAAACTTGGGACGAAGACTGTCTTTGGGTTCTCTATTCGCATTTGGTTCTACCGCATGTAACAATGGACCTTATCTTAATCTTAGAACAAATTAGAATTAGCTAAATCCCTCGGTATTTGAAATTCGTTTTTTATTAAATTAACTGGATTTCCATATCCTAATTATTAATAAAATTTTACTTAAGATGAGTTAGTTAGACTTAGAGTTGGCAAAAGGGACGGGTCGGGCTGGCCCGACCTGGCCCATCGGGCTTGTTGTTTTTATCGGATCGGTCGGCCCGCCCAAATGCTATCGAGACCGAAAATATGGTAGCTCTAGCCAGTCCCATCTCGCCATCACAAACCCTCCCAATATTTAATTTAATAAAACATTAT
The DNA here is from genome assembly GCA_036937905.1 of Salvia rosmarinus. Classification (NCBI taxonomy): domain Eukaryota; kingdom Viridiplantae; phylum Streptophyta; class Magnoliopsida; order Lamiales; family Lamiaceae; genus Salvia; species Salvia rosmarinus. Next base: position 33,376,660 of record CM072821.1, read on the forward strand.
TTTAATTTCAAAAAATATGATAACAATAAATAAATTAAATCTACTAACATCAATTTCAAGTAAATAAGATAAATTACGTCTAATAGCATCAATTCCAAAGTAAATAAGATAAATTACGTCTAATGACATCAATTCCAAAGTAAATAAAATAAATTAAGTCTACTAACAAGTCTAACATCAATTTCAACGTAAATAAGATAAACTTAAAGTTTCAAATATCATCAAACATCAAATATAAAATATTAAAACTTTAAATGTGTGGGCGGGCTTTTAGGCCCGTTAACCCCGGGCTTTTTAGCCCCAAAGCCCGGTCAGCCCGATGGGTTATGTGGGTGGCTTTTTAGGCCCATTTTTTCCGGGTAACTATTTTCACGAGCCCAACCCGATCCCAATTCCGGGTACCCCGGGCCGGCCCATCGGACCGGGCCAATTTTGCCGGCTCTAGTTAGACTCATAAAATTAAGTTATTGGGGTTGTTTCAATAATGGAATAATCATTTAAGACCCGCTTAAATTCTATAATTAATTAGCGATTGATTTCATTTTAATTCATCATGCAAGGGAAACATTCTTTAAATTTCTAGATATTAGAGGACGAACTAGAATTCTCAATATTTTTTAATATCGATAAACACGAGACTTAGTAAAATGTAAAATCCCTAATAAAATCTTATCGAATAAGATTTAGAAGTTCTTTTGATAAGAATGGTAATTAGTTCGAACTTCTTATTTAGTTTATTGTGATAAAGGTCGGACGACGGAGTGACGACACAGCAGTAGAAAGGACTGTGAACTTGTGAGCAATAGTGTTGACAGGTGGGCTTTCTTATGTATAAACAAAATCAAATGATTCATTCAAGCAGTTATTTTCTTTTCAAAATCTTTGAACTGAAAATCTTTCAAGTATTGTCTTGTCATAAAGTTTTGATATTTGTGTATAATACCTATATGTGTTTCGCTATGCCAAAAACCCTAGAATCGAATTCAAGTCACGTGCTAGGGACCCCTAGGCAGGATTTGTGTACACAAGTGGCCACGAATCATCCTAAAGGGTTGATCGGTCCAGTGACTGTGGAAGGAGGCCTCCTTCTCGGGACACAACAAGTGTTACAGATACGGAGATTACAAAAGACCTTAGACTGATCAATCGATAAGATTCACAAAATAATTTAGCAAGCTTGGGCCCTTTTACGATAAAATCCCTTGCGTTACTGTTGAGATGACTTGGCAATTATATATGTATCTTTCGGCACGTGACCACTGAGTGCTTTCGTACTCAACCATGCATGTATTTCTAAATGTGCAGGTTGAGCAGTGATGGGTGAAGATGGAGTGCCAAGCGGGCTTTTTTCAGAAAAATTAGATAAACACTTGGGGAAGATGCATGTCCTCATACATGTATCTTAATTTCATATTCTGCTGCGTTCACTCGTTTTGGTAGTCAGTGTAATGCTCGATCCTTCGTAATTGAGCTGACTTTATGAACTTATTGTGATCGGATCCTTGTAACAGACCTTCTTTCGTCTATTATTCATTTTGGATAATTTTCGTTTAAGTCGGTTCATTCTAGTAAGATCAGTCCCCTTTCTACCCCCTCTTCTAATCTCCATCCCTATCTGCGGTTTTCCGGCTTGCTATCCTTAGCAAAGTCCGGTCATGACAGGCTCAGGTACTATTTGATCCCTCATATATATATTATTTCTATTTAACCAATTAATATATTTATAAATTTATGCGTATTATAAAATCATGTTCGGATTTGGACGCTCTATTTGTAGGTTTGACAACAAAACTATTGATACTATCATATTGGTTCATATTCAAGAGTTTATCACATGTATCATTCCACTATCTAAATTGCTCATAATCTAGCTCGGATTTGGATCCAAGTAGTAGTAGGCTTGATAATAAAAACCATTGAAACTATCATATTGATTCATACAGTAGTTTGTCACACGTATCTTTCTACTATCTCAATTGCTCATAGAGGGGCACTCACGGACGCGTTGCCTCATGGTACGTGCGGATAATTGCGGCCCGGAATCCAGACGAATCCGCTCCATCGACCCGAATGCATAAAAAAATTGATTCTTCAGAAATCCTTAACCACAACAAATTCGCTCTTTACGTTCTCTCTCTCTCTCTCTCTCTCTCTCTCTCTCTCTCTCGCTTTCTACATGCAGTGGCCATTCTCGAAAAATCCTTCACCACGAAAAATTCATGTCTAATTCACACGAATTCTACAACGACACCGAAGATAACAATGCATGCTGCTCAAATGAAAAAAGTGACTAGACTGTGAGATTTTTTATTTTCCTGATTTTGGTTTAGATAATAAAGTTGTGATTCTACTACTGCATATGATTTATGATTATGAGTTGTTGATTTTGTGTTGGATGGTTGGAATTTAATCGGAAACTTTGATGGTAATTGACGTTTTGGTGGCTAGGTTTTGCATAGAATTGGGGATTTGAACACTTTGGTTTACGTGTATGATGTGATTTTCTACTTTTTATGAATTAAGGTTGTGTCTAGATAGTTTTGTTAATCAATTGATTCGAGATGAGATCAGGATCGACGCTCTGGTTGAAGAAGGCGTAGCTGTCGTAGCGGAGGAAGCAACCGTCAAGGAAGATCCGTCCGTCGGCAAAAGGGAGGCAACACAGGAGACGCGTGCGACTGGCGGCGTAACACTAGAGACAATCTGCGAGTAACACTGGAGCAACCGTTGTGGCACTACGCCATGGTGTATATCGATGTGTTAGTCGAGTTCACGGCGTAGCTTCCCCAGTCGTCTTTTAATAACCCAAAAAATTTAAAACTTTTATTAGCGATGCTTAAATAAATTACTTAGAGTGCTAAGACCTTAATTATGTTTAAGGCGACCAACGAAACGAATTAGAATCGATTCAAGATCGAAAACTAGTTACTAGTCCTACCGGATTAGAGTTTTCTGAATAGCTTTGAACATAGAATGAAAGATCAAGAATGAATCTCAATAAAAGGATTTCATTTCTAGAATCTTCTCGCGGAAACATGTGAGAAGTCAAAGAATTAGAATTTTCGGGCATGCTTGCACGGTCAGTCTCAAAAGTACTATTCACGAGCCGGATCAACTTTCAGTCCATGCTAATCATGAAAATTTATGATAACAATCAAAATCATGGAGGAATATATTATTATGAATTTAGAATTCATAAGAATCAATTTTGAATGAAATTCGTGAAGAACTTAACCTACACGAATATATACCTGAAAAAACCTAAACCGATCCGAGCACGAACCAAGCTTGAACCAAGGGTCTAAATCAATAAGAAATAATTTTTAAGATTCAAATTAATTATGAAAGCTCAAGAATTCAATAGAATTTTGAATGAGCATATTTTAATCGCCGGACGCTGTTTTTCCGCGATAACTCAGAATTGACTTATCGGATGCGATCCGAACTTCCCGAAATTATTGTAAACTATGAAATAAGTCTTTTAAGACTATTTAATAAAATAAAACCTTAAGGTTCCGAGAAATCAATCGAAAGCGCGATAAAAACTTAAAGAACCGGTATTAACATGTCAAATTGGGTAATTTGACCATTCCTTCTCCCAACTACCATCAAGAGACCCCAAGTGAGCTTATAACAGATCTTTTTCTGCTCCAATGCAGACCCATTTCGTCCATATCCCTCTCTCTCTTTGAGAAACAAATTCTCTCTCTTATTTCAAATTCTCTCTATGTTCTTTCAAGATTTTAAGCTTCAATCCTCTTTTACAACCCATTCCAACTATCAAAATCAGTTTCTAAGACCATACAAAGGTAGTATTCATCATCCTCTTCCATCCTAATGGAGTGGAATTTTTTTTAGAATTTTTCTTCATTTTGAAACCCTAGTTTCGACCCCCTCAATTTCGTGGCTTTTGAGCCACCAAATGTTCTCAAGCCATGAATAAAATATGGTTAGAAATATGTTCTAAGGTTGTGTTTAAAATTTGGAAATTTTTGGAGCATGTTTGTTATTTTTTTATTTTTTTTATAATTCTTTTTATAGAATATAAAGCATGCTTTTGTGAATATTATTTTATATTGTTGTTTGTTGATGTGTTAGGAGAATCTAGAATAAATATGGAAATTTTTAGAATTTTTCTTGAATTTTTCTTGAGAAGGCCGAGAGCCATGTAGGATTTTTAGGCCATTGTTTTCAATTTTTTTGTTGAAAATAGTTGAGATATAGTGTTTAAAACTCCCTCTGTCCCGATTGAAGTGTCATATTTCTTTTGGGCACGAGTATTTAGGAGAAAGATATAAAGTAGTTAAAGTGTTAAAAAGTGGATAGGGTCCACACTTTTTGAAGGGATAATTATTTCCTAAAATGGAATGAGACATTTGTAATGGGACAACCTAAAAAGGAAAGTGAGACATTTTAAATGGGACAGAGGGAGTATATGATATGAACATCATATATTAATCTTAAAATTTTGAAACACATCTCCTATTTTCTTCAAAATGCCGAATATATATATATATATATATATATATATATATATATATATATATTTAGACTATTGTTTGATTTCATTTGTTGAAAATAGTTGAGATATAGTATTTAATATATGATATGAACATCATATATTAATCTTGAAATTTTGGAACACTTCTCCTATTTTCATGTTGAAACCGAAACTTATATCTAATTTTTGGAAATTATTTTGATTTTATTTATTGAAAAATAGTTGATGTATAGTGTTATATATGATATGAATATCATATATTAATCTTAAAATTTTTGAGACACTACTCCTATTTATCTTACAAGGACCGAAACTATATATATATATATATATTAGGTTTATTTGATTTTTAGTTGTTGAAAATAATATGATATGTGATGTTTGAAATAATATGAACCTAATATGCATTGTTGGGAATTTATTGAACACATATATAATATATGTGTGAGGACAAAAAGAATTCCAAGCATTTAGTTCATATTATAAATATTTAGTTGATGTTAAAGTTAATATTCCATGTATATTGCATAATATAAACATATTGTGAAGTGAATGGAATTTATTGAATATATATGTATATATATTATAGTTACCGAAACATCTACATAGTGATAAGCATATGTTTTAATTTTAATGTATGATATGAGATGATATTTCATGTTTAGTATATGATATAAGCATGATATGATTTTTGTGGAATTTATTGAACACTAATGTTCAATAAATGATAATTACCGAAAACTATATGCTTAGTTACTCATGTTTTTAAATTTTATTTGATGATATTGAGTTGGTAATTAAATTCTATAGTATGATAGGAGTATAACATGATTTTATTGGAATTTATTGGATACCTATGCTAATTCTTGCAAATTATCGAAAACATAGCAAAATGGTTAAGTATGAGTTTAATTTTAATGATAAATGATGCTATGATAGTTAATCTATAAGCTTGGAATGAATGGTTATGATTATGATAAATGAATGGAACACTTACGCACACATACACAATGATTGTGTATTATGTTAGAAATTAGGGTTTTTCTAATACTTTAGTATAATATATGGTGTTGTATGGTTATATTCATGTTGTGCCGACAAACAAAACCCCAAACGTAAATAACATAATACTTTATGTACGAGAATCCAAAAGAAATCGACCAATTTCGACAACGTAAGAAGGAATTAATAAGAATCGAAGTTAGACACGAATTAGGGTTTCTCTATTAGCAATAGGATACTCAAACGTGAGATCCTAAGTTAAAGAAACCAAAAGCCGAGTTACAACGTTAATACTCAACGACGATAACCTAATACGATATTAGATTGAGCGTTAAGAAACTTGACAACGAATAGCGATTATACAACTTATATAATCTCCGACAAGTTAAGTGTAACAACCCATACTCCTGTAGCAGGGTTTAGCTCTTGGCTAAGAGCTTATAAGAAGGGCATTGCATTCTTAAGAAAGAGTTGTTTAAGTTAAAAGCTTTTATGTTAAGCTTTGAGTCGAGCAGATAGAATCTGAGATAGATTCGAGATAGAATCTGAGAAAAGATTCTTAAGTCTTTATTAGCATGAGAAAATCTAGATTTCAAGAGACTTGATATGATAAGATATGTGTTCATAGAATGTAATATCCCGAAGAATTAAAGGCCTAATTACGATATTTAAATTCGTAAATTAGGGTTTCGCCGAAATAATTGAATTAGTAATTTATCGAATAATGATTTCGATTAATTATGAGATAATGAATTCCTATTTTATATTCACTAATGATTGTGAATTAAGGAATATAATTATATAAAGTGTTTCGGCAGTAATATTTTAACGTCGATTGAATATCGATAGTTAGAATTTCGTAAAATTTTCTAAGTGACGAAGCTTAGAATTAAATTCCATTATTAATGGAATGATTTAATAAAGTGATTACGACTTTATTACGACCATTTTGAGATGAGTCGATAATGAACGTTTTGAGACGTTTCAAACGTTAACGTTTAGAGATGAATAGAAAAATGAGTTTAATGATCAAGGAATTTTAATATTTAAATTTCTATGATTATTTTATGTAATTAGAATATTATTTAGCATTAAAATAATGCTAGAACATTAAGGAATAATTATTGAACAAAACATAAATTTTCGAAAACCCTAATTCGAGAATTAGGGTTTTTCACCTATGAATCTTTCTAATAATTTTTCCTATGATATAATTTATCATCTAAGACATATATTATGTTATATATCTATAAAATGCAAAGAAAATCAAATGTTGGTACCTATTTTTGGTAAAGTGCCGTGAGTTTATGTCTTAAGGATTCAAGGATTTGAAAAGTGTGCTATCTTATATCATGTGGTTTTATAAATATGAACCAAGTGGGATATATTGCACAATAACCAAGTAATTAATAGGTGAATCAAGTGGATGAGTGTAGCTTTGTGTAATAGCCGTGTAAATGGAATTGGAGTAGGAAGAATTATTGGAACTCTTCCTTTGACTTTACTTACACATAGTTAATACTAGATATTATATGTGTAGTAGAAGACAATTAAAAACTCATCCCTCTTTGCTGCATGATGGCCTACGTCAATTTTGGGAACAAAAGTAGGATTTTTATTCTTTGTTTCATTCGAATGTGTGTAAGGTGTAGTTACTATGGCAGTGATGACATATTACATGGATGAGTCACCAAACAATTAATCTTGCTTTGTTAATTGTGAGAGAAAGAGCCGTGAGATGTGCAAGAATTAATTTAAGTCTTTACTTCATTTCTTTTCGACTTTAGTAATTAAGCTTTTGGATAAAACAAATAAACACTTATCTCTTTTCTAAACACAAGAAAGCCGTGAGCTTCTCCTCAAGAAAGGCTTGAGTATTTTCTTTGTTCCATAGCCAAAAGCTTGCTATTAAATCATTGTGCAATAAATCGACACCGGTAAAAAGGTTAGGAATCGAACGATTTTTTATAATACGTTAAAATTTTCAATTTCTAACCGTTCGATTTTAATATATATGCATATGTTATTAATGAAAAAAAAAATGAGGAATAATTCTAGCATGATTTGTTGTTCATTAATTATGCTAAGTATAATGTAAATGCTTCATATATTATGTTTTAAGTGCAAGTTAATTATGTTATAATTTTTAGGGTTGATCGAAAATTTTGGAAGTTTGATTTGTTGATGGATTAATGTTATATAATAGTAAAGGAGCTCTTTGTGATTTATTGGAAATTTTTAGGATTTGTATGCTATTTAATTAATTATTATCGAAAATAATTGAGAAGTATATGTTTGTGTACAAATTATATTTAAGTGATATTTTAGCATATTATTGATCTAGGGCCTTAATTAAGTACCATGTGAATTTATTAGAATTTTTGGAAAATATATGTTCATATATTTCAAATTTTCGAGAGGCTTATATTAGGGTATGTTGATGAGTGAATTGATTTTGTGGGATATTATGATAGATAAATGATATAGGATGATGTTTTAAGCATTGTGTGATTTAATTAGAATTTTAGGAAAATGTTTAGTAATTTTTGGAAAAATAATCGAGAACCATAAGTATAGGAAGGGTGATGTCCAATTTTTCTATAGCTAATGTTAATACATATTAGTGACCCTATGATAGTATAGTATATTACATGAATTTAGAAGAATTTTTGAAAGATGTTTGAGAATTTTAGTGAAGAAGGCCGAGAGCTTTAGAATAAATATTAAGGATTTTAATTCATTAATATCAAGAAAAATAATACATTATATGTCTAGAAATTATTTTAAACATATTAAGAATTTATGAAATTTTATAAACATAGTATACTATGTTTACGGAGAAACGTTATATTAAATAACGTTAGAAATGAAAAATAATGTAAAATGAATAAGTTAATTAAGGTTAAATTAAAATATTAATAAAGTTTATCGATTTGCGTGAAAAATCGAGAATTATGGTTTTATGAAAAGATATCGATTGAAAATCGATTTATATTGAAATTAGATATCAAATATGTGAATAATTGAAAAGTTTATTAAGAAAAGTCAAAATTGTCGACTTTTGATTTAACGTATGAAATACGTTCGATAAATACACTAATACGTGTAAAACGTACAATTTTATAAGAAAGTCTCTTTGGTGAGAAAGATTTCATAATTGAAATCTTTATATCAAAAACGTTAGAATCGTTGAATGTTTAACCTAAATGGTTAAAATAAAATAGTTGATCATATCTCGCCTTTATCAAGTACGAGAAATGTTTAGTTAAGATACTGCGATTGATTGACGTATTGAATTCGATAAGGAATTGAATTATTTATAGTATAAGTTATCAAAGTTTATTATTAAACTTTGAAAATCTCAAAAACGTGACCTACGTCTCAAATAGTTTTACGTAAAGGTTTGGATGCGGACGTGACAAATTGACGTTGAAGGAAAATCGAAGTTAAAACGATCAACAGTCCAGGTGGGCTTTATTATACTCAAAAAGATAAATTGCTTATCAAATGATTTATTTACGATGCTTTATTCGCAAGAAATGATGAGAAATGATTATTTAATTACTTGCCCAAAATGTTTATGTTTTATGTATGTATCCTATCCATGATCGAATGATGCATATTGTTGGGTAGCTCCCACTTATGAAATGTTTGAATTCATATCCTTGTAAGTACCCACAAGGATGATTGAGAATTCGTATCATGTGCCGGAGTGGCAAGGATTTTGTGCACTATTTTGTGACTGTGTGCTGAAAGGGTGCTCGGCCGGTCACGGCGTCCGTGAGAGGAGGCTTCCTCTCCGGCGCAAGATGGAAATTATGAGATGGAATTTATGAGATGAGATAATGGAATTGTTGTGATGAATGGAAAAGGATATGGATCATACATATAATGAAAATGTTTGGCCAAGCGACGTTTATGAAAAATGACAGAAAATGTTTAGTAAGCACGAGCATTTAAAATAAAACCTCGTGTGTTACTGTGATGGGGCAGTGTAATTTAAATTGATAAAATATTTTGGCGTGAGTTCACTGAGTGCATTTTTGTACTCAGCCCTACATGTTTGTTTTTAAATGTGCAGATTGAGCTGATGATGCGATGGAGCAGTGTTGAGCAATAGGAATGATTGTCGCTGAATGTTTATACCTTGATTGTACATCGTCATATGTACATATCACATGCTTTCCGCTGCAAGAACTTAAGTTATGTACCATAGTTTAATGTTAAATGGTATTTCTGCTTATTTATCCCTGTTTAGAGTAATAATCCCGGCTAAATCGTACTTAGGATTTAGGGGCTGTTACAAAGTGGTATCAGAGCGATTCGTTCTTTGAATCCAAAATCTCCTTTAAGTTAAGTCTAGATTGAGTCACTAGACTTCTAGAGATCAGCTGACTATGCTCAACACTCCATCACATCAAGCTCAACCGGAAAGAGGTAAATTATTTCTCTTCAAAAGTTTTGAAATGAAAAGTTGAAAGTGAAAAAGGATGAACATAATTTTTTCAAAAAGAGAGATTCCCACAATATGCAGGTATGGGACTGCATATTTAAGGAAAACTTACAGGATTTGATTTGTGCTAAGTAAATGATTCTTTCTCAAAGTTTTGTAATAATTTTCAAGTGAAATGAAAGTTATGAGAATTGATTGAAAGCGAAAGTTATTGCAAATGTTGCAAATGAAGTTTTATGTTGTGAAGTGGAGAGTGATGAAATGATGAGAAAAGTTGTTGGTTCGCTACCAACATATGATGGTTTGATGATGTTTATGAGGAGGATGGTTTGATGATGTGTATGAGGAGGATGGTTTGATGATGTTTATGAGGAGGATTGTTTGATGATGTTATGATGATATTGAAAGTTGTTGGTTCGCTACCAACGTATGATAATGTATGATAATGTCATACGAGAAAGTATTGACAAAGATATGTCAAAAATGAAATGTTTGAATTCATGAAATTCAATAAAGATTTATTGTTATGTATGAAAATGCTCAAAAATGGACATTTATATGTCAAATATGATATATTGAATTCTTGAAATTCAAATAAGTACATGCGTACAAATGAGCTATGTTATAAATATTTGAAATTTTATTTCAAATCTTAAAGTTGGTTATAATGATGGGTATGTTATCCCAAAGGAACGTAGACTTTATAAGAAGCATGACCACATTCACGAAAGAATATAGAAGTATAAATGTAAGAACTTACTCCCTTTATGAGAACAAAAGAAAAAGAACGACCTCGTCATCATGTCCGACCTCAATTTTGACTTCGGCATCATGTCCGACCTCAATCACGAGCTAGGCATTACGTCCGACCTCAACTACGACTTCAGCGCCGATACCTTCGACTTCGACTTCGTCATATACGACCTCGTCTTCGACTTCAGCATGTACGACCTCGACTTCGACCTCGACATTTATGATATCGACTTCGGCATCTTTGACCTTGGCAACCTGTACGACTTCGGTGTCGGCATCGCCTATGACCTCGGCGCGGGCGCGAGGATTTACTGCACTGCGCAGTGATTTTGTTTTGACCAGTTCTCCTTCGTTTGAACTCCGATTTACGTATGGTTTTCGCCTACGTACTCCTAACGCACTGTAATTTATTTTTTATGAAGGACAGAACCCCTAATTCCTTCTACAGAATTTACGAGAATCAGTTGAAGTTAGTTTATGGTTTTATAGAATGAGAACTTTACAGTACGATAAGAATCTTAGAAAGTTACTAGAAGGTAAGATTCCCAGTAGTACAAATACAACTATGACATAGATGAGAACCTTTGATGATGATCTATTACGAGTTATATAAGGTTTCAAATTCAATTTCATTACCCAATTTCTGTCATTGAGTTTAACTCTATGACCTAGTTCAAATCGAGAAATCACTTGAGTTTCTCACTTTTTCTGAAGAAAATTTTCAACTCGAAAATTTATAAAGAATTCTCTGAAACCAAAACCTTGTGTGACTGAGAAAATAATTGTGACGGGTCTGGCCAGCCCATATGACCAAAGAAATCTCAGTAGTCGTCATTCTGGTCTTCGGACCCTAGATCCCAATTATTCAGTTCAAGGAACATATGGATTCGAATGGTAAAATATGTTATTTTGGATTACAAATCCATATCTTTTGAAAGTCGACTTGATGAATTCTCTTCAATCCTGGAGACCAATAAGTAAGATGAAGGTTGACTTACCTTGTCACCTAAGTTTGAATTTGTAAAGTTATAAACATCAGGTATGATGTAGGTTGACTTATTTTGGTAACCTAAGGGTTGCAGATCAGTAAAGTGATAGACATCAAAAGTTATGATGTAAATAAGATCTCGATGAGATGAGATATATTGTCCCCTATGATGCACATTGATGCAATGACCCTTGAAGGGCTTACCAGATACTGATAACAGTGAAGTTATATCTTCATGTGACTGTTATAATGATGAAATGTTATTAATGAGATACTCTTTAGCATAGAATGCAAGAGTAGAAGTGAAGGAAAGTATATGATATCCTTGGGATATAATTTCCCCTTATTATGTCATAACGAGAGAGATTACAACTTATCTATAAGATAGTTGTTTGTCCTTAAAACCTCATTAGTAGATTGGACATGTTTAAAAGAATGAAGATGCATGCAAGATATTCTTTTCAAAGAATATATATATAAAAGAAATGATAGCATCTTAGAAAATAAATCTCTCGTTTTATACCTCAATCAATGAAATTATGCTTGAGCATAATCGATTCCAAGTAATTGAGACTTGGTTAAATCAATGATAAGATGATTGAGGAATCATAATCATTGAGATGTGTGAACAGCTAGGATAGCCCTAACATGTAAATTAAGTATGGAGAAGATATCTCCAAAGTCGAGACATGGTAATGAGATGCTTGGAATTTAAATTATGGTGTACAAATGTACTACCTTACCAAGCAATACGATAATAATGACGGTTCTATTCCTGAGAGTAAGGACCAAAATATAATGAAAGTAATATTACTTTCAGATACCATGCTCAAGAAAAAGGGACAGAAGTCAAGAATAGCTGATGAAATTACAAGCTATACAATCATGAGATGGCCACGATATGATATAAGCTACAGAAGCTTTACGACTTCGATAAGTAAGGTAATTCCCTTGAAGTAAAGAAAAGGATTAAGAGGTAGATTCATTATTTTGAAATGAATCTTAGTACTCTAAGTTATTTTGACACAAAACGCTTGTCTTGTGTGCCTTAGTAATTAACAAGCAAGATAGCTTCTATAGACTTGTGCAAAAAGGAAATGCATCCAAGAGAACAGATGAAAAGATTCACATGAAAGGATCTTAAGGTGAATCTAATTGGAAAGTTTATCCCCCATACTTTTGTGACGATCAATAAAGTGAGATATTAAGTATCTCTAACATGGAAATGAAGCATTCATTGAATGCCGAGAAAATGGTAAAGATATTTGATGTCAAGGCAAAAGTATAATACGTCCTCAGTGGACAAAGGATTTTACCCTATGCGAAATTGCATGATAAATCAATAAAGATTAAGAAGAAATGATGTATATCCTAAAAGGATATTACAAATGATGGCGCTAAATGCCGGTATAAGGATTTCTCTGGAAAAGAGTTTAAAGTGAGGATATATGAGAGATATATTCCTAAGATCGATAAAGTGAAAAAGGGAATTGAATCATTCATATTGGATTAGGAATGAATGATAGTGTCAGATACATCGCGATCTCTACGCTAAGATTAAATTATCGAGATATCAATATCAAAGATAGGTTGATATAAACCTAACTACAGAATGCTATTGATAAAAGCATAACAAAGGCCTTGATGCAGGAAGGATATGGTGAATGAGGTAACAGGAGACCATAGAAAGGAAACATAATGTCCCAAGGGAAAAGACAATGATAGATAAAATAGATGTCTACTTGAATAGATAGGAACACCGTAGACCAAAGCTATACTGCAATAGCAAATGGCAGAACAAAACCAAGAAGGCCTGATAGGTATGAGAAAAACTTCTCAGAATACCTATAATATTCTGTTCGATATAGGTGCTCCACAGGCTAACATCGCACAAGTATGTGTAGAAACGATAGAACCCAATTCAGAATAAAATAATCAAGAAATGAAAATTTCTTCACCTATATGAGAACTATGGCCATCACAGGTGTTGCTCAAACTTAGAATTGGACCTAGGATCGCCTAAGGTTCTAACAAATGGTTTGGATCGTAATATCTATGTGAAACGTAGATATAATTCAAGAAACAGAAGTTCTAAAATGGATGTCACTTACGTAATTAGAGACGTGGTCATAGTCTCCTCAATGGAAATTATACGCGATAGGATATTAATATCCACTGTTGCTTTAATTTAAGTCTGGCTTATCTAGGAATATCTGTTTACAGATGGCGAAGAGAGTCTGATGGATAAAAGGTTAACCACAAGGCCTACAAGCATAGAACTCACACGGTCATATCGGCTCTTTTATTATAAACTAGGCATGGATTTAGTACAGTTCTTGGAGGAATTCTTGCACCTTTGAATGGATGCTCTTAACTATGGAGTGACGGATGAGGATGGTATCTAACAACTTATCCGTCGTTTGCCAATAGATTGGCAGAATTTTGCAAAAGAAGTATCAAGAGAGTATATTCTCCATGTAGAGAATTCCAAGGCCTGGGTAGACTTACCAGGATTTGTCAGGCTCAAGTATACATATAATGCTTATGGAACGGCACCTACGAGCACTTGTCCTGGTCCCCGGCAAGTTACATAGCAGGGTATAAAGGAATGGTTGTACCCTGATGTTCCAAATGCCGCCCCACGTCCTGTGCCGTCAATTATACCTGAAAGGGATGAGAATGGCCAAGGACAGGATCTTACCGCCCTCGCGGATTAGGAGAATTACCGCTACCAACTCAACCATACTTTCTGATAAAAGCAACACAAACTTACAGTGCTGAAGAAGAAGCAGGGGCGTTCGGCCCACGGCTCTGCTGAGAAATAGATCATCGGAGGTATGAAGCAAAACGCATCGAGAGATAGGCAAGTTTCAAGGAGATGCGATTCGACGAAGGACACTCAGAGACATAGAATCCTATGATAACATGAGACTCATATGTAGATAATGGTTTATGTTGAAAATGGTGTGGTTAGAATATGTAAAATAAACGTAGTTTGGAAAATTTTGTGAATATGTTGAAGAGGTGTCAAAATTTTGAATGTAAAAAGGACTAGACACCATGTAATCAGTCGGCTTGATAGACCGACCCTCGTAATTAATGTATAGAAAGTCCTCATTGAGGCATTTAGATGGTATATGTTACATGGTTTTCGTATAATGGTATCTGATATACGAAAACTAATTGTTCCGAATAAGATATGGTTACTATGAGATAATAGTTATGCCATTCGGACTAACAAAGATATCAGCCCTGTACATAAACCTCAAAAATCGAGTGTTCCACACATACATAGACAATTTTGTCTTAATTTTTTGAATGATGTTCTTATCCATACGAAGAGCGAGAAAGAACATAAAGAACATCGGAGGACTGTCTTGCGGACAGTTAGAGCCGAACAATTTTGCCAAGTTTAGTATTGTGAACTTTGGCTTCAAGGAAGAATATTCCTCAAGCACATTGTGTCTTCAGGAGGGATCAAAGTGCGTAAGAATGGAAGTCGTCCATGACCTGAAATGAGATTAGGAATTTCTTAGGTTAATTAACTATTATCGGAGATTCGGTGGAATTCTCTAAAATAGCAAGGCCGATGTCTGAGATACCCTAAAAAGAAATCGAATTTACATGGATCAATAAAGTGTGAGGCCATGTATTAATATGAGAAAGACAATAGCTTACGCATCACAATGACTTAGGCCACATGAATAGAATTACCCAACTCACGACTGGAAATAGTCGAGATGCCAAGATCAACCATGAGCCGTATTGCCACACTCATGATTACGACAGATTCGAGAAAAAGGGATAATAAAATAATAAAGGAAAGATGAAAGATATGAAAGAATACGAGCTAAGAAGAGGAACGAAGGGTTGAAGAATTTTAAAGAAGCGACGGACAATTTCATATTGTCTATGGAAAGGATATATATATTTCAAGCAATAATAAGCTTAGAAATGAAATCATGAATGAAGTTCATGACCCTTCTCATACCGCCCAACCAGGCAGCATTAAGAGATATTATGATTTACGAGAAAAGTTAGATAGTAAGGAATAAAATGAGATATAACCATATTGTCGAGCAGTGTCTCGGTTATCAATAAGTGAAGGCATTGTATCAATGGCCTTATAAGAGGTTATAATCTCGGAGCTACACGAATGAAAATGGAATGACATAGCAATGGATTTTATGACGAGTTTTACCAAAGTCATAAAGAAGTAACACTGCTATATGGGTAGTAGTGGATTGACTCACCAATTATGTTTGTCTCTGCCTATTCAGATGACTCGTAGATCCGATAAATTAGCTCAGTCGTACATAAAGGAAATCATATATTTACAGGGGGTACCAAAACCTATTGCTTCAGATAGAGACTCCAAGTGTACCCCTAGATTTTGAACTAACTCACAAAAAAGAGTTAGACACGAGATTGAACCTTAACATAGATGCCCACTCACAGGCAGAGGGACGATCAAAAGGACAGTATGAACTTTTAAGGATACGATGAGAACATAAATGTTAAACCAAGGTGCAAGTGGGAACGTATTGTACCGCTTGTTAGGTTCCCGTACGACCATAGCTGTCAAGCAACGATCAATATAGCCATATGAGGCATTATGAGGAAAAAGGTTTTGACCACCACTTTAATGAAATAAAGTAGGTGAGAGAAAGTATAAGTTACCGACAACGTAAATGAAATGATTAAGACATCTGACAAATGAGGCAAAGAATAAGAGAAGCTCACGACAGACAAAAGTCTTACGCTGATACGCGTAGATCTGAACTGCATTTTAAATGCGAAAATAAAGTTTCTTAAGATTTCTCCATCGAGGGAAATTATAAAGTTCAGATACAAGAATGTTGAGATCACGTTTTATAGGACCTTACGAGATCCTAGTAATGATAGGCCCAGTAGCCTATAGATAGATACTTCCACCAAATTGGGGGAATGTACGAAATGTTATCCACGTGTCACAGTTAAGGAAATACGAAAATGACCCAAATCATGTGATCCGCCATGATGACGTGATCCTTAACTCAAATATGAGTTGTGATGAAAATCTACGACCATTTAATCGTAAGATTCGACGATTAAGAATCAAGTTTGGGTCTTTAATGAAAGTCCAATGGGGAAACCATGGACAAAAGAAAATCACATGGAAAATTGAAGATATTATGAAAGAACGATACCCCAAATTTTTCTAAGGTATGCAAATTTCGGGACGAAATTTCTTTTAAGGGGGGTAGAATGTAATATCCTTAAGAATTAAAGGCCTAATTACGATATTTAAATTCGTAAATTAGGGTTTCGCCGAAATAATTGAATTAATAATTTATCGAATAATGATTTCGATTAATTATGAGATAATGAATTCCTATTTTATATTCACTAATGATTTTGAATTAAACGTCGATTGAATATCGATAGTTAGAATTTCGTAAAATTTTCTAAGTGACGAAGCTTAGAATTAAATTCCATTATTAATGGAATGATTTAATAAAGTGTTACGACTTTATTACGACCATTTTGAGATGAGTCGATAATGAACGTTTTGAGACGTTTCAAACGTTAACGTCTAGAGATGAATAGAAAAACGAGTTTAATGATCAAGGAATTTTAATATTTAAATTCCTATGATTATTTTATGTAATTAGAATATTATTTAGCATTAAAATAATGCTAGAACATTAAGGAATAATTATTGAACAAAACATAAATTTTCGAAAACCCTAATTCGAGAATTAGGGTTTTTCACCTATGAATCTTTCTAATAATTTTTCCTATGATATAATTTATCATCTAAGACATATATTATGTTATATATCTATAAAATGCAAAGAAAATCAAATGTTGGTACCTATTTTTGGTAAAGTGCCGTGAGTTTATATCTTAAGGATTCAAGGATTTGAAAAGTGTGCTATCTTATATCATGTGGTTTTATAAATATGAACCAAGTGGGATATATTACACAATAACCAAGTAATTAATAGGTGAATCAAGTGGATGAGTGTAGCTTTGTGTAATAGCCGTGTAAATGGAATTGGAGTAGGAAGAATTATTGGAACTCTTCCTTTGACTTTGCTTACACATAGTTAATACTAGATATTATATGTGTAGTAGAAGACAATTAAAAACTCATCCCTCTTTGCTGCATGATGGCCGACGTCAATTTTGGGAACAAAAGTAGGATTTTTATTCTTTGTTTCATTCAATGTGTGTAAGGTGTAGTTACTATGGCAAGTGATGACATATTACATGGAGTGAGTCACCAAACAATTAATCTTGCTTTGTTAATTGTGAGAGAAAGAGCCGTGAGATGTGCAAGAATTAATTTAAGTCTTTACTTCATTTCTTTTTCACTTTAGTAATTAAGCTTTTGGATAAAACAAATAAACACTTATCTCTTTTCTAAACACAAGAAAGCCGTGAGCTTCTCCTCAAGAAAGGCTTGAGTATTTTCTTTGTTCCATAGCCAAAAGCTTGCTATTAAATCATTGTGCAATAAATCGACACCGGTAAAAAGGTTAGGAATCGAACAATCTTTTATTATACGTTAAAATTTCCAATTTCTAACCGTTCGATTTTAATATATATGCATATGTTATTAATGAAAAAAATGAGGAATATTGCTAGCATGATTTGTTGTTCATTAATTATGCTAAGTATAATGTAAATGCTTCATATATTATGTTTTAAGTGCAAGTTAATTATGTTATAATTTTTAGGGTTGATCGAAAATTTTGGAAGTTTGATTTGTTGATGGATTAATGTTATATAATAGTAAAGGAGCTCTTTGTGATTTATTGGAAATTTTTAGGATTTGTATGCTATTTAATAAATTATTACCGAAAATAATTGAGAAGTATATGTTGGTGTACAAATTATATTTAAGTGATATTTTAGCATATTATTGATCTAGGGCCTTAATTAAGTACCATGTGAATTTATTAGAATTTTTGGAAAATATATGTTCATATATTTCAAATTTTCGAGAGGCTTATATTAGGGTATGTTGATGAGTGAATTGATTTTGTTGGATATTATGATAGATAAATGATATAGGATGATGTTTTAAGCATTGTGTGATTTAATTAGAATTTTAGGAAAATGTTTAGTAATTTTTGGAAAAATAATCGAGAACCATAAGTATAGGAAGGGTGATGTCCAATTTTCCTATAGATAATGTTAATACATATTAGTGATCCTATGATAGTATAGTATATTACATGAATTTAGAAGAATTTTTGAAAGATGTTTGAGATTTTTAGTGAAGAAGGCCGAGAGCTTTAGAATAAATATTAAGGATTTTAATTCATTAATATCATGAAAAATAATACATTATATGTCTAGAAATTATTTTAGACATATTAAGAATTTATGAAATTTTATAAACATAGTATACTATGTTTACGGAGAAACGTTATATTAAATAACGTTAGAAATGAAAAATAATGTAAAATGAATAAGTTAATTAAGGTTAAATTAAAATATTAATAAAGTTTATCGATTTGCGTGAAAAATCGACAATTAAGGTTTTATGAAAAGATATCGATTGAAAATCGATTTATATTGAAATTAGATATCAAATATGTGAATAATTGAAAAGTTTATTAAGAAAAGTCAAAATTGTTGACTTTTGATTTAACGTATGAAATACGTTCGATAAATACACTAATACGTGTAAAACGTATTAATTTTATAAGAAAGTCTCTTTGGTGAGAAAAGATTTCATAATTGAAATCTTTATATCGAAAAACGTTAGAATACGTTGAATGTTTAACCTAAATGGTTAAAATGAAATAGTTGATCATATCTCGTCTTTATCAAGTGCGAAATGTTTAGTTAAGATCTGCGATTGATGACGTATTGAATTCGATAAGGAATTGAATTATTTATAGTATAAGTTATCAAAGTTTATTTCTAAACTTTGAAAATCTCAAAACGTGACCTACGTCTTGAAATAGTTTTTACGTAAAGGTTTGGATGCGGGCGTAACAAATTGGCGTTGAAGGAAAATCGAAGTTAAAGCGATCAACGATCCAGTGGGCTTTATTATACTCAAAAGATAAATTGCTTATCAAATGATTTATTTACGATGCTTTATTAGCAAATGATGAGAAATGATTATTTAAATGATTATGTTTTATGTATGTATCCTATCCATGATCGAATGATGCATATTGTTGGGTAGCTCTATATGAAATGTCTTGATCCCACAGTGATTGAGAATTTCACTATTTTGTATTTGTGTCTTTGCTGCTTTTCCGTGATATCTATGTTTATGAGATGGAATTTATGATATGAATAAACCCTTGTGATCAAGAAAAGGATATGGATCAAATTGCTAGGCCAAAATGGTTTTTAGAGACCAAAAATAAAACCTCGTACTTTTAATAGTCAAAATATAATGTTTATTTTAGAAAGAGAGTTTTATGAAAAGCAATTTCAACTAACAATTTCTATTTATCTATTATGATTTTAATTTTGGTATTTGTTTATTTATTAATTTAGAGTAATAATCCGGCTAAATCGTTACTTAGGATATTCTTTGCTCTTTTGATATCATGTTTCTTTGAATAAACCGGATCGAGAGCAAATTGAAAATAAGACCAAAAATACTTTTAATAGTCAAAATATAATGTTTATTTTAGAAAGAGATTTATGAAAATTTCAACTAACATATAAAATGGTTTGAGACTATATATATATATATATATATATATATATATATTTATATATATATATATATATATATATATATATATATCGGATGAGGACATAACGTCCAATAAATTGGGCCTAGCACCAATATGGAGTAATAGGCCCAAATGGTAATCAAAGCTTATAAGATAAGCTAAAACAATCGAAGAGATAAGCTATGAAATAAGCTAGAAATTTCTAGAAAATCAATAGCTTCTCTTGAAAGAGTTGAATAGTGATATGAGGATTTATATATATACATTCTTAGCTTCCAAAGCACCCCATTACTTACCATCTCCATCATTTTCTCTCAAATTTTCGAGACACATGCACATACACACACCTCCATTTTCAAATCATTCAAGCTCATTTCAAGAAAGATCTAACCATTGAATTCATGATTCGTCTTCGGATAAAGGTAAATCTTCACCTCTAGAACATATTTATGGTTTCAAAATTCGAAAATCATGAACTTTTGAAAGCTCCAAATTTTCGGTCCTCTTGATTTTGTTTGAAGGAGCATGTTTTGTTCCATTATCTCTTGATATTATGTTAGATCTATCACCTATGAGTTGTTTAATGTTAAATTTTCGAGCATGAGTTCATTCCTTGGAATTCTTGAAATTTTCAAAATATGAAGGCCTAGATCTTGAACTTATGTTGTTGATATGCCTTCATATATGTGTTGTTGGGTAGATATAAACATGTTTTGAGCAAGAAAAATGATTGAAATCGAACCTATGCAAAAACCCCCAAATGGCCGAACCTTATGTCTCACATAAGGTTGGTTTTTGATTTTATTTGATCGTTTTGACTTCATATTTGGATTCTATGATATGAATAAAGCTTAAAATGATTTATTACGCATTTTTCGGCCGACGTATTTTAAAGATGAAAAATTTTAGTTTGACGTCAAATTGGATTTTCAATGCTAAAGCTTTGATCTTTGGATTTTGATGATTTATTGATGATCTTTGATGATAGTTGAGCATGTATAGAGGTTCGTTTATGTTAGATGACGTCTCACGTGATTTTTCACGTTGGTCATATGCTATGTTTGTAAAGAGTTGTTGGTTTTTGATTAAGATTAGATGGTTTAAGTTTGTTGTTGAGTCCTCTATGCTTGTTTAGTCATATGAGGCTCAGTTAAGTCTTGTTATATGTTTAGATGTCAGAGAATGCAATGAACCAAGTGTTCATAGACTATAGAGTCTTGAATATCAAGAAGTTATAGTCGTGTTGACAACTTAGATAAGATAAAGAGTTTATCTTCTTGTTTAGTTCCTGGTATGCTTATAGGATACTCTATTTTTTATAAAGGACCAAGTTCAAAGAAGAAAGAAGTGAAGGACAGAACGTACAGTCCACCTGAGTGATTGTTGCCAGGTGGATAAAATCCTTTCTAAAAATATAACATGATATGCTTTTACATACAAAATGATATGATAAGCATTTTTATGAAAAGTTTACTGACTAGCCAAGTTTTTGAGCATGATGCATGATGCATGTTTCCTATCTACGAGAGATGGATGATATCGCCCTATCTTTGACGAGCCGCCGATGAGGGTTTGTGTACATAGAGTGATCGTGCGTAAAATGGCGATCACGGTGTTTGAGAAGGAGGCTACTTCCGACACTGAGAGTCGTGAGATATGGTTAATGAATGTGATAATGTCAGTGAGCGCATGTTAAATGTTGCATCATGAATATATGAGCATGAAAGCAAGTAAGTTTATTTCAGAAGCATGCATAGGTTATTTAACAGAAAACTCATGTGTGTTGCAAATATTATGGCAAGTCAATCTTATAGCTCTAAGAGCAATGTTTCAAATATTTTCAGCATATACCCACTGAGAGCATCTTGTACTCACGCCCTGCATATATTTCTAAATGTGCAGGATGAGCTCGAGAGGATGCTGGAATCGAATATTATGCAGAGAAGCTTCTCTAGATGTTTTGACTCATGATGAGGTTGTTAATTTGTCGTTATCATGTTTTGTTTGCCCAGAGTCTTATGTCATCATACATGATTCTCAGCCACACTTTTTGTTACCGAACTTTGGCCTTTGCTTGTTTGGTGTTTTGATATTTGCCCTGATGACAGATTCATTTTGTTGTTAGGATCTCGACATTTCTGTTATGATGTCGACTTGCTTCTATGAACAAGGATTTATCGAAATGATTGTGTGAACAAGGATTTCTTTTGAATGTCCAGAATTGTTTTGTTGGATCCAATATTTTATAAAATGCTTCGAAGTTATTGATGAATCATGCTTTCAACCCTAACTAACCAAAGATTTTATTTTGGTGAAAGCTTGTTTGAGTTCTTACATTCATTGTAAAATTAGTTTAACCTGTGATATCAGATCAATGTCTTATTTGATCTTGATTATCTTATTTTGATTATTCATCCTCAACCGTTGTTTTTCTTTGTTCGATTACTCTTGTGGTTTGAGGACCTAGAATCATCCTTTGTCAAACCCCATTCTACCTCTTTTGACTGTAAACATTTGATTCTTTCATGATGAAAGTTGATGTTACAGACTGTTGTTAATAAGAATTATTGGTCAAAATTGTCAGAGTTGTTTCTTACCCCACGTCACCGCCTAATTACTTAACTAATTACTTGATTTAGTAGTCGGGCTATTACAGAATGGTATCAGAGCAGTTTTGAATTCTGAACCTATGAATCCTTATGAGTCTTGTGCAGCTTGTGCACCTTGAGCCTGTAAATTCTTTTGAATTGATTATGATTTGAGAATCTAAGTTTATAGAGTCAGTTGTTTGACTCTATTTTGAGAATATGAATTTATGGAGTCAGTTGTTTGACTCTGTTTTGAGAATCTGAGTTATAGAGTCAGTTGTTCTTAAGAGAAGCTCAACATTTCGATTCCATCACCTCTAGCTCACCAGGTAAGAGCTTATGATTATGATTATCATATATTGTAATTGAGCATGTGCTTCATTGAATGAATTGAGTTGATGTTGAGTATATGCCTTGTTAAATGAATTGCTACATGTGAATGTATGCTTGAAATGAGTTATTTCTTATTGAGCTAAAGTTGAGAAGAGATCCTGAGAAAAGACGGCAGAGCAACATGAGTATGTTTTTTTGCAAGTATTTGAGCATTCTTTTTATCTAAGATGGTAAGGACCGTCCAAACAGCTCGGAGAAATACGGCTCGTTTATCACCATCAGCAAGGATCAGAGAGCGCTTCTATCTGTTTATGCCAGAAGAGCAGCTTACTTTGGGCGAAATTCTCGCTCAATTCCATCGCTTGTAGAGAGATACATCTGAGCACGGCATATCGGGACTAGATGGAATGCTCCGATTGATTTGTTTATTGCCTAATGAGTGGCAAGATTAGGCTGTTGCTGTTGCCATTGATTACATTAACCTGGTTATGTAGCTTCTAAGCAAGCTGATTTTCCCAGACTCCTAGCTACCATCAGTTCTCAGTATTATGTGTACTTGAGTCTTCCTACTGATTCATTTTCCCCTATTCTTGATTTTATTTCACCGTTCATCGACTCCGGTTGGTGGTGTCCCTTCTTTTCCTTTTAATGATGATGATGATGAGGATCTTGAACCCATTGATGTTGATTCTTCTATTCACGAGTATGGCGTTAGTACATACACTCTAGAGATAGAGTCGTCTTTACGGATACTCGGTTGTCTAATCTGTGAGTCGATGTAGATCCTACACGTTGATTACTCTTATCTCGATCTTGAGATGTTTCCTATTGACCTAGATTGGTATGGTCAGTCTTTCACATCTCCTGAGATCCCTACACCGATTAAGTTTATTCATTTCTTTCATGTTCCTGAGACTTCTTTTTTTAGAGGTCCCAGAAGAGACTCAAGCTAGTTCATCGAGACCTTTAGGTGTCTCAAGATCTTTCATGTATGAACCTGAGTTTTTACTAGTTGTTGGCACAGCTGATCGCTCCTTTTTCACACGTAAAAAGTGTAAGTATGGGGTAAGCGAAGTATCGTATCCACAGAGATTGTATCACGAAAACATAGAAGCTAGCTCAACGACAATTCATTATTATCCAAGCACAGAATTTGGGTGATAGGTTTAGGGGCTTCGGAATTTAATCCAAAGCAAAGGTAACCATGCAGAAATATAAATAAAGCAATAAAACTCACGGAAGATAACTAAGAAGAAAGACTAACCCTAGGGATGCACCAATCCTATCCACAACGATGTTTATCCCGCTTATTACTAACCGCTTTAATCCGATAAGACGGAAGATCACATATATAACCAACAACTTGCCATTCGACAATTGCGGCGATTGATTACTAATTTTCCCTATCACGATTCGCCTCTAGAGGAAAATAAGCAACTCAAAAGGATCACTAAGAATATGCTTCCTGAATGTCCTATCTCGCCATTCGACTCGAGGCTTATTCGTATCATGCATTCAAGATCGATTGACAATTAATACAATTACGTCATTAATCGGCAACTAGATATGCATCAAGATTGATCGAAATCAACACATATTAATAAGCACCATGAATCATGAATCAATGCCGGAAGGTAAATAACAATAGCGAGTGAATCACGATATATAGGATCGAATCATGCAAACCCTAGGATTAGAACGGAAAACCAGCCGACATAATAAACGGAATGAAATACGATTTAACCATAAAACGGAAATTAAATATATAAAACCCATAGGAAGCGTTGATGAACAATGGTTGGTCTTGAATCCAATCCCAAGCGAACGAACGGAAAACAACGGAAAACGATCGGACAAAACGTTCCGATCGATAACAAACGATAAACTAAACTAGAACAACGTAAAAACAATACTAGAATTAAACTAAAAGAAGATTAAAGACTAAAAGTCAGTAAAACGAGGAAAACGAATAAAACGCAGTCCGGGGCGTCTGTGGTCTGCGTGAGGCGCAAGGGCTCGCCCTATTTATAGAAAAGGGTGGAAACCCTAATTTGCGCCTCTGCCTTGCCGCCTCGCGATCGCCGCCGCGGTCGCTAGCTCGACCGCGAGCCATCTCCGCGCTCTTCTTCGCCGCTGGTCCTCCTCGCGCCGCATGGTACCTCGCGACCGGGCTAGCGGTCGCTAGCTATTCCGCACCGTCGCGAAATCGTCCAGTGAGTTCTCGGCGCTAGGGCTTGCTCGCGTGCACGAGGTCACGGTCGCTAATCCTTCGGGCGCCGCCGTTTGCCTCGCATGACCAGCCTAGCGACCGCCAGGCTGGTCGCTAGAAACATGGCGATTATAATACTTTCTGCAAGGTTCCTTGCTTCGATTATCAACATATAAACCTACAAAACGCTAAAGGAACACCCAAGAGCATCTTCTAGAAATAGATAAAACATTAAGAATCGATACATAAACGCACATTAAACGAGCTAAACTCATCTTCAAATATCAACTATAAATGTGTAAAATGCGCTTTATCAAACCCCAAACTTAAAGCATTGTTTGTCCTCAAACAAAACCAAAACAGAAAGACACAACAAAAGATCAACGAGCGTAGCAAAGATGATAACCATTCTAGGCCTCGTAAACATATCAACGCTCAAAACATTAGTGCACATGACGACGTTAGACAACTCAACATAAACAACCATCGAGGGCAAAACTCATTTTATTCAACCTCACAACGGCATGTGCGTAAAATATAAGATACACTCAACTCATAAAGAAATTAAGGACGTATACACTCAACGATCAATGCAATGCAACATCTTCTCGTTGGATTTGTATCACCAAAGCGCTTTTGGTTGAGCTTGTATACAATGTTTCACGTTACCACTATTACAATCTCCTATCTGAAATGAATACTTGATTGCATATATCTCGTGTCCCCTTATCTCATATATAAGTTAGATCATACGAAGGTGTAGAAGATCACGAAGTGCGTATGATTGGTCAAGCTTAATGAGATATAAAAGTTTCACAACCGAGACAACTTAAGGACGAGTTGTCGGTTTGAGCCGCAGATAGATAAGAAGTGACTTGACTTAGTTGCTTGTCTGCCTTGGTACGTCTCGGCGTATTGAAGGATCACGATGAGATGTGTTCTTCTTCGACCGTCGTGAAGAACCAAGATCTCGGTGACTTACGATGATCTAAACCTCGATAAGGTATTAGGTGAGTATGAGTTGTCGACCATCACTTTGACTTGTTATGAGTGAGGTTATATTCTAACCCAAGATTCTCCGCATCTTGGGTGGTGGTGTCTTGTATGTCACGCTAGTTATCTCAGTCGAGTCACCGTATCCGTTAAGGATGATGACGCCCCTTAAGGAGCTCAAAAGGTTTATTGTACTAAACCCCGCAGTTGAGTTAGCTCAAGTACAATAATAAGGTTGAGTGGTACTACTTAAGGAAATAAAGTTATTAATCGCTTTAAGCAATGATTGCTATAAATGATTAATGGACGTTCGATATCTTAAATACGGGATTCGTAATGTCTAAGTGCAAGCCCGACTCAACTTCGGTAATAAAGGGTAAGTCAACATTCTTTCTCTAGTGGCATGATCGAATGTTTATAAATTAATTTATGTTCGGTTCAACATAAGATAATTAATTTATTTGAGGCCCATCTTTATTCCTTGCATTTGATCCACTGGTCGGCCCATCCAAAGTCTGTAGCCAAGGAAAATCGGCGCCTCATGCTCTCAATTGGCAAGATTTTATTCTCTTTATCCACAAGGATATAATTATATTTATGGTATATGATAGATCCTTTCCATATAAGATTATGGTAATAATCGAGAGTATGGAAATAATCCCAAGAGTATGGAAATAATCCTAAGAGTATGAAAATAATCCTAAGAGTATGGTAATATTCCATATAGATTATGGTAATATTCCATATAGGATTATGGTAACATTCCATATAGGATTAAGGTAGTGCATTATAAATATAAGGTATGAGATAAAGTCTAGGTTAATGCTCACATATTGAAGAGAGAATTTTCGCCATCTCATTATTGAGAGAGAATTTTCGAGAGTTTGGTTGTGAGAGCATTGGGTGATTTTCGAAGCATTCTCCATAGATCGCCCTCACCGACGCTGGAGATTGGGCAATCGGGATACAGTCCGGAAGGTCAAAGCACGAGTCCGATCCGTTCGATCCGCTCATCTCGCTCCATCCACCTCGGCGGATCCAAAGGTAAACACGTGAAATCCCCTACGTGTTGCGATTTAATTATATAGACGCATGCTAGGTTTATAATCAATGTATGGTGAATTAAACACCCAAGATGGATCCTCGGGCGAGGTTAACATATGTTTTCCCTACACTTGGTATCGAGCACGGGATCGAATCTCGGCTCGCTGGATTAATTCACGCTTGATTATTACGTGCGTTTATTTAATTGTGGATCCGCTGCTCATCGTGGCTCGCTTGTTGTTGTTGTTGGTTTTGTTTTACACCACGAGAAAATCCGTGGTTAGATTAGATTTTATTATGTAAATCTTATCCGTAAAAGAAAACGAAGACGAACGAACGGGTACAAAACGACGGGAAAAGCAGTAGCTCGGCGGTCTTACGGGTGGTTTCATGGCGAGTCTCGCGATCGCTAGGGCGATCGCGAGGGCTGCGGGCGACGGGCGACGCTCTCGCGAGATCCACGGCGCTTAGCGAGCGAGCTCATGGTCGCGAGATTACCCGCGAGGCTGCGCCCGCGTGCGACTAGCGGGCGACGGGCGCGCGTCGCTGCGAGAAACCCGCGCTTATGCGGCGGATCATGGTCGCGAGTATGGCCCAGGGGCGATGTCTTTGAAAGACGTTCGGCGCTTGGGCGTGGCGGCCGCGCGTGCTTTCGACGGGTCGCGGTCGCGTTAGCGACAATGAGCAGCCCGCGAGGAGCACGCGGCAGCGGGCGCGAGGTCGGGCGTCGATGGCTTTGCCCAGCGCCGCCCACGGACTCTTTGGGCCGACCCGGTCCGCACCCGTTTTCGCATTTCGGTCCGTGCCCGCACGCGAGGCCCATTTGTTGAATCCGGTCCGTGCGGGTGCACGCGAGGCCCATTTTCAAGTTTATTTACGTACTTTGTAAATCTATGTAATAGATTAGATTTAAATGTCATGTGTTTCACGCTTGGGCGCTGGCGAACGTTTTATTTTATTTTTATCGCTCATATGCATGTCGTGGATGTTTAAATTATGCAGTAGCATGCTATGTATGTTTATATTACGCTGACAAACCTTTAAGTGTTTTACGTAATTGGATGCGCATAGTAAGCATGCTAGGTTTATCGCGTTTATCAAGCATATTTTAGAATTTCAGCATGTTTTACATGTTGAGTTCTATAGAAAAGCATGCTAGGATTACGTGATCTGCATGGACAAACCTTTTGAATAAAAAGACTAAGCAAGCAACCCGACAAATTAATTTTTCAAATTAAAATGTCAAGACCTCCACTTTTGATCTCTAAACAAAGTGAGACGACTGTGAGTAAACGATCCACACGCGTGGCTTGCTTGCATCTGCTTATCATAAGTTTGTTAGATGAGATTTCTAAATAAAACATTTTAAATCTATTGAGAAGTGGGAGTTTCATGTAAACGCCCACACGCTGGGCTTGCATGTGCGATTTTCATAAGTTCTCTGAGATAGATATAAAATGAGATAACAAAAGAATTTGAATTGGAAGCGGTATGGTCCGGTGAGTATACCAATTCTAAGAATTCATCTTCTATTGTTAAAATTGTGGTCATTGCTTAGACATCACCTCAAGTACAACTTCCCGAAGTCCTTCTTGCGATAGTGATGTGGTCTAGTAAGGTCCAATCATTAATTTCATTTGTCATAAGGATAAGTTGACATGGATTGAAATTAAACGACTAAAGGTATATTTTAGTGCAGTGAGGGTTCATGTAAACGTCCACACGCGGGCTTGCATGTGGAATTCCTTGGGCGATTGGAGGTTTCAATTAATATTGTTTTATCAAAGGTTACAATATTATTGTTACGAATTATATGCGATCGTATGCTTATGTGTTTTACATTATCGTTTCGAGATATGTCTCTTACGCCGATTATCAATATGCTCGCACAAAATCCGTTATCGGTCCAAATTTTATCGAGTGGAAACGAAACATGGAATATGTTCTTATCATTTGAAGAACACATGTTTGTTCTCACTACTCTAAACCCGATGCCCTGCGACGATCGACTAATGAGCGGCGAGTCAGCGCACTTTGGAATAAGTCAAACAATATGGCTAAATGCTATATGATGACTACGATGTCCAAAGGCTTGCACTGACATCGATCGATGGCGACGCCGATCGATATTTGGTCAAGTCTCGAGAGTAAGTTTGGGCGATCGGATCGACGAGACGCTTCCACACAATGAGAGAAATCTTGGCGTGTAAGATGGAAGAAGGAAGTTCGTCCATGAACATGTCTCCCACATGACTCATCTCATGGATAGTCTTGATCGGTTGGGAGAAGGTATTGACGGTGAAGCCAAGGTCGATATCATCCTCAATACACCGCCTAAGTCTTTTGAGAACTTTCGGCGTGAATGCGATCATGAGCAAGACCGAGTTTACACTTAGTCGGTTGCTTAATGATCTCGCTTCTTTGCGGAAGGAGTTATGGGAAAAGGAGCACATGCTCTTGCTAGCACATCTAAGGGCCCAAAATTTTCGTTGCAAAATGGAAATAGAAAAGGGTGCCAAAGGTGGTAAAGGCGAGGAAATAGTGGGAGTAATGGGGCAAGAACATGGTTGCCACCGGAGGCTTGAAGAAGCGAAGGAGAGGGCAAGTGCTTCAAGTGCGGTGGGCGGGCATTGGAAGGCCAAGTGCCCTATGCTCAAGGCTCAAGGTACGCCGCTTGCTTTAGTAACGAAACATGTTTAGCGACTTGTTCTACCCATTCTTGGGTAGTAGATCTGGCCGATCATGTTTGTTACACCTGCGGGGTTCCTGCGACACGAGGCTTTGTTTGATGGCGAGATAACGATCTCCATGGGCAACGCCGCAAAGTCGAAGTCATTGCGTTGGAGATGTTTTTTATGTTTTGGGACAACGCTTTAGTTTTGAAAGACGCTTTTATATGTGCCGGATTTTCATGGAACCTTGTTTCTGCTTTGAAATTATTTACTCATGGATATTCTGTTATTTTTGATAGTGGTGTTTCTATCATAAGAAATGACGGTTATCTCGTGTTGGCACTTTATATAATTCGCTTTATACTATTTACGCAAAACATAATACCTATAACTATGTTGCATCTTCATCAAACCCTAAAAGAGAAAGTTTTCTTCAGAAGATGACTCTACTTTTCTCTCGGCATCTTAGATTAGGTCACATCAATCTAAATAGGATCCAAAGACCTGGCTAAGAATGGGCGTTGGGTAATCTCACGGTTACTCCGCTTCCTACCGCGAACTGCGAATCTGATAGAAGGTAAGATGTCGACCGGACCCTTCAGCGAAGGGTTATAGAGCCACGAAATGTTGAGTTAGTCCATTCGACTGTGTGGACCGATGTCCACACAAGCTCGTGGAGAATGCAGTATTTTGTCACTTTCATCGACGATTACTCAAGGTGCGGATACGTATACCGCTTCACCACAAGTCCGAATGCTTTGAGAAATTCAAAGAGTTTAAAGGCGGAAGTGGAGACGAAGCTAGGTAAAAGTATCAAGTCATCATGTCTGATCGATCGCGGTGGCGAATACCTCGATAACGAGTTTATGGACTATCTAGTGAAGTGTGGGATTACATCCCAACAAGACTTCACCGGGCACACCACAAAATGGTGTGTCGAGGCGAAGAAATAGGACTCTTTTGGAAATGGTTAGATCTATGATGAGTTATGCTACATCGCCTATTTCGCTTACGGGGTATGCCTTAGAGACGCGGCATACTTGTTAAATCTAGTACCGTCCAAGTCGGTCGAAAAGACCCCTTCGAAGTTGTGGTTTGGGCGCAAGCCCGCTTAAGCCACATAAGGATATGGCCGATCCGGCACATGTGTTTGAACAAGAAAGTCGACAAGTTGGAGGCTAGATCCGATGCAAGGTTGTTTATCGGCTATCTAGAGGAACGAAAGGTGGTTTATTCTATAGTCCTAAGGATCGAAAGGTCATTATTAGCACTAATGCCCGATTCTTAGAAGAGGATTATATGAAAATCATAAGTCCAAAGTTTAAATCATTCTTCAAGAATTAGAAGATGATCGTATTCCACCACCGATTAGGCCAAAGGTGCGAGATGTCGAGTCTAGTGGGAGGATCGACACGGATACTTCAAGAAATTGAAGTGGGTCGAGTTCCACCGGAGATACCGACCGCATGTTGGTACCTACACGACAAGTTGTGCAAGTTAGAGAACCACAAGTATCTGCACCCACCGTTGCCATTGTGCACAGTAGAACCTCGTCGTAGTGGGAGGGTTGTTCGTCGACCCGAGCGATTTATGTTCGTGGGTGAATCTTGGTTTAGTCCCAACGAACATGCAATAATCGACCCATGGACATACAAGGAGGCGTCAAGATATTGATGCAAGATCATGGCACACCGCTATGGACTTAGAAATGGAGTCCATAACGGCTATGGATGTATATGAAAGACACTCTACCGATGGCAAGGAAGCCATAGGTAGTAAGTGGATATACAAGAGGAAGAGAGATTCCGATGGAGAGGTTTGACTTTTAAAGCCGGGCTTGTGGCGAAGGGTACACTCAGATTGAGGGCATCGATTTCGATGAGACCTTTTCACCGTGCAATGCTCAAGTCCATCGTAATTCTTCTAGCCATAGCAGCCCACTTGAACCCAGAGGTTTGGCAAATGGATGTTAAAACCGCTTTTCTAAGCGGTTACCTTGAGGAAGGTAGAGACATCTATATCGCAACAAACGAAGGTTATGTGGTAAAGGGTGAAGAGCATCTAGTATGGAAGCTTAAGAAGTCCATTTATGGACTTAAGCAGAACCTCGATCATGGAACTTACGCTTTGACGAGGTGGTAAAGTCCTATGGATTTACCCGATTGCCTAGCGAGAGTTGTGTGTATCGGTTAGATGTCAACGGTGATGTGGTATTTCTTGCACTTTATGTAGATGATATCCTTCTAGTTGGCAACAACGTGAAGTCGTTATCGACGTAAAGAGTTGGCTATCCGATCGGTTTCAAATGAAAGACTTAGGAGATGCGCGTACATTCTTGGGATCAAGGTTTACGAGATCGCAGAAGAAAATGTTGAGCTTATCTCGGGCGTCTTACATTGATCTCGTGATTACTCGTTTTAGTATGCACCGCCAAGAAAGGATTGCTACCTTCGCACATGGCGTTCCTTTATCTCAAAACGCATCACCCATATTTTCAAAGGAGATAGAGAAATGAGACAAGTTCATGCGCTTCGCCGTAGGAAGTCTCATGTACGCAATGCTATACACGAGGCCCGATATCCGCTATGCGGTAGGCATAGTAGCTAGATATCGATCTAACCTCGGACAAGCTCATTGGACTGCGATAAGCATATACTCGGGTACACCGAAAAGGACTCGAGATTATAAAGCTAGTTTACCATGCAGATAGTCTAATGCCTTTGGGTTATCTGACTGGTTTCAAAGTCGACCGTGATGAGAAAAAGTCGACCTCGGGCTATGTGTTTACCTTGGGAGGTGGAGCCAGTATCCTGGCGGAGTGCAAAGCGGCGATGCATGCGGACTCTACCATGGAAGCGAATATGTAGCCGCCGGAGGCTTCTAAGGAGGTCTGTATGGTTGAGAACCACCTCATGGATCTAGGTGTGGTACTGGTTTGCCCAAGAGTATCATAGTTTCTTGTGATAACTTTCGGTGCGATGTGCAAACTCGAAGGAACCACGGACCCACAAGCGACTAAACACATAGAGAGAAAGTACCATGTCATACGAGAAATCGTTAGGCGGTGGCGTGCTTGATTGAAAAGATTGATACGACGGAAAATCTAGAAGATCCATTCACGAAGAGCTCTGCCGCAAAAAGTCTACGATGGACACGTTAGAGGACTTGGATTATGCTTGATGGCACCCACTTAGAAAGGAAACTTTTGTATAAGTGGGAGAAGCAAAGTGATGGTTGTTTGTAATAGCTAGTAGAAAGACACATTGTATACTAAAGTTTGCTTTAGTATAAGTGGGAGATTGTTGGTTTGTATCTTGAAAGCGCTTTGGTTGAGCTTGTATACAATGTTTCGTTACCACTATTACAATCTCCTATCTGAAATGAATACTTGATTGCATATATCGTGTCCCCTTATCTCATATATAAGTTAGATCATACGGTGTGTAGAAGATCACGTAAGTCCGTATGATTGGTCAAGCTTAATGAGATATAAAAGTTTCACACCGAGACAACTTAAGGACGAGTTGTCGGTTTAGGCTGCATATAGATAAGAAGTGACTTGACTTAGTTGCTTGTCTATCTTGGTGCGTCTCGACGTATTGAAGGATCACGGTGAGATGTGTTCTTCTTCGACGTCGTGAAGAACCAAGATCTCGGTGACTTACGATGATCTAAACCTCGATAAGGTATTAGGTGAGTATGAGTTCTCGACCATCACTTTGACTTGTTATGAGTGAGGGTTATATGTTCTAACCCAAGATTCTCGCGTCTTGGGTGGTGGCTGTCTTGTATGTCACGCTAGTTATCTCAGTCGAGTCACCGTATCCGTTAAGGATGATGACGCCCCATAAGGAGCTCAAAAGGTTTATTGTACTAAACCCCGCAGGTTGAGTTAGCTCAAGTACAATAATAAGGTTGAGTGGTACTACTTAAGAAATAAAGTTATGTCGTTTTAAGCGATCGATTGCTATAAATGATTAATGGACGTTCGATATCTTAAATCTGAGGATTCGTAATGTCTAAGTGCAAGCCCGACTCAACTTCGGTAATAAAGGGTAAGTCAACATTCTTTCTCTAGTGGCATGATCGAATGTTTATAAATTAATTTATGTTCTGGGCTGAACATAAGATAATTAATTTATTTGAGGCCCATCTTTATTCCTTGCATTTGATCCCTGGGCTGGCCCATCCAGGCCCGTAGCCAAGGAAAATCGGCGCCCCTCATGCTCTCAATTGGCAAGATTTTATTCTCTTTATCCACAAGGATATAATTATATTTATGGTATATGCATAGATCCTTTCCATATAAGATTATGGTAATAATCTTGAGAGTATGGAAATAATCCTAAGAGTATGGAAATAATCCTAAGAGTATGGAAATAATCCTAAGAGTATGGTAATATTCCATATAGGATTATGGTAATATTCCATATAGGATTATGGTAACATTCCATATAGGATTAAGGTAGTGCATTATAAATATAAGGTATGAGATAAAGTCTAGGTTAATGCTCACATATTGAAGAGAGAATTTTCGGCCATCTCATTATTGAGAGAGAGAATTTTCGAGAGTTTGGTTGTGAGAGCATTGGGTGATTTTCCGAAGCATTCTCCATAGATCGTCCTCACTCGACGTTGGAGATTGGGCAACCGGGATACAGTCCAGAAGGTCAAAGCACGAGTCCGATCCGTTCGATCCGTTCATCTCGTTCCATCCACCTCGACAGATCCAAAGGTAAACACGTGAAAACCCCTACGTGTTGCGATTTAATTATATAGACGCATGCTAGGTTTATAATCAATGTATGGTGAATTAAACACCCAAGATGGATCCTCGGGGCGAGGGTTAACATATGTTTTCCCTACACTTACCATAGGCTTGCCGTTTCTCTAATATCTCCACCGCGTCATTGTGTTCAAATTAGGATCAAAGAGGTGTTTTCATAGGTTGTAATGTAGGCACATTGGTTAAGGTAGGATAATATATGGCTAAGTGACTCAAGTAAACTCAAGCACCACCATTTATATATATCGACACATATGGACTTTGTCCATTTTCCTCTTCTCTCCCAACGTGCTAAATCAACGTTTAATACCACGTAAGGTACCTATACTTTGATTAAAGACCTTTTTGCTCAACACTCATAGTGAACTTAACATTTTTCTTTTCTTTTCTTTTCTAGAGCTTATAGGGTTTAACTTTCACAACAAAGGTACTATTCTTCACCACAGATGTATTTTCTAAAAGAAACTTTTCTCGTCATAACTTACATCAAAATTTCACCCTTTGATTCCCATATCCATCCTCACCTCCTATCATCCGGTTAATCGAAAGAAAAGTCTAATAAAGGCTCAAAGAAGGCGACAAATGGTATATAACATCGGGTTAGTGTTTGGGTGAATATGTGGTTAACAAAGATGGCCTTTATCCTTTCCAAATTGAAACACATATTGCGGTCTCGATACGTAAGAACGGCAAGTTCTAGAAGATAATCACATACGATATCACACAATTAAAAGCGTCATCAAGATATTTATACAGTGAAGCTCAAGTCTCACAGGATAAGCAAATGGTGAAAAACAACAAGCCTAAGCCATCTCACGTCATTCATGTGTCATTTTCTAACATATCATGCGCACTATCATTAAATTTCACAAAAATTTCTATCGTCATTGGCCACATGGATTAACACACTTCACTTCAACTCGTTGATCGACCGACACAACAACGAAAAGAAAAACAAAAGACGACAAAAAGCAACACAAACGAAAAACAAAATAAAACACGAAAACAAAAACAAAGAAAACGTTGGGTTACCTCCCAACAAGTGCTTATTTAACGTCTTTAGCTAGACCATCACTAACCTTGTCAATCGGCGTTTTGATGGCAACAAATCCTTCTCAATTCGTGGATCCTCCTAAACTTAGCATTCATGCATCTCCACCATCGACTATGGAAGTGGCCCCCAAACTTGAACGATACACTCGAGTTCCATGCCGAGTCCACTTCTTCCTTCTCGCAGACTTCCTCGATCGGTCGAGTACCTCAGACGCCGAGATGTGCGCGCGCAAGCGATCATGATCGAGCGGCAATCTTCGACTTTCAGCGTCGTGTTGCTTGATGGCGTCGATATGGAAATCTTGAGCTCCTCATCGTTAACACGAAGCGTGAGATTGCCTTCCGCACATCAATCAACGCATCTACCGGTTGCTAGAAAAGGTCTTCCTAGGATTAGCGGTTGTTGTTTGAATTAGGGAATATCTAAAATAACAAAGTCGGCGGGAAAAACAAAATCCCTAATTCTTACCAACACGTCTTGACGATACCTTTTGGATATGTGGTGACCGGTCACCATCATCGATGAAATCTTCGTCGGCTTCATCTTTCCTAGGTGTAGCCGGTTGAAGGCGTTCAATGGCATCGATTGATGCTCGCCCAAGTCGCACAAAACATTTGGAAAGGTCCGCCGACGATCTCGCACTCTAACGTAAAGCTGCGGGATCCTACGCGGAGGAGCTTCCTTTGCAAGACGGCATCGCATTCTTCGGATAGGGTAATTTTCTCAAATTTCCCAGTTTCTTCTTGCTTGCAAGTCGTCTTTTAAGAATTTCATGTATCCGGCATGTTTCAGCGGTGACTTCAAAGAGGGCACATTTATCTCAACTTTTGAAAACCTCTTTGAACGAGCAAACTCCTCGTCATATTTTGACTTGACAAGTCGACTCGAAACGGATCGGAGGTGTCGTACGCAACGATTAGCTTCGGGGCGCCCATGATCGACCTCGCGACCACTGGGAAGGTCACGAGGTATCATTGCGTGTTGTACTCCGTCTTGGCGTCTTGACTTCTGGGCGCGAGCTCGCCTGATTCTCGACCGCCTCCTTTCGCACGATTGCTCGCGGTCGGGTTTGCAGTGTGGGTCGCTCGTGAAAAAATCTGGCGCCGCACCTCTCGATGGCTCGCGGTCGGGTGCTGCGCGGACGCGTGCTCGTCAGCGAGCTTCGTGGCAAAATTTCTAGACTCGCGATCGGGCTCGCGGTCGCGAGCTTCGGTCGCGAGTTCTGCTCCAAAGTACTTTCATGCTCTTGGGTCTCGGTAGGGCTCGGGTGGCTCGTCCCTCCTCGTCTGATGGCGAAGCATTGATTCTTCATGTTCACTCCGTATTACTCGGAAATTGGCCCGTCTTTGTAGTGCATTCACTTGTGCGGCTATTTGACCAATTTGATTTTCCAACATCTTCATGTGCTTCCCCATAGCCGTCCACGGTGGACTCCAAATGATTTATCTTTTGCCGGTGTTGCTTATGAGCAGACGATTCGTTGCCAATTGTTGGTTGCTTACAACCAACTGCTGCATCATGTCTTGAGACTCGACTTTCTCGGCTCTTGAATTATATTATTACGAGCGGCGGCTCTTTGGAGTTGTTGGAAGTTGGATGATTCCTCCGATTGATGTGGTGGCGTTCTGTCTCAATCGACTCTTCAAAAGAGTGAACTTCTTCATGAGATCGTCATATTTTGAATCACTCTCAACAGCACCGCTTTGAACAATGGCGTTCTCTCCGTTGGCCATTGATAGTCTGCGGCACCATCTCTCTACAATACGGCTTGCCTCGCCCTCTTGGTCGGTTCAATAAGCAGCCCCGCCGACGCATCCACCATGCTCCTCGCTCGCCATGTCACCACCGTAGAACTGTGTGATTTGTTGCTCCTTGGAGAACCCATGTTGTGGACATCGTCTCAATAGACCTCAGAATCTCTCCCATGCCTCGAATAATGATTCGTCGTGGTTTTGGCAAAATGAGAGATTTCGGCGATGATCTTCTGCGCTTCGCCCGTGAAAGTATTTCGAAGAAACTTCTCACAAAGTTTCCCCAAGTGTCGATGCCACTCGGTCCAAACTCTTGAACCAATCTTTTCGCCCATTGCTTGAGAAGAAACCGAACATGCGCATCCGGATCGTGTCTTGTGGCACCGCGTTACATTTGATGGTGTCACAAATATCGAGAAAAGTTTCGAGATGCGCATTCGGTCTTCTGTGACTCCTCCCAAACCGCTCTCCTTGGACCATCTTGATCGGGGCGGTTTGAGCTCAAAATTGTTTGCATCTACGTGCGGGCCCCAACCGCCTCCTTGGGCTGATGATTGGGATGTCGGTGCATGTGATTAAGAGGTATTTCCTCCGGAGGCGGGACAATGATTCCCATATTAAGCCATCGTGCTGCATCTCTTCAAAGTCACTAGCATGTCTGCAACTTGCTCGGGAGGAATGCCCCCGTTCTGCGGATTGGCCGCCATTGCAGCCCGTCTCTTCTCTCGTCCTCTTCTCCTTTGAGAGCTTTCGATCTCGGGATCTAATAATACTTCAGGAGGTCCACGAGATCTTGTACGCATAAACCACCCGAGAAAGAGAGAATTTAGCACCGACAAAATAAATAAAATAATATAATATATATAACTTGAATTAATAAATCCAAATCGTCAAATTATTCCTATGCAATCTTAACAATCCCGACAACGGCGCCTAAAATTTGATCGCCCTTTTCACACGTAAAAAGTGTAAGTATGGGAATGGCGATATCGTATCCTGATTGTATCACGAAAACATAGAAGCTAGCTCAACGATAATTCATTATTATCCAAGCACGAATTTGGGTGATAGGTTTAGGGGCTTGAATTTAATCCAAAGCAAAGGTAACCATGCGAGAAATATAAATAAAGCAATAAAACTCACGGAAGATAACTAAGAAGAAAGACTAACCCAGGGATGCACCAATCCTATCCACAACGATGTTTATCACCTTATTACTAACGTTTAATCCGAGACAAGGCGGAAGATCACATATATAACCAACAACTTGATTCACGACAATTGCGGCGATTGATTACTAATTTTCCCTATCACGATTCGTCTCTAGAGGAAAATAAGCAACTCGAAAAGGATCACTAAGAATATGCTTCCTACGAATGTCTATCTCGATTCGACTCGAAGGCTTATTCGTATCATGCATTCAAGATCGATTGACAATTAATATAATTACGTCTATTAGCGGCAACTAGATATGCATCAAGATTGATCGAAATCAACACATATTAATAAGCACCATGAATCATGAATCAATGCCTCGGAAGGTAAATAACAATAGCGGAATCACGATATATAGGATCGAATCATGCAAACCCTAGGATTAGAGCGAAAAACTAGCAGGACATAATAAGCGGAATGAAATCACGATTTAACCATAAAACGAAATTAAATATATAAAACCCGTGGGAAGCGTTGGATGAAAAATGGTTGGTCTTGAATCCAATCCCAAGCGAACGAGCGGAAAACAACGGAAAACGATCGGACAAAACGTTCCGATCGATAACGAAACGATAAACTAAACTAGAACAACGTAAAACAATACTAGAATTAAACTAAAGAAGATTAAAGACTAAAAGTGTAAAACCGAGAAACCGAATAAAAAGCAGTGCAGGCGTCTAGGGTGCGTAGGGCGCAAGGGCTCTTGCCTATTATAGAAAAGGGTGGAAACCCTAATTTGCGCCTCTGCCCGCCTCACGATCATTGCTCATGATCGCTAGCTCGACCATGAGCCATCTCCCACAAGCGCTTCTTCTTCGCCGCTGTTCCTCCTTGCGCTCGCATGGTACCTGCGACCGGCTAACGGTCGCGAAATCGCCCGATGAGTTCTCGGTGCTAGGGCTTGCTCGCGTGCACGAGGTCGCGGTCGCTAATCCTCGGGTGCTCATTGGTTTGCCTCGCGACCAGCCTAGCGACCGCTAAGGCGGTCGCTAGAAACATGGCGATTATAATACTTTCTCGCGTGG
Organism: Salvia rosmarinus; assembly: GCA_036937905.1. NCBI lineage: Eukaryota > Viridiplantae > Streptophyta > Magnoliopsida > Lamiales > Lamiaceae > Salvia > Salvia rosmarinus. Next base: position 33,416,723 of record CM072821.1, read on the forward strand.
TTCCTTGCTTGATTATCAACATATAAACCTACAAAAAGCGTCAAAGGAACACCCAAGAGCGTTATCTTCTAGAAATAGATAAAACATTAAGAATCGATACATAAACGCACATTAAGCGAGCTAAACTCATCTTCAAATATCAACTATAAGCGTGTAAAATTGGCGTTTATCAGCAAAGACTGACTTCTGACCCTAGATATCAGTCAAATGCCTTTTGTGACTGATCCTGATATCCTTTATCCTGGAGTAGTTCCCTTGTACTCATTTCCCGAGCGTGCTATTGATCCACTATCTCCTAAGATTGAGAAAGATGTAGAGATGCTAGACTCCAATGAAGCCGTTGATGGCAGTGAGAATGGAGTAGTAGAGATGGAAGAAGGAAATGATGATGATAACAGCTATGACAGCCTTTCGTGGGTAGAGTGAAGCTAGTAGCAGCAAGAGTGGAAGCTGGCAGTTTGTAGATAGTATGGATGCATATATATGTATATATGTGTATATATTATACAAATGTGTATATATAGACTAGTGATGCCTATAGTATCTTATGATGCGGTAGCGTGCTTGAGAAGCCGTACTGAATGTGTTTTTGTCCGAGATACCAAAGCATCTATATGCCTAAAAACCTTCAATTTGCAAAGTTTTCCCAGCTTTTGTAAATATCCTGAAGAGGAAGAATGAGAAAGTGCAAATTCTCCTCAAGATTCACCTGTACCTCCTCCTCCTCAAACAGATCGTAGAATTGCAGAGCTTTTTCTGCGTCAGAATCCTCCATCTTTCAATGGAGTTGGTAGTCAAGCTGATGCTGAAGAATGGGTTCGCTCTGAATAGCGAATTTTCAAGTTTTTGGAGTGCTCGGATCAAGAGTGTCTCCTATGCATATCCTTCCAGTTAAAAAGGGTCTGCAGATTCCTGGTGGGAATCACGTCAGAAAGTTCTTTCTCCTGAGCAATTGGAGAATTTTACGTGGGAACAATTCAAGGGAGAATTGTTGACGAGCCCATTTTTCGTGCTCTTTTTGGGGTAGTCCTTGCCCTAGAAAGAGTGCATTTTGTGTGTGTTCTTTGCGTGTGTTTGTGTCTGGGAGGACACGCTTGGGATGTTGCAGGTTGGGGTGGACTTTGGGCAAGATAAAGCCACATTCCATGAGAGAGGTAAAAATCCCGAAGACTATCTTGGCGAGGTATTCTGACATCTTGCCAAGACAACATGCATGCGCATGGGGCCGGGCACGATCAGCGGTGACATGAAGCGAAGAAGGTGTCGAGGCGAGGAAGAGGTGAAAAGGATGAGGGTGATGCGAGGGACGGAGGAGCGGTCGAGGATGCACTGGGGGATGCGAGGCGAGGACTACAGCAGACTTGCACGCAAATGGGGAGATTACGGGCAAGATTCATCTCATTGCACCTTGATTTTTGCGAAAGGAAAAGGTCGACCCACAACCGCCGAGATGAGACAAATGCGGGGCCCGAAGCCGGAGGAGCTCTTGTCGGGGTCCGGAGCCCAAGCCAAGCTACTGACCTCACCACCTGCCGCCTCGAGATACGCGCGCTGACCAAGCCAAAGTGGAGTTTACTTAGGCTCCCAACACAAGACAACTCCACATGATTATGCAACATTATTCACAACACACATTCGGTGGAGTGGAGAGCATCATCCAGAATTCTCTCTCAACTTCTCTCTTTTATTTCTCTTGCATTTCATGAGCGATTGGTGAGGAAGAAACAAGTCCTACGGGCAAACAATTTATTATTATGTATTTGGTTATCTCTGCTTGAGCAACTGCTTGGCAGAGAATGCTTTTCATTTGCTTTTGATCTTCTATTCAAGTATGGTTTCGATTATGTTCTTGTTTATTGCTATTATGTTTATGTCGATTATGAGTGAGTAGTCGGTTTGGTTGGGCTCGGGGTGAAGCACGTTGAGTCAAGGTCATACAAGTCGTGAGGTCTAAACGAACTTAGAACCTTGAGTGGGTGTTCCCGAAGCTCTAGGCCTTTATACCCATGTTATTCCTTTCCTTGAGCGTTAACTCGGCCGGTAGCCTTGGGGGAAGGGGTAGCTACAAGCAATAGCCGGAGTAAGACATCGAGTGTCTCTTTGTCCTGGGAAGTGCGGTGGAGTGGGTGATTGTGGCCGTCGGCCTTGGGCAAAGGGAAGAGCCGACCCTTGGACCGGCCGTGGCTAGTTAAATTGTCTAGCGAGTAAAGCTATTGGGGCGGACGAACCAATCTTGGAGACCGTCTTGGCAAGGGGCAAGGCGGGGCCTCATGCTTAGTCCTAAAATCTACAGACAAGTTGGGGTGGGGGCACGGTGTGCGTGACAACCTAAAGGGCATCTACCCTTGGTACCTTTAACCAACGACATACACTCTTGTTGAAAACCCTTGAACCTATGACCGACGTCTTGACCAATATCTCAGCGTGGAACCCTTGGAACTACTTGTTATTTAATCTCTTTACCTTGTGTTTAAGTTTCGGTTTTACATTACGCTCAAGATATATCTCTCAAGACATCTCTCGAGATCGTCGCCTGACACCTTGCCCTCTGGGCAACCTCCTACTCAAACTGTGACAACTCGAGTAACAACACAACCAGCTCTCTTGGGTTCGATCCCTTAACTTGCCATGTACGGAACTATATGTTCAAGTTGGAGGAGATTATAAATGTATCTTGACGAGTCTTGGTACCTCTAACGATGGGTAAACCGAGCGTCGTCAGATTGGCACCGTTGCCGGGGAGCTACGCTATTCTAGTGTTGTTATTCACTTTTTATTTTTTGTTTGGTTTTACATGCTCCGACCCTAACCTTGCGGCGAGGAGCGGAGAGCTCTGTTGACCAGATTGAGAGAACCATTCGGAGAAGAAGAGGCAGGCGAGAAACGCCCGTCTTGAGGAGGCACGTGCAAGGCAAGACAACATGGAGAGAGGAATCCACAAAACCCACCACCTCCGGGAGAGCAGACGCTTGGAGATGATGTTCCCGAACAACAGCTCCGCCTGGGCATCACCTTGCACGAGATCGAGGACAACGGGGCCGAGGCACTCTTTTATCCTGATCTTGCCAAGCTTCAGCGATATGCTAGGAGAAGACCCCCAGCGCCATCTCCAGGACTTTGAAATGGTGTGTAACACCATAAGGTGTGCGGATGAAGTCAAGAAAGAGTACATCCGACTCATATCCTTTCCATTCACTCTCCATGACGGTGCTCGAGAGTGGCTGTACACTTTGCCTACGGGTAGTGTCACTACTTGGGCAGGGCTCCAACAGAAATTTCTTGAGAGATACTATCCCATCTCAAGGATACAAAAAGCGTGAGGAAAAGGATGAGTTCCCTCCAGATGGGGAATGGCGAGACGGTGTCGACTATTGGTGTCGCTTCAAATCCATCTTGGCAAAGTGTCCTAATCACCAAATCTCGATCAAGATCCGATCGATATTATGTGAATGGCTGAGGCGAGTCGGAGCAGCTCGTGAGTGCTGCGTCTGGAGGTTCTATACTCAACAAGCAACCCAATGAGGCATTCAAACTACTCGCAGACTTGGTGAAGAGTCTCGGGATTATGCCAACGCAATGGTCGAGACGATGCCCGACCAAGAAGCTACCACTCGCACGGATCGACATGAAAGATATGAAGGCCATGATGAAACAAATGATGGACTGATGAGGCCCTCTATGCCAAAGAAGAATGTCAGCGTGTCGACTTTGCTTTGCCACCACCCACAACACGGACGGTGTCTACAAGTGGTGAAGAAGAAGAAGTGAATGCCTTTGGGCATGTCGACAACGATGGTGGAGTAGACGCTCAAGGTCAAAAGCCCCGCTTTGACCCGTACAACCCACCGTGGAAAAATCATGAGAACTTGAGGTACGGAGGCACACACTATCAAGCACCTCCTGGGCATAATCCACCTCAAGCTCGGCCATCTTTAGCCAAGATAGTCCAAAATCAAGGAGCTACCCAAGGAAGGATAGTGCAAGACCTCGACAAGTTCAAAACAGAGACAAGGGGAGTCCTGCAATCAGTGCTTACCCAGCTGAACACCTTGACGCAAGAGATCTCAAAGCTCAACCAAAAACAAGGGACACTCCCTGCTCAAGTGAAAATCCAATGAAATGCACACGTCAACGCAATCAACTTGAGGAGTGGAAAGAAATTGCCAGGCAGGGAGGGAGCCCCAGTCAACGAGCCAGTCGAGATAGAAGACATAACCGAGGAAGTCGAGGACTTGGTCAAGGAACCCGAACCCGAGGTGAAGGCTCCCTTGCCCAAGGTAGCAGACAAGACAGAGATCAAGATCGACCTCCTTCCCGTGGAGGTTGGCGAAGGAACAAAGAAGTCAAGAGATGAGCGAAATGATCAAGATCTTTAAAAGGTGAGATCAACATACCTTTGATCACTGCATTGACCTCGATGCCGAGGTGCGCCAAATTCCTCAAAGAGTTGTGTACCAAGAGAGTCAAGTACACGGACGATGCTAAGTTCCAAATGGGGGAGAACGTCTCGGTAGTGCTCAGCGAGACCTCCCAATCAAGTGTACCGATCCGGAATGTTCTATATACCTTGCGTGATCGGGACAACGAGGATAGACCAAGCTATGCTCGATCTCGGGGCATCAATCAATGTGATGCCCCTATCTATCTATCAAGAGTTGAAACTCGGACCACTTCGACCATCTTGCGTTGAGATTCAACTGGTAGACAAGTCAAGTGTCTATCCCGAAGGGATCGTTGAGGATGTGCTCGTCAAGGTGTAAGACCTTGTTTTCCCAGCCGATTTCTACGTTCTAAATATGGACAGTACACGAACCAAGAAGCAGCTCATGCTGCTAGGCAGTCCGTTTCTCAAGACGGCCCGAACTTTAATCGACTGCGATACGGGGAAGCTCACATGCAAATTCGCTGGGGAAACGGTCACCTTTGACATCTACAAAGCCGAGCAATTTCCGATCGACACCGAGATGGTGGACTTTGTCAGTCTCACTGAGAAGGATATTGAGCGATACTCTGCCAACGTAGTGATCAAGGACGTATACGACAGAATCATTCAAGGAAACACCGAAGACCTAGAATATCTCGACAAGGAGGAGGTCAAGGCAACCGAAGTGCTTGAGGTAGAAGCTGACCAAAGAGGGGACGATCAACCAAGCTATCAAACACCGCTAATGCATGACAAGGAGAGGATGCAACCTTCATTGAGGAAAGCCCCCAAGCTACAGCTCAAACGCCTACCAAAGCACTTAAAGTATATCTACCTCGGAGCCAATGAGACGTTGCCAGTAATCATAAGCTCCGAGCTGACGGTCAAAGAAGAAGAAGAGACGAGGGTCGTCTTGAGCAAGTACAAGGAGGCCATCGGCTGGACCTTAGCCGACCTCAAGGGCATCAGCCCTACTGTTTGTCAACACTACATCTTACTCGAGGACGACGCCGTACCAATCAGAGACCCCCAGAGGAAGCTCAACCCGGTAATGAAAGAAGTTGTCAAGGTGGAGATACTCAAACTCCTTGAGTTGGGCCTCATTTACCCTGTCTCGGACAGCCGGTGGGTCCGCCCGATCCACGTCGTGCCAAAGAAATCCGGCGTACAGTGTAATATCCCACAGAATTAAATGCCTAATTACGGTATTTAAAACCCGTAAATTAGGGTTTCGCCGAAATGATTCAATCAGAATGATATCAAATATGATTTCGATCGTTTATGAAAGAATGAATTCCTATTTAATATTCACTGGAAAGCGTGAATTAAGGAATAGATGTTTATAAAGTGTATCGACAGTATTATTTTAACGTCGATTGCGTATCGATAGTTAAAATTTCATGAAAGTTTCTAAGCAATTAAGCTTAGAATTAAATTCCATTATTAATGGAATAAATTAACAAAGTGATTACGACTTTATTACAACCATTTCGAGATGAGTCGATAACTAACGTTTTGAAACGTTTTCAAACGTTAACGTTTAGAGACGAAATGAAAGACAAGTTTAATGATCAAGGAATTATAGGAATTAATTTCCTATGATTATTATGTGTAATTACAGTATTATTTAGCATTAAAACAATGCTAGATCATTAAGAATTGATAGTGATCAATTTTTCAAATTCTCGAAAACCCTAGTTTCGAATATTAGATTTTTATCACATAAAATGATACCATTAATTTATCCTATGATATTATTTAACATCTAAATCATATGCTATGATGTATATATCTATTAATGTCATGAAAATAAATTTTTAACCTATGGTTTAGCATAATAATGAGAGTTCTTGTGTGTGTAACAAAATTATGTGTCGACTTTCCCACTATTGCATGTATCTCCTAAGTGTTATATAATTGTTATATTATGTCTTCCATTAGTGGGATATCTAGGCTATTTTCAAGAGAGATTGCATGCAACATCCCTCATGATGTATATACCCATTAGTGATACATTTTATAAAAAAAAAAAAAAAACTCTTGTATGTATGCTTAGAGAGGGCCGAGAGATAGAAGGTATAATGGGGTGGATTTTCAGATTTTATCATTCATTCCACTCAAACACTTGAACACCCAACACTTTGAACATCTCTCATTCTCTCTCTCAAAGCCATTTTCTCCCAAACTCTCCCAAATAGCCGAGAGCTTCACCATTGTAAAACCTCAATTTTCTTCTCTTCTTCTATACCAAGCTTGATACCTTAAACATTGTTCCATAAATCCAAGACACTACAAGGTAGGAATCGAACAATGCTTTGATTGTTCTTGAAATTTTACAAAATTTTCGAAGGTTGCTCTTTAGTGTTGAATGTGTTCGAAAATTTTCTAAATGATATGCATGTGTTCTTGATGATTGTTGTTTGTAAAAAAAATAGGCTAATGCATGTTTAGTTTGATCTAAGATTAAGTATGTGTTCTTGAGTCCAATATGTTGCTAACACATGAAAAGTTTGATCTATGGTTATGCATGTGTTTTGATTTCAAAATCTAGCTAAGTTTGTTCAACATGTTATGCATGTGTGTTTCAATCTCAAAATCTTGTTAATATATGGTTAAGTTGTGTATAAAGAATGTGTAGCATGATGAATAGAGGCATAGATCATGTTTAAATTTTTTTTTTAACATGTTATAAAATTTTTGGTGATGACCGAAAGCTTGAGAAATTATTTTGAGCATGGATTCTTGATTTATGATGTATTAAGAGTCCATAGTAATTTATTTGGAAATTTTTGGAAAATCCTATGTATTTTTTTTAAAATGACCGAGAACAACAAAATTTATATGTTAGTGTATGATTTTTATTTGATACATGCAATGGTATATTATTGACCTAGGACATGAAATCACGATCCTATGTTTTTATTAGAATTTTGGAAACCAATTACTCATTTGTTTCAAAAGCCGAGAGCTACAAGCTCAAAATGGTGATGATTCAAATGGTTTTGATGAATATTATGATGTTGTGTTGTTACACTATAGTGTTTAAGCATGATGAATTTTGTTGGAATTTTTATAAAATGTTTTATGCATGCTTGATGATAACCGAGAGCATGAACATGAATTTCTTGTTGTAGAAATCATTTATGATGGACTATATGATATAAAATGTCATGGATTAATATTTGGACCTTGTACTAACTAATTGGAATTTTGGGAAAATTGTTGGACAAAATTTGAAAAAAAACGTGACCTATATAAATGAATAAGGTGATGCTCGATTTTTTATATGGTTAATATTAATACATATTAGTGATACTATGATAAAATAGTACACTATGTGAATTTAGAAAAAATTGAGAAATATTTGGTCTTTTAAAAGGAAATAGCAGTGAGCTATTTCATGAGTAATAAGGATTTTAAATCCTTAAATAACAATATTAATAATATATTATATGTTTAAAAATCATTTTTAAACATATTAATGAGTTTATGAAAAGAAATCAATTAGAAATTGATTTATGAGAAGATTAGATATTAAAATATGACTTAGTAAAGAAATTACTAAGAAAAGTCAAAATTGTTGACTTTTGAAATCAACGTACGAAATACGTTCGATAAATACGCTAATAGGCATAAGACGTATCATTTTAATGATGAAATCTCGTTGATACGAAAAGATTTCATATTTAAAGTCGTTAGATTGAAAAACGTGAGAAAACGTTGAACCTTTTACCCAAAAGGGTAAAATGGTAATTGATAAACATATCTCGATTCTATCGAAGAACGAGAAATGTTAGTTTAAGTTACGGCGAATAGCGTATTGAATTAGATTAAGAATTAATTTATATCGATATAGAATATCGAAGTTTATTCTGAACTTTGAAAGTCTCGAAAAACGTGAACGACGTACTAAACATCGCTTTTACGTAAAGGTGTGGACGCTGACGTGACGACTGGACGTTGACGAGTAATCAAGTTTAAGACGAACAATAGTTCAGGTGGGCTTTCTTTCTAAACAAAACGTGACTTTGCTATACTTTCCAAATGAATTTATTTACGATGCTTATTTCAACTGTTGAGAAAATGTTTACAAGATTACCTGCCAAAAATGTTTATGTTTTGTGTATGTATCCTATCCGGAATGAATGATATGAATGTGTTGGGTCGCTCCCAACTTATGAATGAAATCGATATCGGATCCTATGCCGGAAGGCTTATACCTGGCTAGGATTAACGTGTACACCTAAGGTGGCTGTGTGCTGTAAGAACAATTCACGGCCGGTCATGGCGTCGTAGAGGGAGGCCTCCTTCACGACGTTTGACTATGATGCTATGATGAAAGGATAAGGGATATGGATCATACACAAAAGAAAAATGCTTGGCCAAGCGACTTTTATGAACTGATGAAAATGACTTTAGTAAGCACGAGGCATTTTCAAATAAAACCCTTGTGTCTTACCATGATGTGGCAATGTAATTTAAATATGATAAAATGTTTTCGCATGAGTCCACCGAGTGCATTCTTGTACTCGACCATGCATGTTGTTTTAAATGTGCGAGTTGAGCTCGATGTTGATGATGGAGGATTGTTGAGAAGCCGGTGTTTTGATGTTATAAGACAAGTTAATACCTTGAATACATATCGTCATATATGTATTCACACGTTTTCCACTGCAACTCTGAATTATTTATTGTTTTGATGATAAGAAGATATAACTGTTGAAGTCCTTCAGATCAATAGTATTCTTTTGGATCTGTTGGAGGATAAAATGATATAAACTGTTGAAGTCCGTCAGATCATTGTTAATCTTTGGGTCTGTTGGTCTAGCCCACCTGGTATATCCAGTTATTAATGTATGTTATGTTCAAAGCATGATAGTTTACATGTGATATGCATCCTCATAATAGCCTTTCATGAATCCTAAATATTGTTCCTAGTATTAGTCCGCTCCCAATCCGGGTTTTCCGGAATGGGGGCGTGACAGTACAGGTGGTCGAGAGTGAAGGCAAGGAACTGGTCGCGATGAGACTCCAGACAGGCTGGAGGGTTTGCATTGATTACAGAAAGCTCAACAAGGTGACCAGGAAGGACCACTTCCCCTTGCCGTTCATTGACCAGATGCTTGAGAGACTCGCCGGGAATAGGTATTTCTGCTTCCTTGACGGCTACTCTGGTTATATGCAAATTTGTGTGGCATTAGAAGATCAAGATAAGACTACATTCACTTGCCCATTTGGCACATTTGCATATCGTCGTATGCCATTTGGTTTATGCAATGCTCCGGGGACATTTCAAAGATGCATGATGAGTATATTTTCTTATTTGCTTGAGCAATGCATTGAGGTGTTCATGGATGATTTTACTGTGTATGGCAAGACGTTTAACCAATGTATAGAGCATCTTGAGTTAGTTCGCAAGGTGCGTGGAGAAGGACCTTGTCTTGAATTATGAAATGCCACTTCATGTCGAAGAGGAATTGTCCTTGGGAATGTTATCTCGAGAAGGGCATTGAGGTAGACAAGGCGAGGTGGAGATCATAGCTGTCGCCTTATCCCACCAACATCAAGCGACTTGGGATTCCTCGCCACACCGATTCTATCGGCGGTTTGTCGAGGACTTCGCCAAAATAGCACAACCAATGAACCGCCTCCGTAACGATGTACCGTGGGAGTTCGACGACGCATGTAAAGCCTTCCGGATATTGAAGAGCACCTTGTCACGGCGCCCATCATAAGGCCACCGAATGGGGCATGCCCTTTGAGCTGATGTGCGATGCTAGTGGATACGTTGTTGGCGCGATGCTTGGGCGAAAATTGGCGAGAGAGCTTCGTCATCTACTATGCATCGAAGACCTCACCGACCACGGATCACGCACGACCACGGAGAAGGAGCTTCTTGCCGTGGTGTTTGCCTTCGAAAATTTCACTCCTACCTCTTTGGGAGCAAGGCGGTGGTTTACACCGACCACGCCACTGAAATATCTCATGGCAAAGAAGGACACAAAGCCGCGCTTATCACGGTGGATACTCATCCTCCGTGAGTTCGACGTTGAGATCGAGGACAAGTGGATCTCAAAATCAAGTGGCCGACCACTTGAGCGGAATTATGAGAAAGGATGAAGAAGATCCAATCCGAGCCACGTTTCCAGACGAGGAGCTGCTCGAGATTTACGCCAAGGAGCTATGGTACGGACTTGGTGAACTACATCGTGACAGTGTTGCCGTGGGGATGCCAACGCACCAAAGGAACAAACTCGAAGGAGAGTCGACAATATGTATGGGATGACCCATACTTGTGGAAACAATGCTCGGACTTGATCTTGAGGAGATGCGTTCCGAAGGGTGAGCAGACAAGTATCCTTAAGCACTGCCATGAGAAGGAGTGCGGCGGACATTTTGGGCACAAAAGAACGGCAAGGAAGATCCTTGATTGTGGGTTTTACTGGCCCACATCTTTAATGATAGCTAGGATAAGTGTCGAGAGTGCGATAAGTGCCAACGCGAAGGCAATGTCTCAAGGAGGAACGAGATGCCCTTGGTACCTATCTTGCCAGTAGAAGTATTCGACATGTGGGGCATGGATTTCATGGGCCCCTTGCCAAACTCTAAGGGAAACCTATACATACTCCTAGCAGTGGACTATGTGTTAAAGTGGGTAGAAGCCAAGGCCACAGCCAAGGAGGACGCAAGGACCCTAGCCATTTTTCTCAAGTCAAACATCTTCAGCCGGTTCGGTGTGCCAAGAGCCATAGTCAGTGAACGGGGTACCCACTTCTACAATGCCACCATTGGCGGTGACTCGAAGTATGGGGTGCATCACGGATGTCCACCGCATACCATCCTCAAGCCAATGGCGGCCGAGCTCTCAAATCGCATTGTGAAGACTATCTTGAGGAAGGCCTTGGGAGAGCAGCAAGTAATGGAGCACTCACCTCGACGATGCACTATGGGCATACCGGACAGCCTTTAAAACGCCATTTGGAATGTCTCCTATCGGATGGTGTTTGGCAAGATGTGTCACCGCCAATGAGCCGAACACAAGGCGATGGGGCGATCCATAAGCTCAACTTTGGTAGGATGAGGCGGAGAGAAGCGCAAGCTTGACATACAAGAGCTCGAGGAGATTAGCCTCGAGCATATGACAATGCCGCTATATCTGAGGATAGGCTCAAAGATCACATGATCTTTTAATCGAGGAAAAGAAATTGAAAATGGGCAAATGGTGCTACTCTATCGTAATAGGTTCCGCTATGCCTCAGCAAGTGACCACCAAGTGTGTAGGACCTTACATCGTTACACGCCCAACATCCGAGCGGAGCCGTGGAGATAAGCGACATGGACGGCAAGAAAGTTTTCAAGGTGAGCAGGCGGACTTAAAACCTACCATGGGGACGACCAAGACTCGAGAGTGGGACGCCGAGCAAGATGAGCTACCAAGGTTCCCAGAGGATCCTCAAGATGCCTAAGCTCGAGGAATACGTCGAGCTAACGACGTTAAACAACTTGGCGCTTCCGGGAGGCAACCCGACATGGTATGATTTTAACCGCTTACATTTCATTCCATTTTTGTCGAGGGTGGTCGACAACTTTTAACACTTTGCCTCGGGCAAAGTGTGTGATGGGAAGCCCACCGTTATTATTTGACTTGCTCCTTGAGCGGATTGATTCTTCCTCGGGAGCGTATTTTCTTAAGCTGCAGTCGAAGGAACTCAAGATAAGGCAAAGAGGAGGCTGCAGATGGCAAGGCAACAGCCGCGCCGAGAACACGGGAAATGAGTGGCGTTTGAATTTCTGACGGTGAACGCAGAGACGTCCCATCATGTCGACCCACTACCCTATAACCGCCCAACCCACGTTCTATATCCCCTCATTTCGCCTACCCACTTTCACATTCAAACCACACCCCAAAACTTCCCAAACTACAAAGACAAAACCCTAACCTCCTACCCATGGTGCACACGTCGAAAGAAGAAACAATCGAGCCAACCCGAAAAAGGCGTAGCTCGCCACATAAAAATGGAGAAGACATCGGCAGCCCGCCGCGAAGGATTCCGTCGTCCGTTGATGGAGCTCCCCACCGAGTTCGCCAAGGAGCGGAAGAAGCCCACGCTCCACGACATTCACGTGGAGGTTGACGAGGAAGAAGAAGCGCCCACGGTCGAGAACACACCGGAGAAGGCGGGAAAAAGAAGGAAGTCACCCCGCCACCGAAAAGAAAAGTAAAGGAGACTCCTACCGCCTCATCATCAAAGAAGGCGCCCGACCCCTCTCACACGGGTCCGCCAAAGACGGAACCAAAGTCTTTGGAGGAGAGGAGGTTTCGGAGAGGGAGCTCGTGATGCTCGAAGAAGCAGGGCGAGGAGGAAGCGACCCAACGGAACAAATCGAGGAAGAAGGCGTCTTCCTCACGGGAGAACGGCGTGAAGAAGGCTAAGATGGCGATCGTTCGTCAAGGCGAGAGAAGTCCTACGGTGAATACCAATGAGCTAGTCAAAACCAAGGAGATGGTTGTGCCAAAGCGGTGGAATCGCACTTCTCGAACAACGGGAGTCGAGGAGGATGTCGAGAGGTTGTTTAAGGAATAGGATGGGGAAGTTTCTCGAATGGGATACCACGGTGTCTGCTACCGATGGTGAAAAGAGTTTTATGGGGATCTTGACATAGATCATGACAAAGGAGTGCCAGTAGGTATACAGTTCACTCTTCTCGGTGAACGACGAGAGTTTACGGTTTATGAGCTCAACCAAGCTCTCAACATGGTGACATTGATGGAGGAAAATGGAGCAAGCTATAGGGGAGCAGCCAAGGTGGTACCCAATTTCACTGACGGAAATGGTGCAGGATTTGGGAAAACGATTGGAAGGAGGCACAATTGAAGTGGGTGTGGCCTTGAGGACAACCCTCAAGGACCCGGCCATGCAAGTATGCCACCGGATCCTCTCCTATAATCTTTTTGGCAAGAAGGATAGCAGCGCAACCATGTCGAAGAGCGAGTTGTTCATCCTCTGGGCAATGCACGAAAGGATGAGGCTCAACTTTGCATCCTTCACAATCTCACATATGAAGAGCATAATGGGCGGGGCAGCAGAGGCTCTCCTTGTGCCACTTGCCGACTAACTTTGCCAAGGAGAACGAGCTGCTTGGCCCCGACTTTGCCATGACCCCCGAGAGAGAGGACACCTTCGACCTGAAAGTACTGAAGAAGATGCTCAGGATTGTAGAGGACGAGGACGGCAAGCTTACCATCCAGCAAGAGCTTGAGAAACCCGTTGCCAAGCCAGCACGCTCAAAGGCTAAGGCAAGGGCAGGACCTTCAGCAACACCGGAGCCTGCCCAAGGTGATACTCAAGCCGCCCTCGTCAGAATACAGGAGACCTTGACTGAAATCCAGACCGCCTAGCTCGTATTCTTTGCCCACCAAGGATTCAGGTACCCACATGCATCCCCCTAAGCTATCCACCCTTTTTGGTTTTGTTTTTTTTTTTTCTTGTTTTTTCTATTTTCTGTTTTTGTGTTTGTTTGTTGTATGTTTACGTGTTTATGTTTTTCGGGGACCATACTCAGTCTAACACTTTGCCACGAGCAAAGTGTGTGAGTGTGGATGGCCCCCTGTTTTTTGTTGTTGTTGTGTGTGTTGACCAGCATGTTGAGATGAGCATGATAGTTATGATCTTGGCATAGGCTTTGTAATACATGTTTAGCTTGTATCAATAAGGTTAGTATGACGGAAAAGGGGCATAGCATGCACACCTGTGAGAAATTGAGCATGTATATGCTAAATCATTGCAAGTATGAATTCTATTCTGTGTGATATTCGGATGCTTGACTTGGTTGTGCTGGAACTTGCCTGCTGACTTGATAAAAGCCCAACTGCTATAGGTCTGAGTGCTCTAGATGATTTAGGCTTTCTTTTCATAGCCATGGTCAACAATGAAAATAAACCAAGATATATATGTCCTTTGCTAGCCCTATTTGAGTTGTTCGTTTTCTTTTAAATTATCTTGTGCTCTTCCCTAACCTAGGGATTGAGAGAAGAAGAATAGGGGAGGGATATATATGTCTTGGGTATCATTCTGGGCAAAACACAACATTAGATGCCTTGGCCTTCGGCCGGGCATAATGAGTTTAAATTCAAAACGTGTAAAAAATAAAAGAAAAAAGGGTGGGGGAACATGTGATAAAAAGAAAATATAAAAAAAATAAGAAGAAGTTCCCCCAAAAATATAAAGTGTGCTCGGGGCTGTAAGTATCTTGCCAGGAAATGGGAAAATATTACGCCCAAGACCTAAGTCAAGACAACCTTACCCCAAGATTAAATACTTCCAACTCAGCAAGAAGCCACTCAATACAACCTAAAAGACCTAAGGATAGAGAACTTTGACCAAGGTATAGAGGCGAGAGATAGTGAGCGGCGCAAGCCTATGGCATTTCCTTGATCAAGTCATCAGGCGTGAAAACCCTAAACACGAGAGAGTTTGAGTGCTTGAGAGAATTCCCACAAACTTGCTTTGCCCGATCTTGACTAACCTTGATGCATAGTTGTATTCATCGCCTATGCCCGATTATCTTTGTCATGTTATCATCTTATCCTTCTTTGGTTTTGCGTGTGTTATTTGTGTGTTTGTTTTCTTTTGGGCAAGGAATGCTTGCGTTTGAGGACAACCGTGGTTCAGTGTGTGTGAGTGTGTGAGCCGTTTTCGTGCTCTTTTGGGGTAGTCCTTGCCCTAGAAAGAGTGCATTTTGTGTGTTCTTTGCGTGTGTTTGTGTGCGGGAGGACACGCTTGGGATGTTGCGGTTGGGGTGGACTTTGGGCAAGATCGGGCCACATTCCATGAGAGGTAAAAATCCCGAAGACTATCTTGGCGAGGTATTCTAACATCTTGCCAAGACACAGTACCGCATGGGAGCTGAGCCTGATCAAAGAGCTGACATGAAGCCAAGAAGGTGATCGAGACGAGGAAGAGATGTGAAAAGGACGAAGAGTGATGCGGGGACGAGGAGCGGTCGATGCGGTGGGGATGCGAGCGAGGACTCGCAGGACACACGCAAATGGGAGATGCAGGCAAGATTCATCTCTGCCGCCTGCTTGATTTTTGCCGAAAAGGGAAAGGTCAACCTGCAGCTGCCGAGATGAGAAAAATCTGCCAGACTGAAGCCAGAGGAGCTCTTGTCGGGGTCCGGAGCCCGAGCTAAGCTGCAGACCTCACCACCTGCCACCTCGAGATACGTGCACTGACCAAGCCAAAGTGGAGTTTACTTAGGCTCCCAACACAAGACAACTCCACATGATTATGCAACATTATTCACAACACACATTCGATGGAGTGGAGAGCATCATCCGAATTCTCTCTCAACTTCTCTTTATTTCTCTTGCATTTCATGAGCGATTGGTGAGGAAGAAACATGTCCTACTGAGCAAACAATTTATTATTATGTATTTGGTTATCTCTGCTGAGCAGCTTGGCGAAGAATGCTTTCATTGTTTTGATCTTCTATTCAAGTATGGTTTCGATTATGTTCTTGTTTATTGCTATTATATTTATATCGATTATGAGTGAGTAGTCGGTTTGGTTGGGCTCGGGGTGAAACACGTTGAGTCAAGGTCATACAAGTCGTGAGGTCTAAACGAACTTAGAACCTTGAGTGGGTGTTCTCGAAGCTCTAGGCCTTTATACCCATGTTATTCTTTTCCTTGGCGTTAACTCGGCGGTAGCCTTGGGGAAGGGTAGCTACAAGCAATAGCGAGTAAGACATCAGTGTCTCTTTATCCGGGAAGTCTTGGTGGGTGGGTGATTGTAGCCGTCGGCCTTGGGCAAAGGGCTGAGAGCCACTCCCTTGGACCGGCTGTGGCTAGTTGGGCTGTCTAGCGAGTAAAGCTATTGGGGCGGAAGAACCAATCTTGGAGACCGTCTTGGCGAGGCAAGGCGGGGGCCTCTGTGCCAGTCCTAAAATCTCGGCAGGCGGGGCCGGGGCACAGTGTACGTGACAACCTAAAAGGGCATCTACCCCTTGGTACCTTTAACCAACGACATACACTCTTGGTGAAAACCCTTGAACCTATGACCGACGTCTTGACCAATAACTCAGCGTGCGGAACCAGCCCAACTACTTGTTATTTAATCTCTTTACCTTGTGTTTAAGTTTCAGTTTTACATTACGCTCAAGATATATCTTCAAGATATCTCTCTCGAGATCGTCGACTGATCGACACCTTGCCCTCTGGCAACCTCCTACTCAAACTGTGACAACTCGAGTAACAACACAACCAGCTCTCTTGGGTTCGACCCTTAACTTGCCATGTCGAACTATATGTTCAAGTTGGAGGAGATTATAAATGTATCTTGACGAGTCTTGGTACCTCTAACTACGGGTAAACCGAGCGTCGTCAATTGTATGAAAAGTATATACCTTAAAGTTACCGCAAACAAAAAGAGATTGAATTTACGAACCTGAAGTAAGGCAGGAAGACTGTGGCAAAATATGATCATGAATTCTACATTCTAGCCTGTTATGCTCCTTTTAAAGTTGAGACAGATGAGAAAATGGCGGAATTGTTTCGTGCTGGTTTACGCCAAGAGATCAGAATCATTTTGGCAAGCTAACCTCCAACGTCATATGAAGAAACGTTAAATCGTGCATTTGACATGGAGATGGAAATGCTACCAGACAAAGTGACGCTAGATCCAAATCCAGTACCTTTTTAGATTCAAGCCTCGCCAAGATTTCTTCTTACAGATCAGAAGTCAAAAAGGAAAAAAATTGGGATAATAAGACCTTCCCAAACAAGAGATGATGGCAGGAGCCGAGTCATTTTACGCAGAGAAAATCTTTCCCAAGTAAGTCAAGAATGCGACGCGTGCCCCGGATGTAGCAGTACATTCGGGTTTGCGAGATGGGAAGTGTGATTGTTATGCATGTGGACAAGTGGGCCACTATGCAAGTCAATGTCCGAACCGTCAGAGAACAACTAGTGATGGAGGAAAGCAGAATCATCCGAGACAGACGTAATCAATGAAAGTCGTAAGTGAATATCCAAAGTCGCCGTTTATCAGATCGAGATGCCGCTACATCAACCGCAACCGCAACTGCAACCGTCGCCGTCGCCGTAGCCACCACCACCGATGCCTCGATCGCACCAACCTCTATATCAAAGCGCATACGCCCTCTCTCAAAAGAAACCTGAGAAGAATGCCAGCAACTTGACAAGTATGGATACATTGAAAGGTGTACCTATCAAAATCCTTTTCGATACAGGAGCTTCACATTCTTTTATTTCAGCATCATGTGTTGATGTTCTTAAGCTCAACAGTGAACGTGCCGCACAAGATTTAAATGTGCTTACCCCGTTGGGTGGAGCTACCGTTATCATGCATGTGTGTTCTAACCTAGATTTCGAACTAGGATCCCTTAAGCTTAGAGCGAGATCGCTGCAACTGTTGCACATGAAGGACGTGGATCTTATATTAGGAATGGATTGGTTGATAGCGCATTATGCAACGATATGATGCGAGCAAAAAGAAATGGCGTTTCAGCCAGCAGGAAGAGAACCTACCTGTTTTTATGGTATTGAGAAGAGAAGAAGCCATGTTCCTATGATCTCAGCCTTACAAGCCGAGAAGCTGATGAAGAACGAGGAAGCTTATGCTTACCTTTATATCTGAATGTCGATGTCAAGTCAGAAGAAGGTATGAGATGTGCAGTGGTTAGAGAATTTCGGATGTTTTCCCGAAACATTACGAGGCTACCTCCGGACGACAATTAGAGTTTTTCCATTGAGTTAGAACCAGGATCAACACATGTTTCAAAAGCAATGGCCCCAAAAAAATTGTAGGAGTTAAAGATCCAATTGCAAGAGCTTTTGGACCTAGGTTTTACTCGACCTAGTGTATCTCCTTGGGGAGCGCCAGTTCTATTTGTCAAAAAGAATGATGAAACTCTAAGGATGTGTATTGATTACAGAGAGTTGAACAAGTTAACCTTGAAGAATATGTATCCTCTACCCATGATCGATGACTTGCTCGATCAGCTGAAAGGTGCAAGTGTTTTCTCAAAGATTGACCTGAAGTCAGGATATCATCAATTAAAGATTCGTCAGAAAGACATAGCCAAGACTGTTTTTCGAACGCGGTATGGCCACTACGAGTTCGTAGTAAGGCTATTTGGCTTGACGAATGCACCAGCTGTGTTTATGGATTTGATGAATTATGTTTTCCACAATTATCTCGATAAATTTGTTTTGGTATTTATCAATGATATTCTCATGTACTCGAAGAACAAGCAAGAACACGAAGAACAGTTGAGAACCGTTTTATAGACGTTGAGAATAGAACGATTGTTTGCTAAGTTTAGCAAATGTGAGTTTTGGCTAAGGGAAGTGAATTTCCTTGGACATATCATTACAGCAGACGGAATCAGAGTCGACCCCGCTAGAGTTCAAGCGGTACGCGATTGGAAATCGCCAACGACACAGACAAGAGATTCGAAGTTTCTTAGGTTTAGCAGGATATTACCGAAGGTTCATAGAAGGATTCTCCAAGATTACGAGACCTATGACTCAATACCTTCGAAAAGGAATTAAGTTCCAATGGACCCAAGAGTTAAAGAACAGATTGACTACAGCGCCAGTTTTGGCAATACCAGAATCAGACAAAGGGTATACTCTGTATACCAATGCATAAAAGAGTGGACTAGGATTTATCCTGATGTAAGAAGGAAGAGTGATAGCTTATGCTTCACGATAGTTGAAACTTCACGAGCTCATATATCCTACACATGATCTAGAGTTGGCAGCTCTTGTTCCTGCTCTGAAAAATTGGAGACATCTTTTGTATGGATCCAAGTGTGAGATCTTTACTGATCACAAGAGCCTGAGATATTTCTTCGAGCAGAAAGATTTGAACATGCGTCAAAGAAAAAAATGGCTTATGCTGGTAAAAGATTATGATTGCGATATCAAGTATCTCCCTGGAAAAGCGAATGTTATCGCTGATGCTTTGAGTAGAAAAACCCAAATCCAGCTAGGATTCGTCCTTACTCAGAGAGAGGAGTTGATCAAAGAGTTTGAAAAGATAAGTTTGCAAGTGGTGCTACCACCTGAATCTACGAAAGAGATTATAGCCGCTCTTGTCGTTACCCCGATTTGAGAACAAGAATTGTGAAAGCTCAAAGATCAATTAACAGATAGAAAAGCTACGAGTTAAGATCAAAACAGAAAAGTCAGAAGAATATCATGAAGTTGGGGATAACGCAATCATGTTCAAAAATAGGATTTGCGTACCCAATGATGATGATTTAAAGAACGAGATTATGAGTGAAGCTCCTAACACGCCCTGCACCGCACACTCAGGAAGCACAAAGATGTATCGAGATTTAAAGCAAAGGTTTGTGTGGGTAGGAATGAAGTAAGATATAGCCTCGTTTGTTGAACGATGTTCAACATGTCAACAAATTAAAGCTTTGCACCAGCAGCGTATGGTAAGTTGCAACCACTGGAGATTTCTCAGTGGAAATGGGATCACATAGCCATAGATTTCGTGATTGGTTTACCCAAATCAAAGCGTGGTAATACAGCTATTTGGGTGATAATCGATCGACTCACGAAGTGTGCTCATTTTATCTCGATCTCTATTATGTATGGAGCTGACAAGTTAGCTCAGATATACGTTCGAGAGATAGTATGTTTGCATGGAGTACCCGTCTTAATCACCTCAGACAGAGACTCCAAGTTTACATCTCATTTTTGGGCGAGTTCTCAACAAGAGATGGGTACAAAATTGAATTTCAGTACATCGTTTCATCTGCAAACAGATGGTCAATCCGAAAGGACCATTTAGACGCTAGATGATATGACCAGAACAGTGATATTAGGTCAAGGAGATCAATGGGAGCGAATTCTACCATTGATTGAATTCGCATACAACAATAGTTACCAAGCAATGATTGATATGGCGCTCTATGAAGCCCTTTATAGCAGAAAATGTAGATCACCGCTTTATTGGGATGAAGTTGAAGAAAGAAAAGTGCTTGGACCAGAAGTGATTGAAGAAATGGTCGTAATTGTACGACAAATAAAGAAAACAATCCAAGAAGCTCAAGATCGTCAAAAGTCCTATGTAGATAAAAGACGTACGGAGCTAAGCTTCAAGATTAGAGACAAAGTATTCTTGAAAGTATCTTCTTCCAAAGGAATACATCGCTTTGGAATCAAAGGAAAGCTCAAACCAAGATTCATTGGACCGTACGAGATTCTAGAGAAGATTGGGTCAGTCGCCTAAATTAGCATTGCCTCCAAGTTTCGGCAATATCCACAATGTGTTCCATGTGTCGCAGTTACGAAGATATGTATTTGATCCAAAACACATCATATATCAAGAGAATATGGTTCCTGAACAAGATCTAAGCTACGAAGAGAAGCCATAGCGGATCTTAGATCGTAAAGAACAAAAACTAAGGAATAAATCAATTCCTTTAGTTAAAATCCAATGGAAGCATCATGGTTTGGAAGAAACGACATGGGAACTAGAAGATCAGATGAAAAATAATTACCCTGAGCTTTTTGCAATTCGGGACGAAATTTCTTTTAAGGGGGTGGGAATGTAACAACCCATACTCCTGTAGCAGGGTTTAGCTCTTGGCTAAGAGCTTAGAAGAAGGACATTGCATCCTTAAGAAAGAGTTGTTTAAGTTAAAAGCTTTTATGTTAAGCTTTGAGTCGAGTTAAGCTTTGAGTCGAGCAGATAGAATCTGAGATAGATTCGAGATAGAATCTGAGAAAAGATTCTTAAGTCGTTATTAGCATGAGAAGATCTAGATTTCAAGAGTCTTGATATGATAAGATATGTGTTCATAGAAGTCTTGATCCCAGAGTCATAGAATTTCATAGTCTTTGCTCTTTTTGATATCTGTGTTTGTTGAATAAACCCGATCAAGTGAAAATTGCCCAAAATGGTTTTGAGACCAAAAATACTTTTAATAGTCAAAATATGATGTTTATTTTAGAAAGAGAGATTTATGAAAAATTTCAACTTACTAACAATTTCTATATTTCTATTGATTTATTTTTGATTTATTAATTTCAAAGGATATTTTTTTCCTATATATATATATATATATGATATATATATCCTGATAACGTCCTAATAAATTGGGCCTAGCACCAATATGTAGTAATAGGCCCAAATGGCAATCAAAGCTTATAAGATAAGCTAAAACAATCGAAGCTTATGAGATAAGCTAAGAACAAGCTTATGAAATAAGCTAGAAATTTCTAGAAAATCAATAGCTTCTCTTGGAAGAGTTGTATAGTGATATGAGGATTTATATATATACCTTCTTAGCTTCCAAAGCACCCTATTACTTACCATCTCCATCCTTTTCTCTCAAATTTTCAAGACATACACACATACACACACCTCCATTTTCAAATCATTCAAGCTCATTTCTAGGAAGATCTAACCATTGAATTCATGATCCGTCTTCGGATAAAGGTAAATCTTCACCTCTAAAACATATTTATGGTTTCAAAATTCAAAAATCATGAACTTTTGAAAGCTCCAAATTTTCGGTCCTCTTGATTTTGTTTGAAGGAGCATGTTTTGTTCCATTATCTCTTGATATTATGTTAGATCTATCACCTATGAGTTGTTTAATGTTAAATTTTCGAGCAAGAGTTCATTCCTTGGAATTCTTGAAATTTTCAAAAATATGAAGGCCTAGATCTTGAACTTATGTTGTTGATATACTTGATATGCCTTCATATATGTTTTGTTGGGTAGATATAAACATGTTTTGAGCAAGAAAAACGATTGAAATCGAACCTATGCAAAAACCCCCAAATGGCCGAACCCTATGTCTCACATAAGGTTGGATTTTGATTTTATTTCATCATTTTAACTTCATATTTGGATTCTACGATATGAATAAAACTTAAAATGATTTATTCACATTTTTCAAAAAGATGAAAAATTTTAGTTTGACGTCAAATTGGATTTTCAATGCTAAAGCTTTGATTTTTGGATTTTGATTATTGATTGATGATCTTTGATGATAGTTGAGCATGTATAGAGGTTCGTTTATGTTAGATGACATCTCACGTGATTTTTCACGTTGGTCATAAGCTATGTTTGTAAAGAGTTGTTGGTTTTTGATTAAGATTAGATGGCTTAAGTTTGTTGTTGAGTCCTCTATGCATGTTTAGTCATATGAGGCTTAGTTAAGTCTTGTTATATGTTTAGATGTCCGAGAATGCAATGAGCCAAGTGTTCATAGACTATAGAGTCTTGAATATCAAGAAGTTATAGTTGTGTTGACGACTTAGATAAGATAAAGAGTTTATCTTCTTGTTTGGTTCCTGGTATGCTTATAGGATACTCTATTTTGATGAAGGACCAAGTTCAAAGAAGAAAGAAGTGAAGGACAGAACGTACAGTCCACCTGAGTGATTGTTGCCAGGTGGGTAAAATCCTTTCTAAAAATGTGACATGATATGCTTTTACATACAAAATGATATTATAAGCATTTTTATGAAAAGTTGACTGCCTTGCCAAGTTTTTGAGCATGATGCATGATGCATGTTGCCTATCTATGAGAGATGGACGATATCGGCCCTATCTTTGACGAGCTGCCGATGGGGTTTGTGTACAGTGATCGTGCGTAAAATGGCCGATCACGGTGTTTGAGAAGAGGCCTACTTCAACACAAGAGTGCGTGATATGGTTAATGAATGTGATAATGTCTGCAGACGCATGTTAAATATTGCATCATGAATATATGAGCATGAAAGCAAGTAAGTTTATTTCAGAAGCATGCACAGGTTATTTAACTGAAAACTCATGTGTGTTGCAAATGTTATGGCAAGTCAATCTTATAGCTCTAAGAGCAATGTTTCAAATGTTTTCGGCATATACCCACTGAGTGCATCTTGTACTCACGCCCTGCATATATTTCTAAATGTGCAGGATGAGCTCGAGAGGATGCTGGAATCGAATGTTGTGCAGAGAAGCTTCTCTAGATGTTTTGACTCATGATGAGGTTGTTAATTTATCGTTGTCATGTTTTGTTTGCCCAGAGTCTTATGTCATCATACATGATTCTCAGCCACACTTCTTGTTGCCGAACTTTGGCCTTTGTTTGTTTGGTGTTTTGATATTTGCCCTGATGACAGATTCATTTTATTGTTAGGATCTCGACATTTCTGTTATGATGTCGACTTGCTTCTATGAACAAGGATTTATCTAAATGATTGTGTGAATAAGGATTTCTTTTGAATGTCCAGAATTGTTTTGTTGGATCCAATATTTTATAAAATGCTTCGAAGTTATTGATGAATCATGCTTTCAACCCTAACTAACCAAAGATTTTATTTTGGTGAAAGCTTGTTTGAGTTCTTACATTCATTGTAAAATTAGTTTAACCTGTGATATCAGATCAATGTCGTATTTGATCTTGATTATCTTATTTTGATTATTCATCCTCAATCGTTGTTTTTCTTTGGTCGATTACTCTTGTGGTTTGAGGACCTAGAATCATCCTTTGTCAGACCTCATTCTACCTCTTTTGACTGTAAACATTTGATTCTTTCATGATGAAAGTTGATGTTACAGATTGTTGTTAATAAGAATTATTGGTCAAAATTGTCAGAGTTATTTCTTACCCCACGTCACGGCCTAATTACTTAACTAATTACTTGATTAAGTAGTCGGGCTGTTACATTAAGAGAAACAAACAATGTCGTAAAGTGTAAGCAAAGATTCGAACATAGGGTGGCGATCCTTATGTCTCAAAGGTCGAGTTAGTATTCACAAAGAACTTCATCTATCTCTAAGTGTTTACTTACGTGATAGTATGGGATCACTTGAATCCTAAGTCAAGATTCCCTTTCTTTCTTCGTGTTAATACGACCAATCGTCAAGCATAATCTACTAGGACGTAAATCTAATTGTTAAGTCTAGTTAGTGGCTTGAGAACATCCTAATTTACCAACCATAACTTGAGTACCAACAATCTATAACGTAATAACGTTAGAAGAACCCTAAGGTTAGAGTCGAGGATACACTCAGAGTATATGACTCATAAGTTGAGGTTCATCTATGAGTGATGAAGTAAAATAGTTCTGGAATTTGGGAATGTAAAATAATAGAAATTATCTTAAAATCATCACATGAAACCATAAAGAAACCCTAATTGGGAACTTTAAGCCGTAAATTATAAGCGACCCTCGTTCAATAGAAAGAATCTAAGAAAGGTTATTTTTTTATTAAGGGTTTGATCGTACATAGTTGGCGAGGAATGACAACCACACCCTGCTCACTTAGGACTATTAACTTCGGACTAGCAGGTGGGCTCTCTTGAAACAAAGATGACATGCATGTCTATCTCAAAGCATGATTTACAAAAGCTTTACGAAATATTATTACATAAACTGTTATTGACTGCCAAATGTTTATGTTTTGTTGTGATCTATCCGAGATTGGTATATCGATGTGGTATGTGAATATGTTGGTCCACCAATATTAAAAAGGTAACGATCGGATCCGACTTAGTTAAGGACTAACTCGGATTGTGTACACGTGTGACTGTGTGTTAAGTTTAGCTACCTCGACCGGTCACTACGACTATGTGTAGGTGGCCATCTCCATAGTGCGCGAATGAAAGAATGAATGAATGATCATATATGGAACAACGTGGATGAAATAGTCCGACCGGACACTTTTGAAAATGATAAAATGTTTCATAGGCATGAGTCTTTTTAACTAAAAACCTCATGCGCTATTGTGGGCAGTTCAATAACTTTACAAAGAAAATGTTTTCGGCAATGAGTCCACTGAGTACTTTTGTACTTAGCCCTGCATCTCGTTTTTGATGTGCAGGTTGAGCAGGGATTGATGATGGGTGCGAGGTGGTGCAGAGTGGCAGTTGTTTTGTTGCTTTAATAGAAAGGATTTCTA
Organism: Salvia rosmarinus; assembly: GCA_036937905.1. Lineage (NCBI taxonomy): Eukaryota > Viridiplantae > Streptophyta > Magnoliopsida > Lamiales > Lamiaceae > Salvia > Salvia rosmarinus. The sequence goes on from CM072821.1 coordinate 33,442,091, forward strand.
GAACCTTGGGCATGTATCGTCATATGCATGTCCACACGTTTATTGCTGCTAACTCTGATATTGTTTGGTGTCTTTTGATTATAACTGCTTTTCATATCGTATTGAACTTGAGGTCGTACCTCGTTCCTTGAATTGCGCCATGATTGGGTTATATTTCGATGTTGAACCTTTTGACAAGTCCTTCTGTGACTTGAGTTTGTATTGAAACAGCTTATTCCTTCCAGTCTATGCATTTATGAGTAGTTTAATGGTTAATTATATCGATTAGTTATGTATATATCCGCTGCTTTATCATACCAGTGACGATCCGTATGATCCGTACTTCTTTGAGAAGTCGGGTCGTCACAAAGTGGTATCAGAGCACTTGTTCGCTCTGAACTTTAGAAACTCTTTCCTTGAATCCTAAGTTGAAAGTTGAGTCTATAAATTGTTTATGTTTAACTGCCACCGCACTGCACTCCATCGTCGTCCTGCTCAACGAGGAAGAAGGTAACAATCTCAACTAAAACTTTTTTGAAATGATGGAAGTATATGAAATGTGAAAGGGACTTACAATATTTCCTTGTTGGGAATTTGAAATACATTTTTGGAAAAAAGAATGTTTTGAAATTGAAAAGTTGTTTCAAATGATTGGTCATTAGTTTGAAAGGAAGTTGCAAACTTTAGGGGCTTGGTAAATGAGTAATAGAAGGATACTTGATTATCGCACAATGTGTCTTGATTTGTGTTTACTGTTATATGCAAAGAATGCTAGAAGCAGGATATAAATGAGTATGTTTCCCCATGAGGACATAAACTCTTAAGACGCATGATCCCTTTTGCGCCGAACTTAGTATGAGAACATAAGGTATCCCCAATTGAACGAAATACTAAAGAAGTACGAGAACATAGAAATCTTAACAATCAAAATCCGAATGGATTCGAGGATGAGAACGCGACGAGTCTACGACGATGAAGAGATTGCTTAACTGGAGGTTCGCACTGCTATGAGTCCCAACCTCTCTACGTGAAGGAATTCCGAACACCATCCGTGTTGCCTCTATCGTAATAATAATGAAAAGAATCAAAGTATAACGTTAAGGAAGTATAAAAAATGAAATAATGACTTGTAAGTACATGATGAGAACGGATATGATCTGATGTTATAAAGCGAATAGAAATAAGGAATCCAGAACCCAATAAGATAGGGTGACCGCTTAGCCTTTACCCGAAGGCTAAACATCGATCGTTGCTCTACTCTAAGAAACCATGCCGTCTCTTCCCGGAGACCAAACCATGAAAGTAATGCCATGAGGATTTAGGAATGTAGGTAATAGGATAATATAGATTGCTATAACCTTCTTTGTACAGATGTTTATTGTGTACATACCTTTTTCTAGATATACCGTTATGCTTACCGTGTTTGACCTATAGTGATACTTTCCTTTACAGATGGCTCGGACTGTCTTCACGACTAGGCACTCTCTATCCTCTAGGGCCACACCAGAGGAGGTCATATGCTCATACCGTTCCTACCAGATGTGCCGAGGAGACGACCTCGGCGAGTTCTTGGCGCACTTCATACGTCATTGGGTCGCTGCACATGCCCGTGGTACATTGCATTATGACGATGTACTTCGACTGATCATGAGACTACCGTCCGACTGGCAGGGGTATGCCCGTGAGGTATCGGCGGATTATATCTATCGACGTCGAGAGAGCTTCGATCTGGAGGCGGACCTGCCTTGCTTTGTTAGCCACCTGAGCTATGTATTCATGGTGTACGGAGCTGCACCAAGTGGGCCGTATCTTCCCGCGTGGGAATGCACCTGGCGCGATGAGATTCTCGAGTGGCTCCACCCAGAGGTGCCCCGTTCGGTAGCTGATGGACCTATATTCTTGCCTGGCAATGGCAGGGACATGTTCGAGGCTGGACCTTCCCTTCCTCAAAATCTCACCTTTCCGGTCCTACCACCAGTAGGGTTTCATCCTCATCATTGCCCACCTAGACCATCACCGCCGGTCATGCTATGCCCGTACCCACTTCCACCTGCCGGCTCTCCCCCAGTCCAACCGTCTCCATCCCCGCATGCACCTGTGTACCATAATTCTATGGAGATTGAGGATCCACGTGGCCTAGCTGTAGGCACCGTGAGAGGAGCATGTACTCGCCTGGCTGTTGCTCCGTTCTCAGCCACTGCTTTTGAGGAGGCCATGGCCGAGATCCACCGAGACCTGGCTGCTATGGAAGAAGCTAGGATCATTATAGTCCGATAGCCCATGGTTCCCGCACTCGAGGCTGAGGAGGAAGATCCAGAAGAGGATCCGGAGGAGAATCCAGAGGAGGACCCGGAGGAAGACCCCGAGGAGGACCTATCAACTAATGATGAGATGGAGGGAGTGGATAGTTCCCATACTTCCAGTCCTGACTCCGACACATAGAGTCCTGTCTACACCCCGGGCGATCATGGATCTAGTTCTTAGGACTAGATAGTATTTTTGTCTATATACTTTGTATATCTTTTGATGCATGCGGAAACGCTGAGTCGTTCCGACATGAAACCCCATGCTGATGTCCACGATAGCGTTTAGATTTTTGTACGCACCGTGACTAGGTACACGGAGTGATGCTGATAATTGTTTTTGGGCATCATACTCTATACCTGGCCTTTTGTAAATCTTCAAAACGCTGATGAAAGTCCTCGTAGAGGCAAGTGAAGTGATATGATGATTGCTCACCGAGAGCCTTTTGTTTTAATATTGTGTTATGTAGTGTTCGATGATGTTATAATTTATGTTGTGATTATATATACGTATATTTATGTTGGATATGATGCCGCCGAGAAGAAGAAATCGTGAAGTAACACCTGAGAGAAGATACTCCACCACCACCACCACCGGCGAGGCGGATTGAGAAACTATTCCTCAAGCAGAACCCGTCCACTTTCAACGAGATTGGGAGTCTCGTGGATGCTGAACTCTGGATTCGCGCACTGGAGCGAATCTTTAACTTCATTCATTGCACCTCTCAAGAACGCTTGTCATGCGTTGCTTTCCAGATGACTGGTGCCGCCGAGTTCTGGTGGGAGGCGAAGAGGAAAACTATATCCGAAGAAGAACTTGAAGATTATACCTGGGAAGAGTTCAAGGAGGAATTATATAAGAAGTCTATTCCTAAGAGCTATCGAAAAAGGAAAGAACGTGAGTTCTACAATCTGCGACAAGGAAAGACCACGGTCACAGATTACGACCGTGCATTCTGCGAGATGTCACGGTATGCGCCTCAGCTGGTCGACACCGATAAGAAGAGGACAGAAAAGTTTTGGACGGGACTCCGTCATGAGATCAGGGTATCGCTAGCCGGTCATGGGAATCTGACCTACCGCGAGGCCCTTAATAGAGCTTTGGACATCGAGGTGCTTTTGCCTGAGGACAGGACTGTCGCTGTGCATCCCCCGAATCAACAAAGGGATCGTGGGAAGAGGAAGTGGGAAGGACCCCACCAAGGTCAGGGATCACATGATGGTCAGGCCGAGAGGAGGCCCTGGCAAGGAAGTAACGTGCCATCTAGACACGGGCAAGGAAATGGGTGCCCCATGATACCCGTACCCGGTGGAAATCAAAAATTCGTAAGGCTCCCCGTGTGCCCAAGGTGCCATAGGAGTCACAAGGGGGCATGCGCTTTTACGAATGATGGATGCTTCAAGTGTGGCCAGAAGGGTTACTACTCCAGAGACTGCCCTGGGATGCACCAATGGGGAAATGGCCGTCCCAATGTGCCTAACCGAGTCCAATCGGTCTGGGCCATCCAAGCTCAACCGTTTCAGCAACAGCCTCCGGTTCAGTACTTCTAGCCGATTCAACGATCGTATCAACCACGGCGATAATGATAACAACAACAACAGTGGCGACAGCCGTATCAGCAATACCGATAGCCCCAACAACAACAACAACAACAACCGCAGCAGCAACAACAACAACATCATCAACAACAGCAACCACCACCGCAAGCCAGGGCCTATGCCCTCAACCAAGTAAATGAATTCCCGCAGGAGCCGCCAAGGAACCAAGGAAACTTGGCAGGTATGGGAACACTCCTCCAATTGCACATTATCCTCTTGTTTGATACTAGCGCCTCGCATTCTTTTATTCTTTGAAGCATGCGTGAGAACTTAGGATTAGATCTAAACGCACCGAACAAATCATGAAATTTCTTCTCGATAGGAGGCGTAAAACGGTAACTCATATATGCTCGAACCTAGAACTTGGACTAGGCTCACTTAAGGTCATGACAGATAACCATCACGTCATACATATGACAGAAGTGGACATAATCCTAGGAATATATTGGTTAACCGAACATAATGCACCAACATCCCGGAGAGAAACCTATAGACTTTCACGGGATCAGCATGGGGAGGAGAGTCCCAATCATATCCGCACTACATGCAAGGACGTTGCTGAACAAGACAGAGAACCATGCCTACCTTGTCTATCTCCAGGAGGAAGAGCAGAATGAGAGGAGGAGAGAAGACGTTCTGATCGTGAAGGAGTAACCCGATGTATTTTCAGACGAACTACCGGGATTACCGCCAAAACGATAGATTGAGTTCACGATCGACCTCGAACCAGGTTCTGTCCCTGTGTCGAAAGCCTCATGCAGGATGGCACCAAAAGACTTGAGGAATTGAAAATCCAGCTGCAAGAACTCTTGGAGTTAGGTTTCATTAGACCTAGTGTGTCTCCATAGGGAGCACCTGTCCTTTTTGTGAAGAAGAAGGATGGTACACTGAGAATGTGCATAGACTATCGAGTTAAACAAGATAACTCTTAAGAATAAGTATCCTTTGCCCCGAATTGGCGATCTGTTTGATCAGCTTAAGGGAGCATGAGTCTTTTCCAAGATAGATTTTGTAGTAACCCAAAAATCTTTTAGTCTTAATTAGAGCATAATTTAAGTATAATTAGGGCTTAAAGACATTTATTCTTAAAAACTTATAAATAAGTGCATAATAGATTATTAAGCGATAAAAATTCGATTAATTTTTAATCGAAGGAATAGAAATTAGAAGAAGTAGAGATTATTTAGAAATGAGTTTTATTATGATTAAATGTGAGATATATTATTATTATTATTATTATTATTATTATGTGTTTGAATGAAAAATTTTAATTAATAGAAAATGTGCTAAAGAAATGTATTAATTATTTTCTATGTGGGATTTATTTATAAAATGAGATGAATTATTGTTCAAGTTATTAAATGGCTTGAATAAATCTATTTTATTATTATCTAGTGATAAATGAATTATTTTTCATGATTTTCGAAATTTATGGAATTTAAGTATAGTTATTTGAATTTCTAATATACGAAGGAATTTAATTTATATTTGTATTGTTTGAATTCCAATAATGGATTTAATTGTTTTGGATTTTTATATTAATGAGAAAATTTAGTTTTATTATTAAAGAATATTGATTTCCAATGTTAGCAACTTTTAAAGCAATATTTATATGTATTTTCGAAAATTGTTTAGAAATAAAAGGAAAATAGATTAATAAATGAATAAATATCTATATATATATACATACTTCTAGAACTAATACCAAATTAAATCATCTTCCACCTCCATTTCTTCCTCCATTTTCGGCACCCACACACCAAGCACACACCAAATTTTTATTTTCACTTTTAATCCATATTTAAGTGAGGAATTAGTAGCAAATCACTTCAAGGAAGGTAATTACCTTGTTTAAGCTAAATTTTTGTGATTTAAATTGATGAATATGATGTTCTATATATCTATGGTTTTCGAAAATTATGAGATTTAAATTAAGGTTGATTTATTTAATTTTTGTTATGTTTATTGATTTAATTATGCTTATGAAATATAAATGACATGATCTATGGTTTTAATTCTTTTATTTCATAAAGTTGGTGAATTAAAGTATTAGGTATGAACCCTAATTTTTGTATGTGAATTATGTGTTGTGATTTAGTTAAATTGAGCTTAAATATATGTTTAGAAATGAAAATAAACAACATATGATTAAAAAGTGAAAATTTAAAGCATGCATATTAAAACCCTAAAATTTTGAAACTAAGGGTAATTAGAACTTAAGGATTTTGATTTTATTTGATCTATTTGGCATGATATTTAAGCTTTAGGATACATATAATGCATGATATGAAATTATAAGGATTTAATTCATGCATAAACTTAGTTTCCTAATTTTCGAAAATTAAGGGGTAGGCATGAACTTTGATTTCTTGATTTTATTTAATGTATTTGATATGGTTTTTAGGATCTATGATATGAATAATGCTTAAGTTTAATTTATAGGATTTTATAGACATGAATTGTGAAAATTTGAAAATTAAAGTTTAGTGCTAAGTTGGTGATTTTATGTGATGAACTTGGTTGAGATTGGAAGTGATCATGGATTCATGATTATTGATGATGAATAAGTATAAATGTGAGTTGTTTGATACTAAATGGATTTTAGATTGTAAAATTCTTGAAATTTGCCGATAAACATGGTTGAAGGGCATATGATGATAATGGTGTAAATGAATGAGATAGAACTTGTTTTAAGTTCCTAAATATATATTATAGCATATGGCGTTGATTTGGTGGAGGTTGGGATGAATTTGGTTGAGTTTGGATTGAAATGGTGATTCATTTTATAAACGTTACTCTGTCGAAATTTCGTTAGAATTTTTTTATTAATAAGGTGTTTTAAGGATTTAATTAGCAAACATATGATAAATATATAAGTGAAATTTGTTCACTTGATTGTTTAAATTAAGGTTGAATTGTTGTACATGAATAAAACTAAACGTATGTTACTTAAGTCTTAGAATTTGATAAAATCAAGAATAAGATATAAAATGTTCAAGAGAACAATAATGTTGTTGAATTCGATAATTATTTCAATTACAAGGACCAAGCAAGGACAAGGGCGTTCTAAAGGACGAGAAAGAGGAAATTCTCGAGTGACGACGTACCAGGTAGGTCCTCTTCTCTTTAATGTGTGTTGGATATTGAATATTTCATTTATATCTTGCACATTATTATATGAATAATATCATGATATGCGTTGAGCATAAGATCGTGTGTATTATTGAATATAAGATTGTGTTATTGTTGAACATAAATTCATGTTGATTGTTGAGCGTAAAATTTAGTTATTATTGAGAATAAATTCGTATTACCTATCTACGGAAGAATTATGTTAATGACCGGGAAATTAAATTTAATAGACCGTCAATGATCGGGAAGTTTATAAATATACCGGCAATGACCGGGAAGTTTAAGATTATATATACTGGTCAAGGTATTGAGAAGGAGGCCTACTTCTCGTTACCGAACAAACGTAGATAGGGCAGGATTGTGATTGGTAACCTTCGGGTCCAACACAGGAAGATAATACCAATATCGCACAATATCCTGAAAAGTTATTCAGGTACTGTTTATTTTAACTCATTCATTGAGAAAGTTCGGTAAGTCATTCATGTTTAATGTTATTTAAAAGCTATTGAGTATTTATTTATACTCACGCTCTGCATTTTCTTTATGCAGGTTGAGCTCGGAGATGACGATGGAAGAGGATGCTGAGCTAGGGTTCTTTTATTGTAAATATTGTTATGCCTTGAATGTCATGTCTTCACACATGACATTCACCCATCCTTCAGTTGTCAAACTCATATGTAATCGAGTCTCCAATTCCTTTTGTAAGCTCATCCAAAATCTGGATGTAAATTTTGATCTCTATCAGACGTGATAGTCTTTAGAACTCCATGTAAACGTACGAATTCTCGAACGTACAACTGTGCTAATCTGTTATCAGATAGGAGATTGTAAACAATTGGCCACCTACACATAGACTATTATTTACTAATCTCAGATAGGATCACAACAAAACATAAACATTTGGCAGTCAATAACAGTTTATCTGTAGGTGGCCACTAGAGCTGGAAAAATGGACCCGGCCCGATGGGCCGGCCCGGGGTACCCAGGGTTAGGGCTGGGTTGGGCTCGAAAATTATAGGCCCAAAAAAAATCGAGCCTAAAAAACCCGCCCAGATGGCCCGTCGGGCCAACCGGGCTTTGGGGCTAAAAAGCCCGGGGTTTTCAGGATAAAAAGTCCGCCCGCATTAGTACACTTAATAAGGCACTTTTAGGTGTCCCCATTTTTTTACTTAATTAGTACACTTAATAGGACACTTAAAAGTGTCCCCATTTTAAAATCCACTGTTATTCCCTTAATAGGACACTTTTAAGTGTCCTAAATAATAAATATCTTAAGTATTATATTAAATCTACTAAAAGGACAAAAAAAAGTGTCATATTTCTACCGGACGGGTTTAGACCGAAAGCCTGATGGCCCGGACATGGTTGGGCTGGGCTCTGATTTTTCCAACCCGATAGCACTGTGCGGGCGGGGCGGCCCGACCCGCATAGTACCCGAAGCTCGATGGACCTGGTCGGTTCAGCCCGACCCGCCCATTTTGCCACCTCTAGTGGCCACCTCCATAGTACGCGAATGAAAGAATGAATGAATGATCAGATATGGAACAATGTGGATGAAATAGTCCGACCGGACACTTTGGGAAAATGATAAAATGTTTGATAGGCATGAGTCTTTTTAACTAAAAACCTCATGCGCTATTGTGGGCAGTTCAATAACTTTACAAAGAAAATATTTTCGGCAATGAGTCCACTGAGTACTTTTGTACTTAGCCCTGCATCTCGTTTTTGATGTGTAGGTTGAGCAGGGATTCATGATGGGTGCGAGGTGGTATAGAGTGGCAATTGTTTTGTTGCTTTAATAGAAAGGATTTCTAGAACCTTGGGCATGTATCGTCATATGCATGTCCACACGTTTATTGCTGCTAACTCTGATATTGCTTAGTGTCTTTTGATTGTAACTGCTTTTCATATCGTATTGAACTTGAGGTCGTACCTCGTTCCTTGAATTGCGCCCTGATTGGGTTATATTTCGATGTTGAACCTTTTGACAAGTCCTTCTGTAACTTGAGTTTGTATTGAAATAGCTTATTCCTTCTAGTCTGTGCATTTATGAGTAGTTTAATGGTTATTTATATCGATTAGTTATGTATATATCCACTGCTTTATCATACCAGTGACGATCCATATGTTTCGTACTTCTTTGAGAAGTCAGGTAGTCACATGTCTCCCGTGACGCGCTGCGAGAGGACCTCCATGCGCTGACGAAGAACGGGATGTAGGCGGCGCTGGCGTTCACCGATGGCCGCGCCAGGCCGTAGAAGAGGCCGGTTTCTTGATTATTTCACATATTTCATACACAAACACCTATCACCACGTGTCTAATTAGATTGTTTCTTGATTCCCACTAAACAATCAAACCCAAGCTAATTGAACCTAATTTTACATCCAACCCACTCATCCACCACTCTATGATAGCTTGGCTCGACAAAAAGCCCACCCAGCGGCTAAATGGACACACAGAGAGCTTTCTCTAATTTTCACACTTTAATATTTTGTGCATTTATTCCTCTAATTTGGGGAACTCACAATGATTTGATCTCATATGATCTGTATCCACCTTCGCAAATGCTTCCACAATTCAAGATAAGATTATGACCGAACAGTAATAGCCACTAGGGTGTAATACCCTGCATTCCTGTAGCAGAGATTGGCTCTTGATTAAGAGCTTATGAAAAGGGCATTGCATCCTTAAGAAAGAGTTGTTTAAGCTAGAAGCTTTTATGTTAAACTTCGCGTCGACAAAAATAGAATTTGAGATTTATTCGAGATCGATTCGAGATGGAACCTAAGATAAGATTCTTAGGTCTTGTTTAGAATAAGAAGACCTATATTCCAAGGGTCTTGAGATGATAGATACATGCTCAATGAAGTTTTGATTTTATAAAATGGAGAAATTCAAATCTTTGTTTTTGGTGATATCGGCATTTGCCGATTAAACCCTAATCGTCGGCTGAATGTCCAAAATGGTTTTTGAAGCCAAAAATGTTTTTACAATCAAAGTTTGATGTTTATATTATGTTATTTGAGTTTTAAAAGAGAATTTCAAGCAAAGAGCATTTTATCAGAAATTGAGTTTTGAAATCGGAACGATATGGATTAATAGTATGTATTTATAACATAAGTATTTTTCTCGAAAAGCATGTATTCTAGGAAAGTGTGCCTCTTCTAGAAACATAATTATTCATCATGTATTAAAGAAAAAGAAAAATGGAGAAAGTTTGAGAATGCTCTAGAATTTGCTGAATAATCACCAAATTTAAGAAAATAAAAATAAATAGAATTTTGGTATTAAATACTCATAAATTCTTTGGAGAACACTATTCATCACCATTTCTCTTCAAAATTTCGTGCCTCACACACACACTACACACACTAAAAATTTTGAAATTTCATGCTCCAATTTTAGAAGATCCAACAGTTGGATTTTCAATCCGTCTTCGATTTCAGGTATAATTCTATCTCTAGAACACATTTATGGTTTGAAAATTTGAAAAACATGAACTTTAGAACATGTTGAATTTTCGGTCATTTGAGGAATTTGTGTAGGGGTTATGTTTTGATTGATTATTTCTTGGTATTATGATGAATTAAGTCGCTCACGTATTGTTTCTGTTGAAATTGTGAAGTATATGTTCATCCTTTAAAATTATGTGATTTTCGAAAAATAAGGGGAGGTCTTGATCTTGAATATATGATGTTAATAAGATTGTATTTCCTTCATAAATGTGTTATTGAATAGATATAAATATGTTTTGAACGAGAAAAACGTTTGAAATCGAACATATGTTGAAATCCCATTTTGGCCGAAACCCTAAGTCCTCATGATGTTGGATTTTTGATTTTATATGATCATTTTGAGTTCATATTTTTATTCTATGATATGAATAAAGCTTAAAATGATTTATTCGAATTTTTCGGCCGACGTATTCGAAAATTTGAAAATTTTAGTTTGACGTCAAAAATTTGTTTTCATGGCCAAAGCTTTGATCTTTGGATTTTGATGGTTGATTAATGATATTTGATGATAGTTGAGCATGTATAGAGGTTCGTCTAAGTTAGGCGACGTCTTGCGCGATATTTTGACGTCGGACATAAGCTACGTCTTAAGGGATCATTAGGCTTTTGGCTAAGGTTGAATGGTTTAAACTTGTTGTTGAGTTATATATGCTCGTTTAGACATATGAGGTTTGTTAAGTCTTGTTATATGTCTAAGATATTAAAGGATGCAATGACACGAATGTTTATAGACCATAGCGTCTTATGTATCAAGAAAATATAGTCGTATCGACGACTAAAATAAAGTTATTTCTTGTTTGGTTATTGATAGGCTTATATGCCACTTATTGTCGATTGATGGACCAAGTAAGGAGAAGAAAGATATGAAAGATAAAAAGTACAGTCGTCGAGTGACTATCGTCAGGTGGGTATAAATATTTTCTAATATGATATGCTTATGCTTTTTATATTTTTAAAATGAAATGAATTGCATTATGAGCAAAGTTTCAAAGTTAAATGACTTGCCTGTTTTGATCATGAGCATGAGCATAATGCATTCACCTATCCACGGAAAAGAAAGAAAGAAAGTATGAATGAAAGAATGTTACCGACGTCGGGTATGACCTTGGCATGGTACCCTTCGGGACCATCAACACGGGTATGTAATGTTAAGGTGTTTGAGGAGGAGGCTTACTCCTCGGATCAACAGAAAGAAAGAAAGTCCGTGGATATGGGAAGAGAAAGTTATCGGCCGACATGAGACATGCATATGCATACTTTATGATGATACTATGAAATGAAAGCAAGTAAGTGTTTATTTATGAAAAGCATGCACAAGTTATTTCACTAAAACCCCATGCATTGCTAATGTTATGGCAAGTCGGTTATATAGCCCTAAGGCAATGTTTTATGTTTTCAAGCATACCCACCGAGTGCATTTTGTACTCACGCCACGCATGTATTTACGAGCGTGCGGGTTGAGCTCGAGAGGATCTTTGGAATCGAATCTTTGTGCAAAGGAGCTTCTCTAAGTAATTTGATTCATGATGATATTGATAAATTGTTGATGTTATTCATTTGATGTTAACATGTTCCGTTGCCCAGAGAGTTATGTCATCATACATAATTCTCAGCCACCCTCCTCGTTGCCGAACTTTGGCCATCATTTGCTTTAGAATGTTGCTACGTTAAGTTGATTATAATCTTGATGATATCTTTGATTTTGTTGGTATAATCTCGGCTTTGTTGTTATAATGTCGACTTGATTCTGAGAACATGGATTCATTGAAATGTCTCTGCGATCAAGAATATACTTGAGAGTTCAGAAATTTTTTTGTTAGAGCCAATAAGGTTATATCAAGTCTTTGAGACATTGTTAAACCATGCCTTGAAAAGTTGAAAGATTCTTATCGTTGTTAAAGCATTGCTTGAATACATATATTCTTAGTATGGTTATCCTTTTGTTATTATCCGCTCCCAACCGTTGTTCTTCTTCATTCGAACTTTTATTATGATTTGAGGACCTAGAATCAACCTTTGTCAAATTTATTTCACTTCTTTGAAACATAAAGTTTTGATTGTTTCATGATGAAAATTTAGGTCACACATTGTGATCGCTTTGAATCATTGGTCATATTTGAAGTTATTGATAACAGATTTGTTTCTTAACCCACGTCACGGTCCAATTACTTGACTAATTACTTGGTTAAGTAGTCAGGCTGTGACATAGGGAAATCACGGCACAGCAGAGTCCCATCTTTTTTTTGCTCTTATCTCTTTAGTGCTATTGTGCATACACTAAGATTATACTCTTTCTCTGGAATGGTTTTTTGCTAGAATTGTCATGTGATCCATTGATTTGTCAACATATTAACTAATCTCTGGATTTTTGTTTATGTTATTTATGTTGTATTAATGATCTATATTTTCAGTATGGGGTTCTCTGCATGTTCTTGACATTAGTTGGAAAAGATGGACCACCTCATCTCATCACCTCCACATGGCCTAAATTAGGGAACAATTTCCACAACACAGAGTTGGCATCTAATTCCCATAAATCCTCTCTCTGTGGAATTTCACTGCTGTATTGATCGCAGACAAGCCCCACGAGACGTGAGCAGAAGAAGCCTCGAAAAAGCTGTTGAACTCCGGTTACGGGATTCACGACCTTCATTTGAACTAGAATCTACTATTTGTTCTCTTCTTGCATTCAAATTTGAGGGAAGCCCTGTTTTTTTTATGTGTCTTAGGTGATCGGACCTGTCGTCTATACCTGGTTTAGAGATGAGGTTCTCTGCATATTTTCAGTATAGGGATCTCTGCATATTCTTGACATAAATAACCTATATTTTCAGTATGGGGGTTTGCTTGGAAGTTTTCGCATTCTAATTGTTATTGACATCATCGTATTATGGGTGTGTATGGGACTTGTGTTATCTTTGACATTATGAGGGCTGCGTTTTATTTCTTTTATTGTCCTTGTTATTTTTGTAAGTCCTTTGTTCTGGTTGCAAGTATCAATTTGAGGACTTTAGATCATTCCATCACTTTCAGAGATCCAAAATGGCTAATGCTAGAGAAAACAGAACTTCTTCAGGATACATACTGTATATCACCTATTTATGAGCAACTAAGTAAATACATCCCATATTTTTTTTATTGAGAATTGCAGCAACAAACATAGTCAAAGGTTTGGATAACTAGTGAATCTTGTAAATAAGTATGGAACTAAATATGAATCTTTTCTTCTCAGGATGTTGATTTTCCAAATTCTTTGCCACAATAGTGTTAATTTTGTTTTTGTTTTTTTTTTGTTTTTGGTTAGTTTGAGGTTTCTAAAGTACTAGTTGTTAAATTGCTTGGTGCAGGAGTCGATCAGATAGGAAGGGACATTGCAGGACAGTGGGGATTCAAGTCAAATGGTTTAAGGTACCACTATTTGCTTTTTGGTTGTAATCAATTTGGTTTAAATTGGTTTGATTTCTACCTTGACTTGATTTGATACTGCTGACTAAATTTCTTCAAATCTCTATTATTTTACTTTCTTATTTGCTGCAAACTTGTATGGTAGATATTTTTGTAATAAATGATTTGTTTATATAGTGTTAAACAAAAGGAAGTCTCAAAAGGTTGTCTACGAACATTATGATTTTTTTTCATTTATTTAGAATTTTTTGAATGAAATATCAAAATATTATTTTTAAATAAATTATTGAGTAGTTGGGTTTTATAAAAGTAGTAATTTGAAACTATACTTACATTTTTGTTTATAGGTGAGAGTATATGTTTGTCTGATTCTCTAATAGGATTGAAGATAAAATTTTGAAGATATCTATGATCTATACTGCACTCATGCAATAGAAGTTGGGTTTAGTGTTAGAAGATCATCTACAAAATATAATATGGCTAGGGAGCCCATTTATAAAATTTTAGTGTGCTCATGTGAAGGAACTAGAAAGGATAGAGGCAAAATCTCTAGTTTGAATAATGAAGACCAAGGAAAAAAGAGATCATCATACATCACAAGGTCAAATTGTAAAGCATCATTAAGGGTGAAATTTGGTGTTGATGGTTTGTATGAAGTAGTGCAACATATTACAGAACACTATCACACACTTTGTAGAAGAGGATTGAGTTACTTACTTCGTTCTCAAAGATCAATTAGCATTGAGAAGGCTAATGTTATTGAGAATGTGGTCTCTTCCGGAATGAGAGCAACTGATTCATTTAGATACATGGCACACGAAGCAGGGGGTGAACATATCATTGGTCATATAAAAAAGGATCACTTGAATTTTGTAAATAGGTTTAAAATTGATGCCATAGAAGGAGAGGATGCACAGACACTTATTGATAATTTATGCCAGCAGGGTGTTGAAGATCAAGAGTTCTTTTTTAGAGTGAAGCTAGATGATGAAGGTAGATTGTGCAATGTTTTTTGGAGAGACTCGATGATGAAAGAAAATTATATGATATATGGGGATGTTGTTTTCTTTAACACAACATATAGAACTAATAAGTATAATTTGATTTGTGCACCATTTGTTGGGATAAATAATCATTGGAAAAATGTTATGTTTGTTGTGCATTCATCTCAAATGAGAAGACATGATCATTTGAATGGTTATTTGATGTTTTCAAGAAATCTATGGAGGGTCGAAGTCCTGTGACATTGTTTACCGATCAAGATAAACCAATTTCGAATGCAATCGAAAAGGTTTTTCCTACGACCAAACATAGTTTATGCATATGGCATTTGTACCAAAATGCACAAAGTCATTTGGGAAGTTTGAAATCTGATAAGAACTTCAATGATGCATTTTAGAAATGTTTAATAGGATGTCAAATGGAGAAGAGTTTGAAAATTGTTGGAAAATCATGATTTCAAGGTATCAACTAGAAGACAAACCTTGGTTTAAAAGGTTGTATGATTTAAGGGAGAAGTGGTGCAATGCTTACAACAAAGAATTATTCTCTGCTAGGATTCTATCATCACAAAGAAGCGAAAGCACAAATAGTGCACTAAGATTCAATGAAAAGAAGACAACCAGCTTGAATGATTTTTATAAAATCTTTAAGAAAACAGTTGAATGTTGGAAAAGCAATGAAGCAAATGATGAATTACAATGCTTAAGAGGAAACCCCACCTCGCTGTTCAAATTGAAGGGAATTCTCAGCCATGCTTCTGAGGTATACACACTGTCACTTAAAGATTTTGAAAGAGAATTCATGGAGTCCATTTCCATCTCATTTACCTCTTTACACGAAGAGCATGACATCAAGTTATATAGTGTCAATCATGTTGATGGGATATCATGTTTTGTGGTCAGTTTTTATGCAAAGGAAACTTTAGTAACTTGCTCATGTAAGAGATTTGAGGAGTGTGGGATGCTATTTTGTCATTGCTTGAGGATTTTGCATATTCATTCAATAGATAAAATACCAGAATGTTACATTAAGAAAAGATGGACAAAAATTGTTAAACAAAGTTTGTGGGATAAATGTGAAGCTGAATCAGGGAAGAGTAAAACTTATTCTTCTTGGAGAAATCAAATGATGAGAAGGTTCTACAATCTTGTTTTAAGAGCCCAAGAAAATGATAAGGATGGAACAATCATTGAAGATGGATTGAATATTATGACATCTGTTCTTGAAGCATCAATGAGTACAAGGGAAAAAAGAATGTAATGGAGAATGATGAGGCTTCAATGTCATCAAGTAATGTTGTGTTGGATCATGTACGTTCAATCACCAAAGGACGAAAACGAAGAATTCAAGGACATCTTCAGAAAAGTAATAATAAAAAGAAGACCATTGATGCATCAAATACAAACCAAATGAAAGAGTTTGGTTCCAAGACTCCAAATCCAAAATTATTTTAGAAGATTTCACTGATTTGGGGGTGACTGGCAGCATATTTCATGGGTAATTTTCTCAACTTGTTAATTATAATTCATATTATGATTTTCTAGTTAAGTTCTACTATATAGTTTTGAAAGTATTATTTATAGTTTGTCTTCCATGTAGGAAGCAACATAATTATTAATTTGTTACCATTTCTTGGAGAAAGATAGGAACGCGGATGAACCGGGGTAATTGATCGGCTCTTTAGGCAAATCGGTAACCGAACTATTATTTGCTTATCTGCCTAAATGCATATTGGATACTTAATGATGTTTTCCTTAAGTTATAATTGGTTGAGGAAATCTATATAGCCACATACATGTGTGCAATCTATGTAGTTGACTCTAATGTTTAGAAGATTTATTCTCATCTCTAAATTTGAAATTTTGAAACATGGGTGTTAGTGAATGCTTGGGCAATCCAAAGAGACCCCAAGCATTGGGACGATGCAGAGAGCTTTGAACCAGAAAGGTTTCTTGAAAACACCAGTTGATTTCAAGGCGACTACGTTCGAATACATCCCTTTTGGTGGTGGTAGGAGGATTTGACCTGCGTTCGGGTTTGGGATTGCAAATATAGAAATCCAAATGGCAATGCTTCTCCACCATTTCGATTGGATTCTGCCTCGTTACATGAAACCAGAAGATCTGGATATGAAGGAATCCTCTGGTTTATCTAGGAAGAGGAAATTTGATCTTAGCGTGATTCCTATTATTAAGAGGCCTTTGCATTAGTAACAAAATTTATATTAGTTTGATTGAGAATAAATCGTCTCTGTGTGTTTAGAGTTTAGCAAACCCTACTGGTTTATCCACATGGCGTTATAATAAAAGATGTTGTGATAAAGGATAAGACTTTTTTGGTTTTGATATTGTATCTGTATGTGTGTATGTATGTAATGATAAGGAGTATTACTATTACATGTCTTGAGCTACAAAATTTGAAGTTGAGTTTGTTGGTGTGCAGGTAAAGTGAAGACACGAAAATGAACGTGGCGCAATGGCTGAGTAGAGCACCCCGTTTAGCGCATTGTGTTAAGATTGTGGTGCCTATGGAATTCTTATTGTTTTGTTCAACTCTATATTGTGGTGCCTTTGGAATTCTTATTGTTTTTTCCAACTCTATTTTATTAGCACTTTTTGCTTCACTTGCTGCTATATGTTACATAATGGTTGTGCCTGCAACAGTTTGTTTGTTTGATTGAGGAGAAAATGCCGTGTTGCACCAATTTTTATTTTTTTTTCATTTCTGTTTCTATCTGCTATTGTTAAGATAATTTTTTTCATTTATTGAGGCTTATATCCATTGTATGCTTACAAGAAAACCATATGTTACTATGAGGTATTTAGCAGCATCTATAGTTGGCCCTATATTCGTGTCTACTAAAATACATAGTCACTTTCATTATATATTATTATTGTTAATAATAGGTTAATAAAATATAAATTAAAATAAATATCACTTTTATTCATAATAACTATCATTTTTATTCCAAAGAACTATCATTTGAATCATATGAACGGCTACTTTTGTTCATAATAAACTGCCACTTTTAATAATAATAACTGTTACTTTTGATTATTGAAACAATCACTTTTGTTGGAATCGTATATATTTTATTTTTATTTGTAAAACATATAAAATAATTCAAAGGAAAAATAATTATCACTTTTATTTTAAGGAAATGTCACTTTTATGCATAAAAATAGTCACTTTCATTATATATTATTATTGTTAGTAATAGATTAAAAAATTGTAAAGAAAATAACTATTACTTTTATTCATAATATCTATCACTTTTATTCAGAATAACTATTAATTTTATCATATAAACAACTACTTGTATTCATAATAAATTGTCACTTTTAATAATAAAAACTCTCACTTTTACGGATAAACACAATCACTTTTATTTAAAAAAATAATCACTTTTGTTTGTAATCGTGTATATTTTATTTTTCTTAGTAAAACATATGAAATAATGAAAAGAAAAATAATTATCACTTTTATTTTAAGGAAATGTCACTTTAATATATACAAATTATCACTTTTATAAATAAAAATAGTCACTTTCATTATATATTATTATTGTTAGTAATGGATTAAAAAATTATAAAGAAAAATAACTATACTTTTATTCATAATAACGGTAACTTTTATTCATAAAAACTATTACTTTTAATCATATTAACGGCTACTTTCATTCATAATAAACTGTTACTTTTATTCATAAGAACTTTCACTTTTACTTATAACAACAGTCACTTTTATTTATAAAAAATAATCACTTTTGTTGGAATCGTGTATATTTTATTTTAGTAAAACATATAAAATAATGCAAAGGAAAATAATTATCACTTTTATTTTAAGGAATATCACTTTTATTTATAAAAAAACTATTACTTTATAAATAAAAATAGTCACTTTCATTATATATTATTATTGTTAATAATAGGTTAATAAAATATAAAGTAAAATAACTATCACTCTTATTCATAATAACTATCATTTATATTCCAAAGAACTATCATTTGAATCATATGAACGACTACTTTTGTTCATATTAAACTGTCACGTTTAATAATAATAAATGTCACTTTTGTTTATTAAAAAAATCACTTTTGCTGGAATCGTGTATATTTTATTTTTCTTAGTAAAACATATAATATAATTCAAAGGAAAATAATTATCACTTTTATTTTAAGAAAATGTCACTCTTATTTATAAAAACTATCACTTTTATACATAAAAATAGTCACTTTCATTATATATTATTATTATTGTTAGTAATAGATTAAAAAATTGTAAAGAAAAATAACTATCACTTTTATAAATAATATTTGTCACTTTTATTCAGAAGAACTATCACTTTTAATCATATGGAAAACTACTTTCATTCATAATAAATTGTCACTTTTAATAATAAAATTCCCACTTTTACTGATAAAAACAATCACTTTTACTTATAAAAATAATCACTTTTGTTTATAATCGTTTATATTTTATTTTTCTTAGTAAAATATATGAAATAATGAAAAGGAAAATAATTATTACTTTTACTTTAAGGAAATGTCACTTTAATTTATACAAACTATCACTTTTATAAATAAAAATAGTCACTTTCATTATATATTATTATTGTTAGTAATAGATTAAAAAATTATAAAGAAAAATAACTATAACTTTTATTCATAATAACTGTAACTTTTATTCATAAAAACTATTATTTTTAATCATATTAACGGCTACTTTCATTCATAATAAACTGTTACTTTTATTCATAAGAACTCTCACTTTTACTTATAAAAACAGTCACTTTTACTTATAAAAATAATCACTTTTGTTGGAATCGTGTATATTTTTTATTTTTTTTAGTAAAACATATAAAATAATGCAAAGGAAAATAATTATCACTTTTATTTTAAGGAATATCACTTTTATTTATAAAAAACTATCACTTTATAAATAAAAATAGTCACTTTCATTATATGTTATTATTGTTAATAATAGGTTAATAAAATAACTATCACTTTTATCCATAATAACTATCATTTTTATTCCAAAGAACTATCATTTGAATCATATGAACTGCTACTTTTGTTCATAATAAACTGTCACTTTTAATAATAATAATCATCATTTTTTTTATTGAAACAATCACTTTTGTAGAATCATGTATATTGTATTTTTCTTAGTAAAATATATAAAATAATTCAAAGGAAAATAATTATCACTTTTATTTTAAGGAAATGTCACTTTTATTTATAAAAACTATCACTTTTATACATAAAAATAGTCACTTTCATTATACATTATTATTGTTAGTAATAAATTAAAAAATTATAAAGAAAAATAACTATCACTTTTATTCATAATATCTATCACTTTTATTCAAAAGAACTATCACTTTTAATTATATGAACAACTACTTTTATTCATAATAAATTGTCACTTTTAATAATAAGAACTCTCACTTTTACTCATAAAAACAAATAGGTGGATCAGTCAAGATTTTAGAGTTAGACCTTTTTACAAGAGATTTTGGAGCGTAACACGATTTTCTTTAGCTTGAATTTTAATTGCTTTGAGAGTTCAGAAATATTGTGGATTCCAGTTACTATGTTATTCATTGTGGATCTTCACGGTTTTATTCAATTAATTATTTTCATGTTTTCTTTATTTAATTCTTGTTTTGGTATTTTAATTTTGAGTAGCTAAATCTTGTATTGATCCTAGGGTGTGTATGTCTGACTAGATTCCTGTGATTTATCTGTTGATACTGTTTTACCTTCCATTCATGATTTATGATTCTTGGCTCTAGCGGAATTAATTGCATAGTTGATTTCTTGATTATATAATACAGACCTTACCTTGAGACCTAACGGAGATAGGCGAACTGTAGGAGGTTATTCTTTTTGTACTTTTGGTAATTAGCTTACTTCTCTTGAGTCCTAGCGGAGATAGAGTTTAGGCTAACCTACTACTATAGGTTGTCCTGGCGGAAGACTGTAGTTACATTAGTGATCATTCATCTGAATGTGGATTAAATTGGTAAATAGGTTAATAGATTAATTGTGTAAATCTGGTTAGGTTAAGTACATCCCTATGGTCAGTCTTTTATTCCTGAGTTTATTCCTTATTTAATTGGAGTCTAGTTTAATCATCACCCTCTAAATATTGTTGCCTGAATAATAATCAAAATTTTGTGTGAATTACTTACTGTGTTTTCGAGTATCAATCCATGTGGATACGATAATATACTTGCTGTTTTACTATCATTTATTTGTTAGAAAAATAAGCGATCAAATTTTGACGCCGTTGTCGGGGACTGTTTAGATTTCATAGTGATAATTTTATGGATTGTAGTTATTAATTCAAGCGTTTATAAATTTTTAATTTTTATTATTTTTACTTGATCTGGACTGTTTTAGTCTCCTTGTGTAGTGCGTGATTACAAGGTCTCGGATGAAAGAAATTGTTCCATTGAATACTGAGATCGAAAGATCGCACGAGAGAGAGCGCAGAGAAAGAAGACAACAAGCAATGGCAGATAGACAACCATAAGGGAATGACCGTATAGCCGAAATGGAGGCAATGCTACCTGCAATGCAATGCCAACTGGCATTACAGAATCAAATGGGCCAAGTTGAAGGACAACCACCGCCCATACCGCTCAACCATATGTACAGGCCACCGACTGATCAATTTCAAGGTGGAGGATGGGGGGCGAATGTCAATGAGAATAATTTTGAGTTGAAACCTACCCTCATCAGTATGATACAGGCAGAGCAGTTTGGGGGAGGGGTTACTGAAGACCCTAATGCACATTTGGAGACGTTCTTTGATATTTGTGATACAATTAAGCAGAATGGAGTGCCAGTTGATGCTATCCGGATGCGAATATTTAAATTTTCGCTGATGTGTCAAGCAAAAGAATGGTTTAATGGTTTGGACAGATCGGGGATTACTACGTGGGAGCAGCTCTATGAGAAGTTTTTGTCGAAATACTTCCCACCTGCCAAGGCTCAGAAGAATATTGCTGAGATCTCTCATTTTTCCCAATTGGGGGATGAGCCATTATTTGAAGCCTGGGAAAGATTCAAAAGTCTCCTGCGAAAATGTCCACAGCATTGTTTTTCCCCTGAACAACAGGCGACTCAATTCTACAGTGGACTTACTACCACCCGTAGTATTATGGATGCTTCAGCTGGAGGATGTCTACTCAACAGAGGTATAGATGAAGCGTTGAGAATTATTGAGGAGATGGCGTCCAATAATTATCAGTTGCAGATGGAGAGACAACCGATCAGAAGAGTTGCTGCTGCCGAGATGGATAACAGATATGATGATTTATTGGAAAAATTAACAGCATTACAGAAGGAATGCAAAGCAGAAAGAAAGGGGAAGATGACTGTTGCCATAGAGCATGATACTGAGGGTACCAATTATGTGAACCAAAAAGCAATTTTCAAAATCGAGGCTTCTAAGAGAATCGGAGTGAAAATCGAGCGTATCATCCCAACAATAGGAATCATCCAAATTTTTCCTATGACAATGCTCAGAATGCTCAGCAACCACCCCCTGGTTTTGCAGTTAATAATGGGGTAATTGTGGAACCAAAGAAGCTCAGTCTGAAAGAGATGATACAACAGGTACTGGTGAGTAATCAGTAGATTGCAGCTAGTCACCAATAAATTGTGGCTCAACAAAATACTCAGATACAACAAACGGGGAACATAATAAATGCTTTGGAGAGCACCGTCAGTGCCATCAACAATACCGTCACATCCATTGGAAAACAACTGAAGATGGTGGAAAATCAAATAGGCCAGATGGCCAATGAGAGAGCCGTGATTCACAGGCAGGATC
Organism: Salvia rosmarinus; assembly: GCA_036937905.1. NCBI lineage: Eukaryota > Viridiplantae > Streptophyta > Magnoliopsida > Lamiales > Lamiaceae > Salvia > Salvia rosmarinus. Next base: position 33,464,872 of record CM072821.1, read on the forward strand.
AATTTCCAAGTAACACGGAGTAGAACCCGAAGAATCAGATGCCTCCGAATCAATGCAGTGCCATTCAGTTAAGAAGCGAAAAATCATATATAAAACATCCGGAGTATGAAGGGGAGAAGGGACACATGGAAAGAGCCGAGGAGGACGAGCACGAAGAACAAGAGGAGCCTCGCCTAGTGAACAATCCTCGCGACACAATGTCACGAGGTAGCAGAGAAAATCTGATTTTAACCCTCTCCCGAGGATCTATCTTGGATGTTTAATTCACCATACATTGATTATATTCCTAGCATGCACCTATATAATTAATTACAATACGTTGGTGTTTTCTCGTATTTACCTGCGAATCTGTCAGGCAAGGATTGGATCAAAACTCGTGCTTTAATCTTCTGGACTCTGTCCCGATTGCCTAAACTCCAATGTCGAGTAAGGACAATCTATAGAGAGTGCTATGAAAATTCGTCTTCCTTCCTTCTTGAAAAGTTTTCGAAAATCCCAACAATGAGAAGTGTGATTCTCGAAAATTTCACTTAGGGTTAGCCTTTGATTTTCTCTCTCACCTTATATTTATAATGCAACCCTAAATCCTATCCTGATAGGATTTATGCATATCTAATAAATATAATAATATCACTTAAGATAGAGAGGATCAAAACAGAGTCCCATAGGGACTCTATAAGGAGGTGGACGATTTTCACTTAGCTCTAGGCCTGGATGGACCAGCCCAGTGATCAAATGCAAGGAATAAAGATGGGCCTCAAATAAATTAATTATCTTATGTTCAGCCCAGAACATAAATTAATTCATAAACATTTATTCATGCCACTAGAAAATAAATGCTGACTTACCCCTTTATTACCGAAGTTGAGTCGGGCTCGCACTTAGACTTAACGAATCCCCGTATTTAAGATATCGTACGTCCATTAATTATTTACATCATTCTGACTGCTTAAAATAATTAATTACTTTAATTCCTTAAGTAGTACCACTCAACCTTATTATTGTGCTTGAGATAACTCAACCTGCAGGGTTTAGTACAATAAACCTTTTGAGCTCCTTAAGGGGACGTCATCATCCTAAACGGATACGGTGACTCGACACAGGTAACTAGCATGACATACAAGCACTGGCATCACCCAAGATGCAGATAATCTTGGGTTATCTCATGTAACCCTCACCCATAACAAGTCAAAGTGATGGTCAGCAACTCATACTCACCTAATACCTTATCGAGGTTTAGATCAACGTAAAGTCACCGAGATCTAGGTTCTTCACGACGGTCAGATAGAAGAACTCATCTCACTATGATCCATCAATACGTCAGAGACGTACCAGCATAGACAAGCAACTAAGTCAAGTCACTTCTTATCTATACAACAACCTATACCGATAACTTGTCCTCAAGTTGTCTCAGCTGTGATACTTTTTATATCTCATTAAGCTTGACCAATCATACAGACTTCTGTGATCTACAACACACTGTATGATCTAACTTATATATGAGATAAGGGGACATACATATGCAATCAAGTAAACAATTCAGATAGGAGATTGTAATAGTGGTAACAGGAAACATTATATACAAGCTCAACCAAAACTGCTTCCAGTATACAAATCCAACAGTAGCCTCGTGAGGAAAGATGTAATTGAAACTGAACCTCGCCTCGCGACCTTACCTCGGGATGAAGTGTCGCTAGGCAGTCTCACGAAGCAACACGGAGAGAACCTCGTGAGGGAGTCTCGTGACTCAACCTCGCTAGGAAAAGATGCGAGCCCTCAGACACTTCCAACCCCTGCACCTCCGTTTCCTCAGCGACTTGGAAAGCATAAATATGACGAAAAGCTCACCCGATTCATGGAGATGTTCCAGAAAGTCAACATCAACATACCACTCCTAGATGCACTCAGAGATATGCCCGGGTACATCAAATTCCTCAAGGAGGCATAGCGAGTAAGAAGAAGCTGGGAAAATTTGAGACAATCAACCTCTCTGAAGGATGCACTGCTATCATACAGATGAAGTTGTAACTCAAACAAAAGGATCTTAGGAGTTTTACTTTAGTGTGCAGGATTGGAGAAAACACATTTCCCAACGTGTTGTGTACTTTCAAACTCAAGTAAATGCACATTCATATATCTTTTATTAAGAAAGCTTAAATAAAGTGTCAGCAAGACTATCTCTGCATTTAATCACCAAAGAATGATAACTACAATAAGATATTCTTCATTTCAGAAATAAATAATCAACAACCAGATTTGCATAGCTTGATTTACCATATTTCTGTTATAGATTGCAGAAGAAACACCATAATGACTACAATACAAATCAAAGCGAATGAAAGAAACTGAATTTTTTTGTCTACTTCAAGAAAAAACCTGATTTCAAGGTTCTAATCAATGTTCTTTGCTTTTTTTTGCACAATTTCTTCGATCTACGCTGGCAAGTAGAATATCAATCTCAACATTGAGGCTCATTTCATGACAAGGTCCTGAGAAAGTAACAAATTATTAGAAATAGATTAAAATTTATATTAATTTAATAAAACTAACAGTTTCTTTAAATGTTTCTGGACTGATATCATCAATACCAAAATCATTCTCATGTTGTTCCTTATTTTGAGTATTTGAATCTGGAGTGAACAAATTGAAATTCGGAAGGTCGTCATCACAATGTAACTTCTTCAATTCCAGAAATTTGTCCACAATTTCATCAATGTGTTTATGGAACTGAATATCTAATAAAGGGTCTTGGCTATCTTCAGAAAAGGGGACAATAGTAGGAGTAGAAACAGGAGAAGGGTGTAGAGGGAATGAAGAAGTGTTTGCTCCCTCTTGTCGTTTGGCCTTTGGCTTATATGTCCTCAATCTTTTAATGTGATGGTGAGTGATCACATGGATATATCTTTTCAACAAAAGATAGGACTCGTGCAAGCTTGCAAAAGATGTAGTTAATTACAAAATAAAGTAACAATTTGCAAGCTATAACTTCGAAGTAATTTGAGAATCTATGGATTCTTTTTAGAAAGTATGGGAATTTGATTAGGATGCTTACGCTTTTGGCTATTGATTTGATCTCAGTATTTGTCTTTTCACCTCGAGGTATTTTGTAATTGATGCATTCACTATTTTCATCACCTTTATCTTCCTCATGAGGAATGTCAACAACATGGACATCTTCTCCAGACACTTCTTCATAAGGCACTCCAGATACTTCATAATTGTGAACTTGAGTTCTAACAATTTGGCCACTAATAGGGTATTTAGCGTCTATCCATCTGCCTACCCCAAAACCACTACCACCTATCAACTCATCTTTTAATCTTGAAAAAAATGTAGTAGATGTCCAATGTTGTATTAAGGGTAAACTACAAGGTGCAGCAGAACCTAACCACATGAAACGGTGAAAATACAACAATGGAAGGACAAATGGCCAATCATAAAGATTTTTCGGGTGAGTCTTATTCTTGAATGAAGACACAGCTTTGCATAACTTTTCTAAAATGAAAGTACACCAATCAAAGGTTGAAATTTGGGATACATCTATTAAAGATTTGATGACAGATAGTTCAATTAGAATTTTGAGTTGCTGTAAAAAATGAAGACAAAGCAAATAGAACGAAAAGTCTTTTAAAATCATCCCCTCCATCCTTCAATCTGACATCTTGCCTGTCCTATAATAGTTCAAATACACATCCTAAATCCACAGAATCTTTAAACCTAAATCTCATTTTAAAGCACTTCAAGTAATCTCTACCACTCTCATCATTCCTACCCAATACAACGACACGTTTTGCCTCATTTCTTGGCAACAGAAAAATATCTTCAATATCAGCGGGTGTAACGAATATAACTCTGCTATGCTCAAATTGTAGTACACGAGTCGTAGGGTTGAAGTTTTGAATAAACCAAAGCATATTGTCCATTGATGCAAACTAAGCAAACCCCCAAACCCTATGGACTTAATGTCATTTTTTTGGGCATCAGTAAGTGCATCAACCAATTGACAAAGCCTTTAAGATCTACACCTTTTATTAAATCTATAGAGAAACAAATCACATACATATAAGTTCAAGAATAATTGTCAATTTTATTTGTATCAACCAAAAATTCTAAGATAATCAACTACCAAAAATGAACTAATAAAACTATTACCGAGTTGTTTCTTTTGTACAATTTTTCTTCTGTTTTGTTGTATCATTATCTGCTCCATGTTTCCTCTTTCTAACAAAAAAATGAAATTACTGTAAGTTTCTTTTAACTAATAAAAATAATAGTAAAAAGCATAAGAGAAGTACAACTTGTAAAATAAGCAGAATTACCTAACTGAAGGAGATAGCACAATTTCTCTACAGCTATTATAATCTTCCATTTTAGCTATTCCTTCTAGTTCTCCTTATGCCTTTTTAACTCATGACCAATAACAATTGAACATAGGTAAGAAGTATTTAATATTATAACATTCATATAAAATATATGTATATAACAACCTTTTTAGTTCTCCGGAAATTAATAAACATGAGAAGTACTTGTAGAAAGATTTTCTTATCATTCGGAAAGATAGATTCAAAAGGTGTCTCAAGGAAATGCAGAGAAATGAAGCAAACATTAGAATTGAGAGATGAGATTTCCTTCGGTTGGGTTGAGACGTATTTCAAAGACTACCTCTGCAACAACAGCGATGAGATTTCCTTCGGTTTCGGACTGATTAGCCTCGTATGCTGGGGAGTTGCTGAAATCCCTCAAATCAACACCAATTTCATAACCAAATCCAACCATGGAATCTCCATCTTCTTCCTCCTAACTTGGATTCTCGGGTTCACTTCTCTCTCTCTCTCTCTCTCTCTCTCTCTCTCTCTCTCTCTAACCTCACCACTATCTCTCTACCTACTACACACACATTTGTTCTAATGATTTGTTGTTGAATTTGCAGCGACATATTTAATTTAATGGGATTTCTTCTCGAACCTATGACGGTGAAACCTACTTGTCCTTCTAAAACACAGTTTTCTATTTCGCAAACTAGGTTAATAATTTCTGCTTTCTCGATTCAATTGTTTGGTTAATTTCTGGTTTCTCATTTTCACCGTCTCCTCTTTTGGGTGGTGCAATTACCAACGCAGTTCTACATGGCGGTGGTAAGTCAAAAATTCTGTTATTAACGGCATCTATTTTATTTTCATTATTGAAATTTCATTTCTTACGATTTCTTCTCAGCTCTACACAGTGACCACGGTGGTCCTAGTGCTTCAGAGCTTGTACTACGATTATTACCGCAGGTGGCACAATGTTCAACCCAAAGAATCAGACCAAGAGGTGTAATTTAGTTACGCACATTAATTGATTTCAATGCGACATTAATCAATAAACAGTCTGAAATTGATTTGAGAAGAAGATCGAGTTGACAATTAACCAAAATGGTGGTGTTTTCAAGTTGATGAAGACCTCAAGAAACCTCTAAGACCATCATAAAACACATGAAGCAAACATTAGAATTGCAGAGAAATGAATTAGGGCTACCTGGTATAGAATCGTGAAAGGGATATATCATTTTCGGAATCAAAATCACAAAATTAGGAAAATCTGCTTCCAAGGGGTGCGATCGGCGTTCAATCGAAAACAAAAGATTTGGCTTGATGGAGGCCGGAGGAAACTGTAAGAGATACCGAGAGAAGGAAAAAGAAAGAAGAAAGAGAGGAAAAAGAAAGAAGAAAGAGAAGAAAAAATGAAAACGCAAGAAGAAAGAGAAGAAAAATGAAGAAAGCACAATGTATATGGTGGATCTGGATCGGGTAACGAGTCGGGTTAGGATCCGCACGTATTTTGAGGCCGAGCGTAGCAGAGATTTTGTCTTGCTCTCATAATGTAGCTCGGATTTGGACCCAAGTAGCAATAGGCTTGGACAATAAAATAATTGAAACTATCATATTGATTCATGGGGTGGTCTCCTGTGCGCGTTGAGCGCACAATGAGACCACTTAATCAATTAATTAATTAATTATTAAATTAATTCTAATTAAAATTTATTAATTTAATAAATCTTAATTGTAAATTAATAAAATCACAATTATGAATTAATAAATAATAATTTTGAATTAATAAACCATAATTTTGAATAATAAATCATAATTTTGAATTAATAAAACCTAATTGGAATTAATAAACCCTAATTTGAATAATAAACCCTAATTAGAATTAATAAACCCTAACTTGAATAATAAACCCTAATTTTGAATTAATAAACCCTAATTGGAATTAATAAACCCTAATTTTAAATAATAAACCATAATTTTGAATTAATAAACCCTAATTGTGAATTAATAAACCCTAATTTTGAATTAATAAACCCTAATTATGAATTAATAAACCCTAATTATGAATTAATAAACCCTAAGTTTGAATAATAAAAATTTTGAATTAATAAACCTTAATTATGAATTAATAAACCTTACTTGTGAATTAATAAACCATAACTATGAATTAATAAATTCTAATTTTGAATTAAAAATCATAAATAAAAATTAATAAATTTAATTATAAATTAATAAAATCTAATTATCCTTACTCACCATAATTAATACTCTCTCCGTCTCATTATTGTTGGCACGCGTTCCTTTTTGGGTTGTCCCGTTTCCAGAAAAGGAAACAATTTTACACTAAAAAGTTCTTCAAATTTCGTACCACACACTACTTTATATACAAAACACAACTCTCCTTAATCTACGTGTATAAAAGAAATGAGCCATGAATATTGGGATGGATGGAGTATATAATTATTTTAACAAAAAACAAGGGTGAACTTACGGTAAGGTGGAGCTCACCCAAGTTTTTGTGTTGATTCATATTCAGGAATCTGTCACACGTATTGTTATTGCTCATAATCTAGCTCGCCATTCTTCGAGTCTATCCTCCTGTAAGGCCAAGTGATTTCCTCGTTGGTTACTCGATGTAGTGATTGCTAATTTGTGGAATTAATGAAATTATTTTTTCTTAAGGTACTAAATAACAAAAAATAAGTAAATAGTATTTTTTGCAAAGCTGCCACTAAAAAATAGATTTTTTTTTATTTTTTTACTTCAAAATTGTGACGAACTTTACCCGTTTCATAGAAGCTTCAACTTTCAAACGTAAACCGAACTTCAACTTTCAAACGTTTTAAGCAAAAGAAAACGCCATTCAATAGTGTAATACTCAATCATAATGCGAATAAATGCCAGAAGCCTAATATACCTAATTTATTATACGCTCAAAAGTCCAGTACAAGAAAGCCAATCAGTAACAATTATCAACGTGTAATAGTATAGAGAACCATGTAAAATAGAATATATATTGCAGAAGTTTCAAAGGCAATGTAAACAGTGACAAAAAATAACTTGTGTATTATATGCTGTGAATGCATATGCCGAAGACTGGTATATACAAGATTTGGATACAGAAAAACATCACAGTATGCTCAAAAACGCCTCAGAAACAATTACAAAACAACATCCCAAAGGGGAAGCTACTCACTGATGATGCTCAGCACACTGCCCGTTCACCCTCGTCTTCGAACTGCTGACGTTCTACGGAACCGACACATCGCAGGGGAAACGGGGCCCATGAAGAAAATGGTGGGAATCCGTTCAAATATCATAATCTACATCGGAGCTATTCTGGGAGGTCGACCGCCTGACCAAATTCCCAGCCTCATCGTACAAATCGAGGTTATCGCAGGGAGATGGGAAAATGGTTCCCACGACGCGGCCTTGAACGTAAGCGCACTGGAATATGTGCTTCTTTTTGTTGGTGATGCCAACAGACATGTCCCGGAAAGCAATGTTCTTTACGGGGATCTCCGCGCTCCCTTGCATGCGGACCGGGACGCGGACGGCTTCGCCGTGTATCGAGGTGTAACTTATGTCCTCGAGTACTGGGAAGGCCATGGGGTCGTATCCCATGTCGGGATGCTCATTATAGTCCGTCTTGATCACGATCCCCACTCGGACCATATCAAATGTCAGGTTCCGATATGTTATGCCCCGAACGTACCCTCCTCTTCCCGCAGCCGTCTTGATTCGGACAGCTCGCCTTGATTTCCATATATGGATGTTCTCTATGGTGATATTTGATACGCCGCCAGACATCTCACTGCCTATAGATATGCCCGCGCTGTCATTCAAGAAAATCGGGTTCATCAACGCAGAACAAAAAGTTACACTACAAGATCAAGAACATGAAAGTTAATGCTGCGTTTCAAGATTCAGTGTTCATCCAAATATAACGATTAGTCTTTATGTTTAGCAGCACAGAAACCTCACCTGACATTAGAACGAACAACAAGATTCTTGATGAGTATATTCTTTGATGGTTTTCCGTAAGCAACCCCGTATTGATCCCATCCGCTCTTTATGGCGATAGCATCATCTCCAACGCTTATGTAACAGTCCTCAATCACCATATCTTCACATGAATCTGTTTGTTTCAATTTGATTAGCATCAGTCAGAGAAACAGATATGAAGTTCAGAAAACCAATTCGGTTCTCAACATTTAGAACAATATGAGGATATAAAGTTGTTAGGTTCTCCAATTGCGTATATTAACTACTTAACTGTACATTTATTGCATTTATAACAATGGATAACAAGTATGTGCAACAAAAATGTGTGTGTGTTGGCCTAGTGGTAGAGTGGTTAATGCCTAAGGCCAAAGGTCTCGGGTTCGAGTCCACTGTGACGCAGCCTTTAAAATTTTTGTATTAATTGACCAAAACAAATATTGACAATCCAATCACCTCATTTACAAATGTCAGACAAAATAAAAGAAAAAAAAGTACCGGGATCTATGCCATCGGTATTTGGAGCTTGAAAAACTGGTGCAAGGATGGTCAAATTCTTTATCGTCACATTCTTGCAGTCATATGGATGAAGGGTCCAGAAAGGAGAGTCGCGTAATGTGATGTTAGATATCAAAATGTTTCTAGACCACATAATCTGCACAAGTGGTCCCCTCGTGTGGTTTAGAAGCTTCTGTCGATATTTTTTCCACCATGCTTGACCCTGGCCATTGATGGTGCCATTATGCCCTGTTAATGTTATGAGGAAGATTCATACATATTCAGATCAAAGTGTATATAATACAATTAGTATTAGGCACATGGCATAGTTTTATGGCTAATTACCAACAAAGTGAACTTAGAATTGAAACCTTTAAATTTTATCAATTGCAACATTCTAGGCAAGAATTGTTGACTTGGAGCCTGAAATTTATATTTGAAGTTTTAGCACTACTTTATCAATCAAGTCATCCGTATTAAATTAAGTCGCATGTTGGACACAAATCCCATGAATGTACTAATTCTTGTTGTTTTTGTTAAGTGATTGCGTAAGTATAGACGTCTAGGTTTTAACAGGAATTAGTGGACCAACTTTAGCTGAAAGATATTCTTGTAACTACCTATCATGCACAACCACAGTGACACATGCAACATAAAAACATGCAAGGTGGCAATTTCTAAGACAACTGTGGCATGCATAATTGGCATATATCCATGCATGAAAACAAAGTCTAAAATTAAATAAAAAAATTGAAAGCAGGCTGACAAATATAACTTTCCAGATTGAACTATAATAAGATTGCATAATAACAATAATATAAACTGAGGGTGGTTGAGAAGCATATTCATATTGAATTCATAGTTTCAAAAAAGTGACAATGTGTCCAAAATATGTCAGCCACTTCCTGTCCATTTTTGCCCCCTTCTCAATTCTGGAAATGCGTTCAACAGATGCCACTCTTTTATATGCTCGGGACATGTTTTGACAAAAAAAAAATATCAGTGTCCACGCATTGTGGGCACTCTCCTCTTTACATGCAATATCATCTCTCACAACCAAAGATATTCGATGGAGATGAAACAAAGTACCACAATTATACCAATAACTATAATTGGAACACCAGCAAACACTTCCAAGTCAATCTCTTATGCTCATAAAAAAATAGCATAAAAACCCATTATAATGCGAACCTGTAATTGTAACATCTTTGAGGTGCTGTCCATGGATTAGACTTCCATATCTTGGTCCAGGATGCTCTCTGCCATATCCATAAGAAGGCAAAGGAGGCATAAGAGGCCAGTACTTTTCGTCCTTCAGATAAAAAAGACAGCAATAAGATCAATTATGAGAATAAGAATTGATGGGACATATTTGGCTTGTCAACTTGTCAAGCTACATAACAAAAAGATAATGGAGATGCACGAACTATGCCAGATATGGATAATATATACTACAGAAGTTGACATATATTTTTTTTTAAAAGACACACTACTTAGTATACTAATCATGACATGTCCATTCACAGAGAGTGATAAGTATGTAGAAATATTCAAGGATATTGCACATTCCATTTGATATTTTGGAAGTTATGAAATTCTTTTGATTGGAATGTAATTCTCTGTGCTCTTAGTGATATAAGCAGAATGTCTTTGATAAAGGTTTGTGAAAGCCCCTATGAACTAAGCAACATAAATATGTAGAGTACGTGGATGTTATTTCAATCACTGATACATCTATACCCTGTTTGTTACAAGGATTTTGGTTCAGAAGAAAGAATATGGCAAGGAGAATAATTTAATTCTTTCTTGCTACAAGAGATGGTGATAGAAAAAAAAACTCAGGAAACATTCACGTTACTGGAAAAGTCTAAAGAAGAATATTAGCTCATTCCCTTCTCCAATTCATTGTTTCTATGTATTGTTGACAGTAAACCATCGAACAAGTTCATAAATTTGTGTTTTTTTGTATTCCTACTATTCCTTTTACTCATAAAAACCCTTAAATCAGATAGAGCTTCAGGTTCTTATCTTTTAAGATGGGGCCACACACAAAAAAAAAGGAAAGAGAAAGGTTACAATCAGCATGGAATGAATATGTGCGCCCAAAACCTCTATAGATAAAGGTTTTGCATGTTTTGGCTTCCATTGTTTAGAAGCTTCTTATGCTCATCAAGTGAAGATCCGTAATGGATTTAAATTAGTAAATACATAAATTATCTATCTTCATGCTAAATCCATACAAATTTCCATCTAGCTGAAAATAAACCATCATATTTACTGATAGTGAATAACTAAATATATCGATGGAGTGACTAATTCAGCTCACTACCAAAATAAGCCTATTATATATGCAGTTATTATCCCTCTAAAAATAAAATTTCAATCCCATGAACAAAATCAAATCTTCGTCACTCACACACACAGACCTAGAAAAAAAATGCCAAGTCCCAACATTGAAAGTTGACGAAAGAAAGGAAGAAATTATACCAAGCTACAAAGGAACTTCAAAATTTCAAACCAGAAAGTGAAAGCAGCAAATTTCCCAAATGAAAATGATCACTCACATCAATGCCGAGTATAACAGCACCCTCAGCAAGGAACAGTGTCATATAACTAGTCAAATTAAAAGGCGCCGTTAACCAATTTCCCGGTGGCACATTCAGCTGCCCCCCGCCCTTTTTCCCGAGCTTGGAAATCGCCATCACCGCCTTCTCAAACGCCGCCGTGTTCAGCGTCACCCCATCACCCACCCCTCCGAAGTCGGTCAAGTTAAACGACAACGGCCGTAGCTTCGGCAGCTGCCGCAACGGAAAAGCCCTCCGGAAGATCGAGAAATCACCGCCGGCGGCATCCCGCTGCCAGTACACGATGGTGATGAAGAAGGCGAGACAGAGGGCGGTCAGGAGGGCCCTGTGGGTCGAATGGAAGAAGGCGGAGGCGGATGGGAACCAGCGGCGGCGGTGGTGGTGGTTGGCCCCCGACCTCCGCCAGAAGCACGGTGGGCTGGATGTGGGGGTTAGCGTCTCCACCATTTAATTGATTGAATTACGTGAGACGTTGAGGTTCTGAGAGAATTAGGGCGCACATGAATTAGTTATGGATCGCGAACACGGGTTTTTTGACTTTGATGAGATGAGGAAGAAAACTGATTTGGGGGGAATGGGAATTGGAGGGTGGAAGGTGACGATCAAGGAGCAATAATGGGTGTGGAATTTTGAATTATGTTGGTGAAGGGATTGAGACAGTTCAAGTGTATTGGAAGCGAAGTGAGATTCAAACGCAGTTTTCCGGTGGGATTTGGAGGATCGGTGACGGCGCTAATCTGGCGCAGCGGTGCTACTCTGTTTCGGGTCTTTATTTTATTTTATTTTAATGTATTTATCTCACCCTTTCTTTTCTTGGCACCATTTTTTTCTCGTCTTCTCATTTCGCTCTATATATACGTGCTTGTATATAAGAAGGAGAAAGGGGGAAAAAGAAGAAGAAATAAAAAGGGTAAAATATTAATTTAAACCCTAAATTATATATATTTTATTAAAAATATCATGTACTTTTAAAAATATCAATTTAAACCTCAAACTATCATATTTGTATCAATTTAAACACCAAACTATCCTAAATACAGGAGCATTTTTGATATAAATATGATAGTTTGGGGTTTAAATTGATATTTTTGAAAGTTCATGATGTTTTTGATAAAATATGTATAGTTTAGGGTTTAAATTGATATTTACCCTAATAAAAAACAGTCGTGTTACATAACTCATTTAGTATACCCTCTTTACATAAATTGTGAGTAATTTTTTACTTTTTAAACATAGTTAAATCAATTTATCAATTTTCTTATTGTATTTTGTCACTTTTGCTTTCTTCCTTATTATACATTGTCGCTTCAGTTAGTTTTTAAAAATTCTACAAACTGACTAAAAATTTTATAGCACAGGAGCAAGTTGGTCCATCAACAGGTTATTTCTTTTGTATAAAAGATTTGTTTTTTCATCCTAATGACTAAGCTACTTACCTAAAGACTAGCACATTGACTGGAGGTTGTCTCATATATAGACATCTGTATGTACGGACAATGATATTTTTCTTTAGTATAAATAATATTTTTCTTCATAAATGATACTTAGCACATTGATATGAGGTTGTCTCATGTATAGATATCCGTATGTACAGATAATGATATTTTTCTTCAGTACATATGATACTTTTCGTCATATAAATGATACTTAGCACATTGATAGGAGGTGGTCTCATGTATAGACATCCGTATATACGGACAACGATATTTTTCTTCAATACAAATGATACTTTTCTTCATATAAATGATACTTTCGAAATACAGTCTAAAAACAAATGATTCTTTTCTTCAACGTAAATGATATTTTTATTAAGAATAAATGATATTTTTGTCTGTCCGCACGGTGCGGACGAATGTACAGAAGTTTTTATGCATTGGTAGACACCTTAAAATTTTGTCCAAAAAAAAAAATGGTGTATGTTCTTTGTATGTATGGACTCATTTGATCTATGATAAATCCCTCACCCATAAGCAACCTAATAAAACTTGGTTGTTGTTTTATTGTTTGAAAAAAAAAGTATTTGATAATATCGAAATTTTAAATTTATAATCTTTTAATCATAAGAATGTTTTCTAAATTATGTCTAACATATTTGGATTTTTAAAAATAATTTATCTTTTTTTTGTATAATTTACATACTATTATACAAAGTTAAAATTTATCTAAAAAACACTTTTAAAAGTAGATGCTACGAGTTTACAGCATTATTAAAAATGAGAGGCTGATTGCTGGTATTAATTTTTCAAAACAAATATGTATTTTTTTGAGCTAATAAAAAGAAATGTGTATTTTGATTAAGTATTTGAAGTCAACTCTCAATTATCCTTTATTCCTTTTGAAAATTAAAATAGTTGTTGAGAACTTGCAGTATTGCCATGTGCCGAAGGCCCACATAAGTATGTGATACATTAAGGGGTGTTTCCTTTTATGATAAGATAAATTAATAAAATATAAGATTGACTATTTAAAAAATATGATTATCAAATAAGTTCAAATTTAACATATCCATCATTAATCTACTAAAGTAAATAAAATATTAACTTTGATTATTTTTATCAATACATGTAAACGTCCATATTGAGAAAATAAAGAAATGGACAACGCATTCCCAAAAATATCAGCAATAAAGATGTCTATTTTAGGGTACAAAATCAAGATCAAAATGGTTAGTGACAGGTAGAGAGTAACAGTTAGTTGATCTGTAAATACTTTGTGCTGGTCAGATGTCTAATTGGGATGACTAATTAATTAACCGTCAAATTATGATGAGCAGTTTAGTTTAGTTCAATAATAAATTTGCATATATTACAAATATTTTATGTATTATGTATTCCACCTCATAGGTGAGATAAAGAGACACATATTTGGATAATAGATATCAAGCTTTTACTTTATTAAGGAGTTTTGAAACAAATAAAATATCACTTTATTAAATCTTTGTCATGAATAACAAAAAAAGCCTTCGATGCAATGTTTAATAAATGCCACTAGGTAGGTGTATGCCCAATTCTCATAACTTATTTGGGTGAAGTCAATGATCGTTATACATGCTCTGTATCTTGTTAATTAAAGAGAATTTACAGCTTAAAATAAATATTATTTCTTCCGTTCCAATTATATAGATAGATTGGAATTTTCACAAGGATAAAAAAATATTAAAAAAATTACAAGTAATTTCCTAATATGTTCATATTTATTCTTTAGCTATTAATTAATACATGAATCAATCAAAGAATTAAATAAAAGTATATTAATAAATGAATTAAAAAAACAATATCCATGTCTCTAGCCACCGCCGTGGTTGCATTTTCCGGACTCCCCAACACCACCAGGTCGCCGTATTATTACTATTATTGTTCAATCTAGCTAACATCAATAATCATCAATCTCAACTTTGCTCACTCAAATATGTTGTTTGAACAGAGAAATTCCAGCAAAAGCCTCATCTCTCGCCGGAACCATAGCCACATTGCCGCCCAAGCAGCGGCGCGGCCTCAATGCGACAAAAGGTCCATCGAGCGTCTGCCAGCCGCTTCCCCACGACAGGCCGCTCTGGTTCCTCGGCAGTTCTCCCCCCAGAATGGCTCGACAGCAGGTATACATATCTATAATTAAGCATAAGTTATACACGCTGTTTTTGGTTAAATCTTATCCTTATTCATTACTATAGTCTTCCAGGAGATTTCGAATTTGACCCGCTCGGATTAGGTACGTGATGGGATATGGCCCAACCACACGACCCACTTGACAGCCCAAACGAGCCGGGCTCGACATTAGTAATGGCCCACGCGGTTAAGCCCAGGCCCACCTTCAAACCCTAATCGGCCCCAAACCCTAATCAGCGCCACCTGCACGTAGGTCAAGCGTCCCTACGGCGGAAGGCTACAGCCCTATGGACAAGAGAACAGTCCACACACGTAAGGCTAAGAGTCCCTACATGGGAGGATCGGTTCATATAGGGGCCCTCATATATGTATAAATAGGAGTTAGATCGAAGGTAGAGGGTTAGCAACTTCAATACTAAGAGCTTTTAGCTATACTCACTGTAATCAAAACATAGTGAAAGCATTGAGGAATCACTCCTCCGTGGACGTAGATCTCATTAACGATCGAACCACGTAAAAGCCTTGGTGTTCTTTACTGCTTTACATAAATCTTGCATACTAACATATATTAGATCTATCATTGGCGCCGTCTGTGGGAACTACGAACAAAAAAGCTTCGTTTTTCTACAAATTAATGGCAAGGACACGTGCAACCGCCGTTGATGCTGGCAACAACCACGCTGAGGACGACCAGGTGGTCACTCAGCTCCACGGGAAGGAGATTGCGGATGCCACAAGCGGCCACACACCTGAGGGCCACATGGAAAATGTTTCCATACACCCTCAGGATCGCCGCCCTCACGAAGGGGAAGATGCCGACCTCAACGAGGACGAACAGACAGTTCGTTCGTCCCACGAGGCCCTTGGCCGAGCTGTGATCGAATTCCTCAACGCCAACCTTGGCCAATTCCAAAGCTTCCTCAACGAGAGGACAAAAGGAGCGGGCCCCTCAAGAGCCCCCGAACTAGCTACCACGGGCACCCGAGGTCGTTCCCCCCTCCGAAACAGCCAGCATTCACCTCGGCGTGATAGCCGAGAACGTGCACAGACCCCGACGTCCGGCCGATCACCGCGGCGAGTCGCCACCACCATTCGCCCGCGCCATTCGGAGCCGCCTCCACCTCGTCATACCGACCGAGCCGAGCAAAATAGGAGAGAGAAAGGCGGGCGAGAACTCCCCGAGAGACGATGACACCGTTATCGGTCTCCCACCCTCCAGGAGAGATGGCAACGATCTCCGGGGTTCGGCCGAGCGAAGAATCATCTCTCCTTTCTCCAGAGAGATTCTGGACACGCCCTTGCCCCAGCGGTATAGGGCACCCAACATCGCCGCCTACGATGGCCTTGGGGACCCCTCCGACTTCCTTTTCGCCTACACCACTAACATGGCGAATCAAGGAATGGAAGATTTCCATATGTGCAAGATCTTCCCCGAGGTGCTGATCTCCAACGCCCGACGCTGGTTCACCTCGCTCCGCCAAAATAGTATACACTGCTTCCAGGATCTCATGGATCAGTTTAAGTGGCGTTTCTATCAGAAAATGCCACCCCAGCAGCCTTCGTCCGACCTGCTCACAATCCGCCAAGGGCGGGACGAGACGATGTCGAACTTCGTTTCGAGGTTCATCAAGGAGTCTCTCAAAATCGATGAGAGCAACGATCTCTATATCATCAACGCGTTCAAGAACGGGATCCGACCCGGCGCACTGAACAAGGAGATCACCCGTGAGAAGCCGGAGACGGCTAGTCGCCTTTGGAACCTGGTAGACAACTTCGTCAAAGGATACGAGTCGGATCGGAAGAAGAGAGATCTAGGATGAGCAGAAGACTGAGAGAAAGAAGCGGATGATCAAGTCGGGCGCCGATCGCCAAGCGCCTTTGATAGAATCAAGAGAGGCCATGGAATCCAGGCTCGGACCTCGGCCAAACCCTGGCGGCAGAGCGCCTCCCTGCTCAAATCAAGGGTGGAGATATTCGAGCTCCACGCCGAGCTCTTCCCAAAGCCCCCTCCTATGAAAGGAGGATCCAAGAAGAGGTCCACAGAGGTATTGTGACTATCACCGGGGTATGGTCACGATGCGAGGATTGCGTACACACAGGCTCACAGTTGACGAGCTCGTCGAGGAGGAGCCCTCAAAAATACCTCGGTCGGTGGGCGGGGGCGAAGTGCGGGGAAAAAATAAAGGTGGCAACAATCTGGGGCCGACCTTGACGGCGACCCAACCCGAAGATGGCGAGGACGAAGGTCCCAACGCTATGGAGCAGGTCTATGCCATTACCGGCTCCTCGAGCAACGACAGCAGGTCGTCGTTAAAAAATGAAGCTCGGAGGCCGGCCCCCGAGGAGCCGAAGAACAAGCGACTCCGGGCGGGTGAGGACATCGTGTTCTCCAAAGACGACCCGGTGCCCAAAATCATGCCCCACCAAGACGCCATCACGATACAAGCCGTGGTGGGCAACAAGAACGTCCACCGGGTCTACATTGACATCGGTGCCTCCGTCAGTATTATCTTCCAGAGCTGTCTGGATAAACTTGAGGTCGGAGGAATTCAAATACATCCCGCTCCCTCCCAGTTGCGGAGCTTCACTCAGGAGGCGGTTCAACCCGAGGGCGTCATTACCCTTCCGGTCACCGTAGGACGTGCTCCCAGGTCGGTCACCAAGGCCATTCAATTTTTCCTCGTCCGAGCTCCTTCTCCGTACAACATCATCCTGGGGAGAGACTGGCTCTATGCCACCAAGGCCGTCTGCTCGGTATACCACCACCATCAAGATACCCACCCGGTGGGAGTGCTAAGCATCGGGGTGACCAAATGGCAGCTAAAGAGTGCTACGAGTCTCAACCCAAGATGTAGCCTTGTCCTGCATAGCAATTATAGAATCCTCGAGGTCGCTACCTCGGGACGACGACCAAGACCTCCAGCTATACGACGACGACCCCTCCAAAGTTGTCAAGGTCGGCGTCCAGGGCCCAACTGATATTCGGCAGAGTGTCATGCAACTTCGAGGAATACAGGATGTGTTCGCGTGGTCCCCACTCGATATGACCGGAATGTCACCCGAGCTCATAACTCATCGCCTCAACATTGACCCGGCTACAAAACCGGTTCGGTAGAAGAAGAGGTGTTTGCGGCGAGCGCAACCAGTCATAAGAGACAGTGACTCGACTCGGAAGGCCAAGATCTTGTTCAAGTCATACCCGACACGGATGGCTAATCCAGCTTGTTGTTCGAAAGCCGAGGAGGGATGGCGCGTGTGTCGACTACACCGACCTCAACAAACACTGCCCGAAAGATTGCTATCCCTTCCCCGACATTGACAAGAAGGTGGAAGCACTGGTGGGCCATGAGACCTTCAGCTTCCTAGATCTATACAAAGGGTACCACCAAGTCCTAATGAGCCCGGAGGACGCCCCAAAGACAACATTCATCACCGACTTTGGTGTCTTCGCATACCGGAAGATGCCTTTCGGCCTGAAAAACGCTGGGGCTACCTATCAAAGAATGGTGGACACCATATTCAAAGATCACATTGGGCAGATCGTCGAGGTCTACGTCGACGACATCGTGGTCAAGAGTCAAAAAACGGAGAGCTGCGCCGACGACCTCAGAACTATCCTTCAACTCCTCAGGCCGGCCAACCTCAAGCTCAACCCACAAGTGTACATTCATGGTGAGGACGGAAAATTCCTAGGATCTTGGGTTTCTCAAGAAGGCTCAAGGCAAATCCCACTAAGGTGAAAGCAAGGCTTGACATGCAAGTGCGAAGACCATCCGGAGATCCACAAACTCACTTTGGGTGTCTAGCCGCCTCAGATTCTTATCTCGGTGCCGAGAAGCGACTTCCTTCTTCAAGATCTTGAGGAGAGCTCCGGACTTCGCTGGCGGGAGGAACACCAGTCGTCTTCACGCACCGAAAGAATCTCGAGCTCCTCTTTTCCTCTCTTGTGCTTGCCTCGATGAGGCAATCAGTGTGATATTGGTCCGGGATGAGGTCGGACGACAACACCCATCTACTTCATCACCGAGCTCTCAAAGGACCGGAGACAAGGTATACCACCTCGAAAAGGTAGCATCGGCCTTGGTGAGCAAGCGACGCCTCGACCCTACTTCCAAGCCCATTCCGTCCGTGTACTAACCGACTTACCTTTGAGACAAGTCTTGTCAAAGCCGTAATCATCCGGACGTATAGCCAGTGGGCACTGGAGCTCGGCGAACACGACATCTCGTCTCCCCAGTGCCGGCCATAAAGGGCAAGCTCGTGACTTCTTGGTGGAGGCCAAATTCACCAAGGTCGGCTCTACCAAATGAGGTCGCCCAACGCCCCCCCCACAATGGAAGAATCCACCCTTAATCCGCGATGATTCTTTGGCGGATGTACGTGGGCGGAGCCTCATGCAAACAGGCAATGGAGCGAGCATCCTCCGTAGGGAAAACATATGTTAATCCTCGCCCGAGGATCCATCTTGATATTTAATTCACCATACATTGATTATAAACCTAGCATGCGTCTATATAATTAAATCGCAACACGTTGGAGTTTTCACGTGTTTACCTTTGATCCGAAGAGGTCGATGGAGCGAGATGAAAGGATCGAGCGGATCGGACTCGTGCTTTGACCTTCCGGATCAGTATCCCGATTGCCCAATCTCCAACGTCGGTGAGGGCGATCTATGGAGAATGCTTGAAAAATCACCCAATACTCTCTTTCACAACTTTCAAATTCTCTCTCAATGGACAATGAGGGGGCCGAAATTCTTGTGTGAATTATGTGAGCATTAACCTAGACTTTATCTCATACCTTATATTTATAATGCACTACCTTAATCCCATATGGAAATTACCATATTCCTATATGGAAATTACCATAATCCTATATGGAATATTACCATAATCTTAGGATTATTTCCATACTCTCAGGATTATTTCCATACTCTCAGGATTATTACCATAATCTTATATGGAAAGGATCTATGCATATACCATAAATATAATAATATCCTTGTGGATAAAGAGAACAAAATCTTGCCATAGAGAGCTACTAGGGGCGCCGATTTTCTTGAGCTACGGGCCTGGATGGGCCAGCCCAGGGATCAAATGCAAGGAATAAAGATGGGCCTCAAATAAATTAATTATCTTATGTTCAAATGAACATAAATTAATTTATAAACATTTATTCATGCCACTAGAGAATAAATCTTGACTTACCCCTTTATTACCGAAGTTGAGTCGGGCTTGCACTTAGACATTCTGAATCCCGTATTTAAGATATCGAACGTCCATTAATCATTTATAGCAATCATTCGCTTAAAACGATTAATAACATTATTTCCTTAAGTAGTACCACTCAACCTTATTATTGTACTTGAGCTAACTCAACCTCGCAGGGTTTAGTACAATAAACCTTTGAGCTCCTTAAGGGGCGTCATCATCCTAAACGGATACGGTGACTCGACATGATAACTAGCGTGACATACAAGACGCCACCACCCAAGATGCGGAGAATCTTGGGTTAGAACATATAACCCTCACTCATAACAAGTCAAAGTGATGGTCAAGAACTCATACTCACCTAATACCTTATCGAGGTTTAGATCATCGTAAGTCACCGAGATCTTGGTTCTTCACGACGGTCGAAAAGAAGAACACATCTCGGTGTGATCCTTCAATACGTCGAGACGTACCGGCATAGACAAGCAACTAAGTCAAGTCACTTCTTATCTATATCGCAGCCTAAACCGACAACTCGTCCTTAAGTCGTCTCACCAGTGAAACTTTTATATCTCATTAAGCTTGACCAATCATACGGACTTACGTGATCTTCTACACATCGTATGATCTAACTTATATATGAGATAAGGGACACGATATATGCAATCAAGTATTCAAAATGATAGGAGATTGTAATAGTGGTAGCAGAAACATTGTATACAAGCTCAACCAAACCGCTTTCAAGATAAAAATCCAACAATCTCCCACTTATACTAAAGCAAACTTTTAGTATACAATGTGTCTTTCTACTAGCTATTACAAACAACCATCACTTTGCTTCTCCCACTTATACAAAAGTTTCCTTTCTAAGTGGGTGCCATCAGCGCAATCCAAGTCCTCTAACGTGTCCATCGTAGACTTTTGCGGCGCTCTTCGTGAATGGATCCGCTAGATTTTCCGTCGTATCAATCTTTTCAATCAACACGTCCACCTCGCCTAACGATTTCTCGTATGACATGGTACTTTCTCTCTATGTGTTTGGTCGCCTTGTGGGTCCGTGGTTCCTTCGAGTTTGCATCGCACGAGTTATCACAAGAAACTATGATACTCTTGGACAAACCAGTACCACATCTAGATCCATGAGGTAGTTCTTGAACCATACAGCCTCCTTAGAAGCCTCCGGCGGCTACATATTCGCTTCCATGGTAGAGTCCGCAATGCATCTCGCTTTGCACTCCGCCAGATACGGCTCCACCTCCCAAGGTAAACACATAGCCCGAGGTTGACTTTTTCTCATCACGGTCGACTTGGAAATCGAGTGCAGATAACCCAAAGGCATTAGACTATCGCATGGTAAACTAGCCTATAATCTCGAGTCCTTTTCGGTGCTTGAGTATATGCTTTATCTTGCAGTCCAATGAGCTTGTCCGTGGTTAGGCGATATCTAGCTACTATGCCTACCGCATAGCGTATATCGGACCTCGTGCATAGCATTGCGTACATGAGACTTCCTACGGCAAGTTGCAGGAACTTGTCTCATTCCTCTATCTCCTTGCGGTCATAGGTGACTGCGTTTTAGATAAAGGAACGCCATGTGCGAAGGTAGCAATCCTTTCTTGGCGGTGCGTACTAAACGAGTAATCACAAGATCAATGTAAGACGCCCGAGATAAGCTCAACATTTTCTTCTTGCGATCTCGGTAAACCTTGATCCCAAGAATGTACGCATCTCCTAAGTCTTTCATTTGAAACCGATCGGATAGCCAACTCTTTACGCCTCGATAACGACTTCACGTTGTTGCCAACTAGAAGGATGTCATCTACATAAAGTGCAAGAAATACCACATCACCGCTGACATCTAACCGATACACACAACTCTCGCTAGGCAACCTGGGTAAATCCATGGGACTTTACTACCTCGTCAAAGCGTAAGTTCCATGATCGGAGGCTGCTTAAGCCCATAAATGGACTTCTTACACTTCCATACTAGATGCTCTTCACCCTTTACCACATAACCTTCTGTGTTGTCGCATATAGATGTCTCTACCTTCCTCAAGGTAACCGCTTAGAAAAGCGGTTTTAAGATCCATTTGCCAAACCTCTAGGTTCGAGTGGGTTGCTATGGCTAGAAGAATTACGATGGACTTGAGCATTGCTACGGTGAAAAGGTCTCATCGAAATCGATGCCCTCAACTGAGTGTACCCTTTCGCCACAAGCACGGCTTTGAAAGCGAAACCTCTCCATCGGAATCTCTTGCTCTTGTATATCCACTTACTACCTATGGCTTCCTTACCATCCGGTAGAGGTGTCTTTTCATATACATCCATAGCGTTATGGACTCCATTTCTAAGTCCATAGCGGTGTGCCATCTTGCATCAATATCTTGTATCGCCTCCTGTATGTCCATGGGTCGATTATTGCATGTTAAATCACCGGGACTAAATCCAAGATTCACCCACGAACATAAATCGCTCGGGTTGACGAACAACCCTCCCACTACGACGAGGTTCTCAGCACAATGGCAATGGTGGGTGCGAGATACTTGTGGTTCTCTAACTGCACAACTTGCGTGTAGGTACCACTTGCGGTCGGTATCTCCAGTGGAACTCGACCCACTTCAATTTCTTGAAGTATCGTGTCGATCCTCCCACTGACTCGACATCTCGCACCTTCGCCTAATCGGTGGTGGAATACGATCATCTTCTAATTCTTGAAGAATGATTTCAACTTTGGACTTATGATTTTTCATATAATCCTCTTCTAAGAATCGGGCATTAGTGCTAATAATGACCTTCCGATCCTTAGGACTATAGAATAAATCACCTTCGTTCCTCTAGGATAGCCAATAAACGACCTTGCGTCGGATCTAGCCTCCAACTTGTCGCCTTCTTGTTCAAAGACTTTGGGATCGCCCCATATCCTTATGTGGCTTAAACCGGGCTGCGCCCAAACCACAACTCGAAGGGGTCTTTTCGATCGACTTGGACGGTACTAGATTTAGCAAGTATGCCACCGTCTCTAAGGCATACCCCGTAACTAAATAGGCAATGTTGCATAGCTCATCATTGATCTAACCATTTCTAAAAGAGTCCTATTTCTTCGCCTCGACACACCATTTTGTTTGTGGTGTGCCCGTGAAGCGCTTGTTGGGAGGTAATCCCACACTTCACTAGATAGTCCATAAACTCGTTCTCGAGGTATTCGCCACCGCGATCGAGCGCAGCGACTTGATACTTTACCTAGCTTCGCTCCACTTCCGCCTTAAACTCTTTGAATTTCTCAAAGCATTCGCACTTGCGGTGAAGCGGTATACGTATCCGCACCTCGAGTAATCGTCAATGAAAGTGACAAAATACTCGTACCCTCCACGAGCTTGTGTGGACATCGGTCCACACAAGTCAGAATGGATTAACTCCAACATTTCTTTGGCTCTATAACCCTTCGCTTTGAAGGGTCTGGTCGACATCTTACCTTCTATACAGGATTCGCAGATCGGGAACGAGTGTGGTGAGATTACCTAACGCTCCATTCTTAGCCAGTCTTTGGATCCTATTTAGATTGATGTGACCTAATCTAAGATGCCAGAGAAAAGTAGAGTCATCTTGCGAAGAAAACTTTCTCTTTTTAGGGTTTGATGAAGATGCAACATAGTTATAGGTATTATGTTTTGCAGAAATAGTATAAAGCGAATTATATAAGGTGCCAACACAGATAACTTCGTCATTTCTTATGATAGAAACACCACTATCAAAAATAACAGAATATCCATGAGTAAATAATTTCGAAACAGAAACAAGGTTCCGCCGAAAATCCGGCACATATAAAACGTCTTTCAAAACTAAAACTGTGTCCCAAAACATAAAGAACATCTCCAACCGCAATGCGACTTCGACTTTCGCGCGTTGCCCATGGAGATCGTTATCTCGCCATCAAACGACTCCCTTGTCCGCAGAACCCTCGCAAGGTGTAACAAACATGATCGATTCTGCCAGTATCTACTACCCAAGAATGGGTAGAACAAGTCGCTAAACATGTTTCACATTAAAGCAAACTACGCGTACTTGAGCCTTGAGCATAGGGCACTTGGCCTTCCAATACCAGTCTTCTGCACTTGAAGCACTTGCCTTTCCTTTGGCTTCTGACCTCCGTGGCAACCATGTTCTTGCTCCCATTACTCCCACTATTTCCTTGCCTCTACCACCTTTGGTACCCCTTTTCTATTTCCATTTTGCGATGAAAATTTTGGGCCCTTAGATGTGCTAGCAAGAGCATGTGCTCCTTTTCCCATAACTCCTTCCGCAAAGAACGAGGTCATTAAGCAACCGACTAAGTGTAAACTCGGTCTTGCTCATGATCGCATTCATGCGAAAGTTCTCAAAAGACTTGGGCGGTATTGAGGATGATATCGACTTGGCTTCACACAATACCTCCTCCCAACCGATCAAGACTATCCATGAGATGAGTCATGGGGAGACATGTTCATGGACCGAACTTCCTTCTTCCATCTTACACGCCAAGATTTCTCTCATTGTGTGGAAGGATCGTCCGATCCGATCGCCAAACTTACTCTCTAGACTCGACCAAATATCGCCGCGTCTACCATCGATCGATGTCAAGCAATTACAAGCCTTTGGACATAGTAGTCATCATATAGCATTTAGCCATATTGTTTGACTTATTCCAAAGTCCGCCGACTCGCGCTCATTAGTCGATCGTCGATGAAGGGCATCGGGTTTAGGAGTAGTGAGAACAAACATGTGTTCTTCAATGATAAGAACATATTCCATGTTTCGCTTCCACTCGATAAAATTTGGACCGATAACGGATTTTGTGCGAGCATATTGATAATCGGCGTAAGAGACATATCCGAAACGATAATGTAAACACATAAGCATACGATCGCATATAATTGTGAATAATAATATTGTAACCTTTTGATAAAACAATATTAATCGAAACCTCCAATCGCCCAAGGAATCCCACATGCAAGCCACGCGTGTGGACGTTTACACATGAACCCCCGACCCGCACTAAAATATACCTTTTAGTCGTTTAATTTCAATCCATGTCAACTTATCCTTATGACAAATGAAATTAACGATTGGACCTTACTGAACCACATCACTATCGCAAGAAGGGACTTGGCATGAAGTTGTACTGAGGTGATGTCTAAGCATTGACCACAATTTTAACAACAGAAAATGAATTCTTAGAATTGGCATACTCACTCGGACCATACCGCTTCCAATTCAAATTCTTTTGTTATCTCTTTTTATATCTATTTCTAGAGAACTTATGAAAATCACACATGCAAGCCACGCTGTGGGCGTTTACATGAAACTCCCACTTCTCAATAGATTTAAAAGTTTTATTTAGAAATCTCATCTAACAAACTTATGATAAACAAAGGCAAGCAAGCCACGCGGTGGGCGCTTTACTCACGGTCGCCTCACTTTGTTTAGAGATCAAAAGGTGGAGGTCTTGACATTTTAATTTGAAAAATTAATTTGTCGGGTTGCTTGCTTAGTCTTTTTATTCAAAAGGTTTGTCCATGTAGATCACGTAATCCTAGCATGCTTTTCTATAGAACTCAACATGTAAAACATGCTCGCAGAAATTCTAAAATATGCTTGATAAGCGATAAACCTAGCATGCTTACTATGCGCGTCCAATTACGTAAAACACTTAAAGGTTTGTCAACGTAATATAAACATACATAGCATGCTACCGCATAAATTAAACATCCACGACATACGCATATGAACGATAAAAATAAAATAAAACGCTCATCGCGCCCAATCGTGAAACCTGCACATTTAAATCTAATCTATTACATAGATTTACAAAGTGCAATTAAACTTGAAAGGGCCTCGCGTGCACGGCACGGACCGGATTCAACAAATGGGCCTCGCGTGGGCACGGACCGAAAAAAGCGGGTTGGGCGAAAACGGTGCGGGCGGGTCGGTCCAATCTGGCCGGGCGCGCTGAGGCGAAGGCCCACCGCTACCACTCTTGTCGCCGCTGCTCGTGTGTCCTCGCGGGCTACCTCGCGTCGCTAATGCGATCGTGACCCGTCGAGCACGCGTGCGCGGCTACGCCCCGAGCGCCGAACATCTGCCGTGAGATGTCGCCGCCAACGGCCGAAACTTCGCGATCGTGAGTGCGCTTTCATGCGCCGGGTTTCGCGCGCGAACGCGCCCGCCGCCGCTAGCTCGCTCGCTCGCTTTGCTTCGCGGCCGTATCTCGCGACCGCTTGCTCACTCGCGTGGCGTCGGGGATCTCGTCGTGACGCACGCCCGTCGCCAGCGCCCCTCGCAATCGCCTCGCGACCGAGATACCGCCTGTGGGCCGCCGAGACACTGTTTTCCCGTCGTTTCGTTCTTCGTTCTTTCGTCTTCGTTCTTCTTTACGGATAAGATTTACGAATAAAATCTAATCTAACCACGGATTTTCTCGTGGTGAAACAACAACATCCGACAAAATAATAAACGAGCCACGATGAACCATGATCCATAATTAATAAAGCGCACGTAATAATCAAACGTGAATTAATCCAACAGAGCCAAGATTCTAATCCCGTGCTCGATACCAATGTAGGAAAACATATGTTAACCTCGCCCGAGGATCCATCTTGGATATTTAATTCACCATACATCGATTATAAACCCAGCATGCGTCTATATAATTAAATCGCAACACGTTGGGTTTTCACGTGTTTACCTTTGGATCCAAGAGGTCGATGGAACGAGATGAAAGGATCGAACGGATCGGACTCGTGCTTTGACCTTCCGGATCAGTCCCGATCGCCCAATCTCCAACGTCGGTGAGGACGATCTATGGAGAATGCTTCGAAAATCACCCAATACTCTCTCATCACAACTTTCAAATTCTCTCTCGATGGACAATGAGGGGCGAAATTCTTGTGTGAATTATGTGAGCATTAACTAGACTTTATCTCATACCTTATACTTGTAGGAAAACGATGTTAACCCTCGCCCGAGGATCCATCTTGGGTGTTTAATTCACCATACATTGATTATAAACCCAGCATGCGCCTATATAATTAAATCGCAACACGCTGGGGTTTTCACGTGTTTACCTTCGATCCGCCGAGGTGGATCGAACGGGATGAACGGATCGAACGGATCGAGACTCGTGCTTTGATCTTCCGGATCGTGTCCCGATTGCCCAATCTCCAACGCCGAGTGAGGACGATCTATGGAGAATACTTCGAAAATCACCCAATGCTCTCTCAACAAAAATCTCGAAAATTCTCTCTCAAATATGATGAGATGACCGAAAATCTTGCTTGTAATTTGTGAGTGTGTCCTAGACATTATCTCATACCTTATATTTATAATGCACTACCTTAATCCTATATGGAATGTTACCATAATCCTATATGGAATATTACCATAATCCTATATGGAATATTACCATACACTTAGGATTATTTCCATACTCTTAGGATTATTTCCATACTTAGATTATTTCCATACTCTCAAGATTATTACCATAATCTTATATGGAAAGGATCTATGCATATTCCATAAATATAATTATATCCTTGTGGGATAAAGAGAATAAAATCTTGCCTTCGAGAGCTATAGGGGCGCCGATTTCCACAAACAGCATGGGCCTGGATGGGCCAACCAGGATCAAATGCAAGGAATAAAGATGGGCCTCAAATAAATTAATTATCTTATGTTCAAATTTAACATAAATTAATTTATAAACATTCGATCATGCCACTAGAGAAAGAATGTCGACTTACCCTTTATTACCGAAGTTGAGTCGGGCTTGCACTTAGACATTACGAATCCCAGATTTAAGATATCGAACGTCCATTAATCATTTCTAGCAATCTGATCGCTAAACGATTAATATCCTTATTTCCTTAAGTAGTACCACTCAACCTTATTATTGTACTTGAGCTAACTCAACCTGCGCAGGTTTAGTACAATAAACCTTTGAGCTCCTTAAGGGACGCCATCATCCTAAACGGATACGGTGACTCGACATGATAACTAGCGTGACATACAAGATCGCCACCACCCAAGATGCGAGAATTGGTTAGAACATATAACCCTCACTCATAACAAGTCAAAGTGATGGTCAAGAACTCATACTCACCTAATACCTTATCGAGGTTTAGATTATCGTAAGTCACCGAGATCTTGGTTCTTCACGACGGTCGAAAGAAGAACACATCTCATCGTGATCCTTCAATACGCCGAGACGCATCAAAGATAGACAAGCAACTAAGTCAAGTCACTTATCTATCTATCGCAG
This sequence comes from Salvia rosmarinus, assembly GCA_036937905.1. Classification (NCBI taxonomy): domain Eukaryota; kingdom Viridiplantae; phylum Streptophyta; class Magnoliopsida; order Lamiales; family Lamiaceae; genus Salvia; species Salvia rosmarinus. The sequence goes on from CM072821.1 coordinate 33,493,375, forward strand.
CCTAAACCGACAACTCGCCCTTAAGTCGCCTCACCAGAAACTTTTATATCTCATTGCTTCGACCAATCATACGCACTTCGTGATCTTCTACACAATCGTATGATCTAACTTATATATGAGATAAGGGACACGATATATGCAATCAAGTATTCAAATCGATAGAGATTGTAATAGTGGTAACAGAAACATTGTATACAAGCTCAACCAAACCGCTTTCAAGATACAAATCCAACAATCTCCCACTTATACTAAAGCAAACTTTTAGTATACAATGTGTCTTTCTACTAGCAATTACAAACAACCATCACTTTGCTTCTCCCACTTATACAAAAGTTTCCTTTCTAAGTGGGTGCCATCAAGCGCAATCCAAGTCCTCTAACGCCCCGACGTAGACTTATTGCGGCGCAGCTTTAGTGAATGGATCCGCTAGGTTATCCGTCAGATCAATCTTTGCAATCAGACGCCCCTCGCCTAACGATTTCTCGTATGACATGGTACTTTCTCTCTATGTGTTAGGTCGCTTTGTGGGTCCGTGGTTCCTTCGAGTTTGCCATTGCACCGAGTTATCACAAGAAACTATGATACTCTTGAGCAAACCAGTACCACATCTAGATCCTCGAGGTAGTTCTCGAACCATACCGCCTCCTTAGTAGCCTCTCAAGCGGCTACATGTTCGGCTTCCATGGTAGAGTCCGCAATGCATCGCTGCTTTGCACTCCGCCAGGATACGGCTCCACCTCACAAGGTAAACACATAGTCTGAGGTAGACTTATTCTTATCACGGTCACTTGAAACCGAGTCTCAGATAACCCAAAGGCATTAGACTATCTGCATGGTAAACTAGCCTATAATCTCGAGTCCTTTTCAGGTACTTGAGTATATGCTTTACTGCAGTCCAATGTGCTTGTCCAGGGTTAGACTGATATCTAGCTACTATGCTTATCGCACAGCGATATCGGGCTCGTATGTAGCATTGCATACATGAGACTTCCTACGGCGAAACGTAGGAACTTGTCTCATTTCCTCTATCTCCTTTGCGCTCATAGGTGATCGCCTTTAGATAAAGGAACGCCATGTCCGAAAGGTAGCAACCTTTCTCGCGGTCTGCATACTAAAACGAGTAATCACAAGATCAATGTAAGACGCCCGAGATAAGCTCAATATTTTTCTCTTGCGATCTCGGTAAACCTCGATCCCAAGAATGTACGCTTCATCTCCTAAGTCTTTCATTTGAAACCGATCGGATAGCCAACTCTTTACGCCCGATAACAACTTCACATTGTTGCCAAATAGAAGAATGTCATCTACGTAAAGTGCAAGAAATACCACATTACCGCTGACATCTAACCGATACACACAACTCTCGCTAGGCAACTGGTAAATCCATAGACTTTACCACCTCGCCCAAACGTAAGTTTCATGATCTTGCATCATTGTCTTCAGATCGCCTCCTCAGTATGTCCATGGGTCGATTATTGCATGTTCGCTCGACTAAATCCAAGATTCACCCACGAACATAAATCGCCGGGTCGACGAACAACCCTCCCACTACGACGAGGTTCTATGACACAATGACAACGGTGGGTGCAGATACTTGTGGTTCTCTAACTTGCACAACTTGTCGTGTAGGTACCACTCAGACGGCCGGTATCTCCAATGAACTCGACCCACTTCAATTTCTTGAAGTATCCGTGTCGATCCTCCCACTAGACTCGACATCTCGCACCTTTGGCCTAATCGGTGGTGGAATACGATCATCTTCTAATTCTCAAGAATGATTTCAACTTTGGACTTATGATTTTTCATATAATCCTCTTCTAAGAATCGGCATTAGTGCTAATAATGACCTTCCGATCCTTAGACTATAGAATAAACCACCTTCGCTCCTCTAGGATAGCCAATAAACAACCTTTGCGCCGATCTAGCCTCCAACTTGTCGCCTTCTTGTTCAAAGACGCAGCCGGATCGCCCCATATCCTTATGTGGTTTAAACCGGCTTCATACCAAACCACAACTCGAAGGGGTCTTTCGATCGACTTGGACGGTACTAGATTTAGCAAGTATGCCGCCGCCTCTAAGGCATACCCCGTAACGAAATAGGCAATGTAGCATAACTCATCATAGATCTAACCATTTCCAAAAGAGTCCTATTTCTTCGCCTCCCGACACACCATTTTGTGGTGTGCCCGGTGAAGTGCTACCGATGTAATCCCACACTTCACTAGATAGTCCATAAACTCGTTATCGAGGTATTCGCCACCGCGATCGACCGCAGCGACTTGATACTTTTACCTAGCTTCGCTCCACTTCCGCCTTTAAACTCTTTGAATTTCTCAAAGCATTCGACTTGCGCGAAGCGGTATATGTATCCGCACTCTCGAGTAATCGCCAATGAAAGTGACAAAATACTGCATTCTCCACGAGCTTGTGTGGACATCGGTCCACACAGTCGAATGGACTAACTCCAACATTTCTTTGGCTCTATAACCCTTCGCTTTGAAGGGTCCGGTCGACATCTTACCTTCTATATAGATTCGCAGATCGAACGGAGTAACCGTGAGATCACCCAACGCCCATTCTTAGCCGCCTTTGGATCCTATTTAGATTGATGTGACCTAATCTAAGATGCCGAGAAAAGTAGAGTCATCTTCGAAGAAAACTTTCTTTTTAGGTTTGATGAAGATGCAACATAGTTATAGGTATTATGTTTTGCGTAAATAGTATAAAGCTTAATTATATAAAGTGCCAACACGTATAACTTCGTCATTTCTTATGATAGAAACACCACTATCAAAAATAATGTAATATCCATGAGTAAATAATTTCAAATGAAACAAGGTTCCACCGAAAATCCGCACATATAAAACGCCTTTCAAAACTAAAACCGTTGTCCCAAAACATAAAGAAACATCTCCAACCGCAACAGCCTTTCGCTGCTGCCTATGGAGATCGTTATCTCGCCATCAAACAGCCTCCTTGTCCGCAGGAACCCCGCAAGGTGTAACAAACATGATCGCTATACCAGATCTACTACCCAAGAACGGGTAGAACAAGTCGCTAAACATGTTTCACATTAAAGCAAACGGCGCACTGAGCCTCGAGCATAGGGCACTTGGCCTTCCAATGCCCGGCCCTTGCCGCACTTGAAGCACTTGCCCTTCTCCTTTGGCTTCTTCAAGCTCCTGGCAACCATGTTCTTGCTCCCATTACTCCCACTATTTCCTCGCTTTACCACCTTTGGCACCCCTTTTCTATTTCCATTTTGCAACGGAAATTTTGGGCCCTTAGATGTGCTAGCAAGAGCATGTGCTCCTTTTCCCATAACTCCTTCCGCAAAGAACGAGATCATTAAGCAACCGACTAAGTGTAAACTCGGTCTTGCTCATGATCGCATTCACGCCGAAGTTCTCAAAAGACTTGGCGGTATTGAGGATGATATCGACCTGTCTTCACAATACCTCCTCCCAACCGATCAAGACTATCCATGAGATGAGTCATGGGAGACATGTTCATGGACCGAACTTCCTTCTTCCATCTTACACGCCAAGATCTCTCTCATTGTGTGGAAGCGATCGTCCGATCCGACCGCCCAAACTTACCTCGAGACTCGACCAAATATCGTCAAGGCTCACCATCGATCGATGTCGCAATGCAAGCCTTTGACATCGTAGTCATCATATAGCATTTAGCCATATTGTTTGACTTATTCCAAAGTCTCGCCGACTCGCCGCTCATTAGTCGACGCGCAAGAAGGCATCGGGTTTAGGAGTAGTGAGAACAAACATGTGTTCTTCAAATGATAAGAACATATTCCATGTTTCGCTTCCACTGATAAAATTTGGACCGGATAACGGATTTTGTGCGAGCATATTGATAATCGCGAAGAGACATATCTCAAACGATAATGTAAAACACATAAGCATACGATCGCAAATAATTCGTGAATAATAATATTGTAACCTTTGATAAAACAATATTAATTGAAACCTCCAATCGCCCAAGGAATCCCACATGCAAGCCACGCGCGTGGACGCTATTACACGAACCCCCACTGCACTAAAATATACCTTTTAGTCGCTTAATTTCAATCCATGTCAACTTATCCTTATGACAAATGAAATTAATGATCGACCTTACTAGACCACATCACTATCACAAGAAGGACTTCATGGAAGTTGTACTTGAGGTGATGTCTAAGCATTGACCACAATTTTAACAAAGAGAAGATGAATTTTAGAATTGGTATACTCACCTGACCATACCGCCCAATTCAAATTCTTTTGTTATCTCATTTTATATCTATCACTAGAGAACTTATGAAAATCGCACATGCAAGCCACGCTGTGGACGCCACACATGAAACTCCCACTTCTCAATAGATTTAAAATGTTTTATTTAGAAATCTCATCTAACAAACTTATGATAAACAAAGGCAAGCAAGCCACGCTGTGGATCGCCACTCACAGCAAGGCCTCACTTTGTTTAGAGATCAAAAGTGGAGGTCTCGACATTTTAATTTGAAAAATTAATTTGTCGGGTTGCTTGCTTAGTCTTTTTATTCAAAAGGTTTGTCCATGCATCACGTAATCCTAGCATGCTTTTCTATAGAACTCAACATGTAAAACATGCTCGCAGTAATTCTAAAATATGCTTGATAAACGCGATAAACCTAGCATGCTTACTATGCGCATCCAATTACGTAAAACACTTAAAGGTTTGTCAACGTAATTTAAACATACATAGCATGCTACCGCATAATTTAAACATCCACGACATGCATATGAACGATAAAATAAAATAAAACGCTCATCGCGCCCAATCGTGAAACCCGCACAATTAAATCTAATCTATTACATAGATTTACAAAGCACAAGATTTAAACTTCGAACGGGCCTCGCGTGCACCCGCACGGACCGGATTCAACACTTGGGCCTCGCGCGCACGGGCACGGGCCGAATCTCGAAAACGGGTCCGCCGTGGTCGCCCATAAGAGTGCCGGGCCGCGCTAGGGCTAAGCCCGCCAGGCGCCACCACCGCCGCCGCCGCCCGCCTCGCTGGCCGCCTCGCTGTCGCTAACGCGACCGCGACCCGCCGAGCACGCTGCGCACGGCCACGCCCAAGCGCCGAACGCCCGCCGAGAGATCGCCGCCGCCGCCGCCAAACCTCGCGATCGCGAGTCCGCCGCCAAGCGCCGGGTTTCGCGCGAACGCGCGCCCGCCGCCCGCTAGCTCGCACGGCCGCACCGCTGGGTAATCCTCGCGATCGCGAAGTTCGCCGCTAAGCGCCAGGATCCCGCGAGAACGCGCCCTGTCGCCGCAGCCCTCGCGATCGCTTTTAGCGATCGCGAGACTCGCCATGAAACCACCCGTAGACAGCCGAGAACCGTTTTTCCCGCTGCTTCGCTCTTCGCTCGCTCGCTCGCTCTTTTTACGTATAAGATTTACATAAAAAAATCTAATCTAACCACGGATTTTCTCGTGGTGTAAAACAAAACCAACAAAACAAACGAGCCACGATGAACGACAAATCCACAATTATAATAACGCACGAATAATCAAACGTGAATTAATCCAACAGAGCCAAGATTCTCGATCCCGTGCTCGATACCAATTGTAGGAAAACGATGTTAACCCTCGCCCGAGGATCCATCTGGGTGTTTAATTCACCATACATTGATTATAAACCCAGCATGCGCCTATATAATTAAATCGCAACACGCTGGGGTTTTCACGTGTTTACCTTCGATCCGCCGAGGTGGATCGAACGGATGAACGGATCGAACGGATCGAGACTCGTGCTTTGACCTTCCGGACCAGTATCCCGATGCCCAATCTCCAACGCCGAGTGAGGACGATCTATGGAGAATGCTTCGAAAATCACCCAATGCTCTCTTCACAAAAATCTCGAAAATTCTCTCTCAAATGAGAGAGATACCGAAAATCTTGCTTGTAATTTGTGAGCATGTCCTAGACATTATCTCATACCTTATATTTATAATGCACTACCTTAATCCTATATGGAATATTACCATAATCCTATATGGAATATTACCATAATCCTATATGGAATATTACCATACACTTAGGATTATTTCCATACTCTTAGGATTATTTCCATACTCTTAGATTATTTCCATACTCTCAAGATTATTACCATAATCTTATATGGAAAGGATCTATGCATATTCCATAAATATAATTATATCCTCGTGGATAAAGAGAATAAAATCTTTCCTTCGAGAGCTATAGGGGCGCCCGATTTTCATACAAGTTACGGGCCCGGACGGGCCAAACAGGATCAAATGCAAGGAATAAAGATGGGCCTCAAATAAATTAATTATCTTATGTTCAAATTTCGTAACATAAATTAATTTATAAACATTCGATCATGCCACTAGAGAAAGAATGTCGACTTACCCTTTATTACCGGTTGAGTCGGCTTGCACTTAGACATTACGAATCCTCAGATTTAAGATATCGAACGTCCATTAATCATTTCTAGCAACTGATCGCTAAACGACAATATCCTTATTTCCTTAAGTAGTACCACTCAACCTTATTATTGTACTTGAGCTAACTCAACCTCAGGGTTTAGTACAATAAACCTTTGAGCTCCTTAAGGGACGCCATCATCCTAAACGGATACGGTGACTGACATGATAACTAGCGTGACATACAAGATCGCCACCACCCAAGATGCGAGAATTGGTTAGAACATATAACCCTCACTCATAACAAGTCAAAGTGATGGTCAAGAACTCATACTCACCTAATACCTTATCGAGGTTTAGATTATCGTAAGTCACCGAGATCTCGGTTCTTCACGACGGTCGAAGAAGAACTCATCTCACCGTGATCCTTCAATACGCCGAGACGCATCAAAGATAGACAAGCAACTAAGTCAAGTCACTTCTTATCTATACCGCAGCCCAAACCGACAACTCGCCCTTAAGTCGCCTCACCGTGAAACTTTTATATCTCATTGCTTCGACCAATCATACGCACTCGTGATCTTCTACACACCGTATGATCTAACTTATATATGAGATAAGGGACACGATATATGCAATCAAGTATTCAAATCGATAGAGATTGTAATAGTGGTAACAGAAACATTGTATACAAGCTCAACCAAACCGCTTTCAAGATACAAATCCAACAATCTCCCACTTATACTAAAGCAAACTTTTAGTATACAATGTGTCTTTCTACTAGCAATTACAAACAACCATCACTTTGCTTCTCCCACTTATACAAAAGTTTTTTCTAAGTGGGTGCCATCAAGCGCAATCCAAGTCCTCTAACGCCCCGACGTAGACTTATTGCGCAGTTTTAGTGAATGGATCCGCTAGGTTATCCGTCAGATCAATCTTTGCAATCAAGACGCCCCTCGCCTAACGATTTCTCGATGACATGGTACTTTCTCTATGTGTTAGGTTGCTTTGTGGGTCCGTGGTTCCTTCGAGTTTGCCATCGCACCGAGTTATCACAAGAAACTATGATACTCTTGAGCAAACCAGTACCACATCTAGATCCTCGAGGTAGTTCTCGAACCATACCGCCTCCTTAGTAGCCTCTCGGCGGCTACATGTTCGGCTTCCATGGTAGAGTCCGCAATGCATCGCCGCTTTGCACTCCGCCAGATACGGCCCACCTCACAAGGTAAACACATAGTCCGAGGTAGACTTATTCTTATCACGGTCACTTGAAACCGAGTCAGATAACCCAAAGGCATTAGACTATCTCGCATGGTAAACCAGCCTATAATCTCGAGTCCTTTCGTGTACTTGAGTATATGCTTTATCGCAATCCAATGTGCTTGTCCGTGGTTAGACCGATATCTAGCTACTATGCTTATCGCACAACAGATATCGGCCTCGTATGTAGATTGCATACATGAGACTTCCTACGGCGGAAACGTAGGAACTTGTCTCATTTCCTCTATCTCCTTTGCAAATATAGGTGATCGCCTTTAGATAAAGGAACGCCATGTCCGAAAGGTAGCAATCCTTTCGGGCGGTCCGCATACTAAAACGAGTAATCACAAGATCAATGTAAGACGCCCGAGATAAGCTCAATATTTTTCTCTCTGCGATCTCGTAAACCTCGATCCCAAGAATGTACGCTTCATCTCCTAAGTCTTTCATTTGAAACCGATCGGATAGCCAACTCTTTACGCCCGATAACAACTTCACATTGTTGCCAAATAGAAGAATGTCATCTACGTAGTGCAAGAAATACCACATTACCGCTGACATCTAACCGATACACACAACTCTCGCTAGGCAACTGGTAAATCCATAGGACTTTACCACCTCGCCCAAACGTAAGTTTCATGATCTTGCATCATTGTCTCAGACGCGCCCTCAGATGTCCATGGGTCGATTATTGCCTGCTCGCTCATTCTCGACTAAACCACGATTCACCCACGAACATAAATCGCCGGGTCGACGAACAACCCTCCCACTACGACGAGGTGCTATACACATAATGACAACGGTGGTGCAGAACTTGTGGTTCTCTATCTGCACAACTTGTCGTGTAGGTACCACTTGTACGGCCGGTATCTCCAATGGAACTCCACCCACTTCAATTTCTTGAAGTATCCGTGTCGATCCTCCCACTAGACTCGACATCTCGCACTTTCGCCTAATCGGTGGTGGAATACGATCATCTTCTAATTCTCAAGAATGATTTCAACTTTGACTTATGATTTTTCATATAATCCTCTTCTAAGAATCGGCATTAGTTCTAATAATGACCTTCCGATCCTTAGACTATAGAATAAACCACCTTCGCTCCTCTAGGATAGCCAATAAATGCCTTTTGGCCGATCTAGCCTCCAACTTGTCGCCTTCTTGTTCAAAGACGCAGCCGGATCGCCCATATCCTTATGTGGTTTAAACCGGCTCATACCAAACCACAACTCGAAAGCGGTCTTTTCGACCGACTGACGGTACTAGATTTAGCAAGTATGCCGCCGCCTCTAAGGCATACCCCGTAACTAAATAGGCAATGTAGCATAACTCATCATAGATCTAACCATTTCCAAAAGAGTCCTATTTCTTCGCCCGACACACCATTTTGTCAGGTGTGCCCTGTGAAGTGCGCCGGGATGTAATCCCACACTTCACTAGATAGTCCATAAACTCGTTATCGAGGTATTCGCCACCGCGATCGTATCGCAGCGACTTGATACTTTTACCTAGCTTCGCCTCCACTTCCGCCTTAAACTCTTTGAATTTCTCAAAGCATTCTGCACTTGCGCGAAGCAGTATATGTATCCGCACTCTCGAGTAATCGCCAATGAAAGTGACAAAATACTGCATTCTCCACGAGCTTGTGGACATCGGTCCACACAGTCGAATGGACTAACTCCAACATTTCTTTGGCTCTATAACCCTTCGCTTTGAAGGTCCGGTCGACATCTTACCTTCTATACAGATTCGCAGATCGAACGGAGTAACCGTGAGATTACCCAACGCCCATTCTTAGCCGCCTTGATCCTATTTAGATTGATGTGACCTAATCTAAGATGCCGAGAAAAGTAGAGTCATCTTGCGAAGAAAACTTTCTTTTAGGGTTTGATGAAGATGCAACATAGTTATAGGTATTATGTTTTGCGTAAATAGATAAAGCTTAATTATATAAAGTGCCAACACGTATAACTTCGCTATTTCTTATGATAGAAACACCACTATCAAAAATAATGTAATATCCATGAGTAAATAATTTCAAACAGAACAAGGTTCCACCGAAAATCCGCACATATAAAACGCCTTTCAAAACTAAAACTGTTGTCCCAAAACATAAAGAACATTCCAACCGCAATGCCTCGACTTTCGCCATGCTGCCCATGGAGATCGTTATCTCGCCATCAAACAGCCTCCTTGTCCGCAGAACCCCGCAAGGTGTAACAAACATGATCATTATACCAGATCTACTACCCAAGAATGGGTAGAACAAGTCGCTAAACATGTTTCACATTAAAGCAAACGGCGACTGAGCCTCGAGCATAGGGCACTTGGCCTTCCAATGCCCGCCTTGCCGCACTTGAAGCACTTGCCCTCTCCTTCGCTTCTTCAAGCCTCCGTGGCAACCATGTTCTTGCTCCCATTACTCCCACTATTTCCTCGCTTTACCACCTTTGGCACCCTTTTCTATTTCCATTTTGCAACGGAAATTTTGGGCCCTTAGATGTGCTAGCAAGAGCATGTGCTCTTTTCCCATAACTCCTTCCGCAAAGAACGAGATCATTAAGCAACCGACTAAGTGTAAACTCGGTCTTGCTCATGATCGCATTCACGCCGAAAGTTCTCAAAAGACTTGGCAAGGTATTGAGGATGATATCGACCTCGCTCACCGCCAATACCTCCTCCCAACCGATCAAGACTATCCATGAGACGAGTCATGGGAGACATGTTCATGGACCGAACTTCCTTCTTCCATCTTACACGCCAAGATCTCTCTCATTGTGTGGAAGCGATCGTCCGATCCGATCGCCCAAACTTACCTCGAGACTCGACCAAATATCGTCGCGCTCGCCATCGATCGATGTCAGCACCGCAAGCCTTTGGACATCGTAGTCATCATATAGCATTTAGCCATATTGTTCGACTTATTCCAAAGTCCGCCGACTCGCCGCTCATTAGTCGACGCGCCGAAGGGCATCGGTTTTAGAGTAGTGAGAACAAACATGTGTTCTTCAAATGATAAGAACATATTCCATGTTTCGCTTCCACTGATAAAATTTGGACCGGATAACGGATTTTGTGCGAGCATATTGATAATCGGCGAAGAGACATATCTCAAACGATAATGTAAAACACATAAGCATACGATCGCAAATAATTCGTAATAATAATATTGTAACCTTTGATAAAACAATATTAATTGAAACCTCCAATCGCCCAAGGAATCCCACATGCAAGCCACGCGTGGACGCTATACACACGAACCCCCACTGCACTAAAATATACCTTTAGTCGCTTAATTTCAATCCATGTCAACTTATCCTTATGACAAATGAAATTAATGATTGACCTTACTAGACCACATCACTATCACAAGAAGGGACTTCATGGAAGTTGTACTGAGGTGATGTCTAAGCATCGACCACAATTTTAACAAAGAGAAGATGAATTTTAGAATTGGTATACTCACCTGACCATACCGCCCAATTCAAATTCTTTTGTTATCTCATTTTATATCTATCACTAGAGAACTTATGAAAATCGCACATGCAAGCCACGCGTGTGGATCGCCACACATGAAACTCCCACTTCTCAATAGATTTAAAATGTTTTATTTAGAAATCTCATCTAACAAACTTATGATAAACAAGGCAAGCAAGCCACGCGTGTGGACGCCACTCACAAGGCCTCACTTTGTTTAGAGATCAAAAGTGGAGGTCTTGACATTTTAATTTGAAAAATTAATTTGTCGGGTTGCTTGCTTAGTCTTTTTATTCAAAAGGTTTGTCCATGCAGATCACGTAATCCTAGCATGCTTTTCTATAGAACTCAACATGTAAAACATGCTCGCAGTAATTCTAAAATATGCTTGATAAACGCGATAAACCTAGCATGCTTACTATGCGCATCCAATTACGTAAAACACTTAAAGGTTTGTCAACGTAATTTAAACATACATAGCATGCTACCGCATAATTTAAACATCCACGACATGCATATGAACGATAAAATAAAATAAAACGCTCATCGCGCCCAATCGTGAAACCCGCACACTTAAATCTAATCTATTACATAGATTTACAAAGCACAAGATTTAAACTTCGAAAACGGGCCTCGCGTGCACCGCACGGACCGGATTCAACACTGGGCCTCGCGCACGGGCACGGGCCGAATCTCGAAAACGGGTCCGCCGTGGTCGGCCCATAAGAGTGCCGGGCCGCCAGGGCTAAGCCCGCCGCGCCCCCCGCCGCCGCCCGCCCGCCTCGCTGGCTGCCTCGCGGTCGCTAACGCGATCCGCGACCCGCCGAGCACGCTGCACGGCCACGCCCAAGCGCCGAACGCCCGCCGAGACATCGCCGCCAGCGCCAAACCGCGATCGCGAGTCCGCCGCGCCGCGTTTCGCGCGCCGCGCGCCCCTGCCGCCCGCTAGCTCGCACGGCCGCCGCCTCGCGGGTAATCTCGCGATCATGAAGTTCGCCGCTAAGCGCCAGGATCCCGCGAGAACGCGCCGCCTGCCGCCGCAGCCCTCGCGACGCTTTTAGCGATCGCGAGACTCGCCGCGAAACCACCCGTAAACACCGAGAACTCGTTTTTCCCGTCGCTTCGCTCTTCGCTCGCTCGCTCGCTCTTCTTTTACGTATAAGATTTACATAAAAAAATCTAATCTAACCACGGATTTTCTCGTGGTGTAAAACAAAACCAACAAAACAAACGAGCCACGATGAACGACAAATCCACAATTATAATAACGCACGTAATAATCAAACGTGAATTAATCCAACAGAGCCAAGATTCCGATCCCGTGCTCGATACCAATTGTAGGAAAACGATGTTAACCCTCGCCCGAGGATCCATCTTGGGTGTTTAATTCACCATACATTGATTATAAACCCAGTATGCGCCTATATAATTAAATCGCAACACGCTGGGGTTTTCACGTGTTTACCTTCGATCCGCCGAGGTGGATCGAACGGATGAACGGATCGAACGGATCGAGACTCGTGCTTGACCTTCCGGATCGTATCCCGGATGCCCAATCTCCAACGCCGAGTGAGGACGATCTATGGAGAATGCACCGAAAATCACCCAATGCTCTCTTCAACAAAACTCTCGAAATTCTCTCTCTCAAATGTGAGATGACCAAAATTGTGCTTGTAATTTGTGAGCATGTCCTGACATTATCTCATACCTTATATTTATAATGCACTACCTTAATCCTATATGGAATGTTACCATAATCCTATATGGAATATTACCATAATCCTATATGGAATATTACCATACACTTAGGATTATTTCCATACTCTTAGATTATTTCCATACTCTTAGATTATTTCCATACTCTCAAGATTATTACCATAATCTTATATGGAAAGGATCTATGCATATTCCATAAATATAATTATATCCTCAGGATAAAGAGAATAAAATCTTTCCTTCGAGAGCTATAGGGGCGCCGATTTTCTTACAAGGTTATGGCCCGGACGGGCCAAATTTGTGGATCAAATGCAAGGAATAAAGATGGGCCTCAAATAAATTAATTATCTTATGTTCACCCGTAACATAAATTAATTTATAAACATTCGATCATGCCACTAGAGAAAGAATGTCGACTTACCCTTTATTACCGGGTTGAGTCGGGCTTGCACTTAGACATTACGAATCCTCAGATTTAAGATATCGAACGTCCATTAATCATTTCTAGCAATCGATCGCTTAAACGACAATATCCTTATTTCCTTAAGTAGTACCACTCAACCTTATTATTGTACTTGAGCTAACTCAACCTCGCAGGGTTTAGTACAATAAACCTTTGAGCTCCTTAAGGGACGCCATCATCCTAAACGGATACGGTGACTGACATGATAACTAGCGTGACATACAAGATCGCCACCACCCAAGATGCGGAGAATCTGGTTAGAACATATAACCCTCACTCATAACAAGTCAAAGTGATGGTCAAGAACTCATACTCACCTAATACCTTATCGAGGTTTAGATTATCGTAAGTCACCGAGATCTTGGTTCTTCACGACGGTCGAAGAAGAACTCATCTCATCCGTGATCCTTCAATACGCCGAGACGCATCAAAGATAGACAAGCAACTAAGTCAAGTCACTTATCTATACCGCACCTAAACCGACAACTCGCCCTTAAGTCGCCTCACCGTGAAACTTTTATATCTCATTAAGCTTGACCAATCATACGCACTTCGTGATCTTCTACACACCGTATGATCTAACTTATATATGAGATAAGGGACACGATATATGCAATCAAGTATTCAAATCGATAGAGAGATTGTAATAGTGGTAACAGAAACATTGTATACAAGCTCAACCAAACTGCTTTCAATATACAAATCCAACACCGATTTTCTTGAGCTACGGGCACTGATGGGCCACCTTGTGGATCAAATGCAAGGAATAAAGATGGGCCTCAAATAAATTAATTATCTTATGTTCACCCTTAACATAAATTAATTTATAAACATTTATTCATGCCACTAGAGAATAAATGCCGACTTACCCTTTATTACCGGGTTGAGTCGGCTTGCACTTAGACATTACGAATCCTCGTATTTAAGATATCGAACGTCCATTAATCATTTATAGCAACTGATCGCTTAAAACGACATAACATTATTTCCTTAAGTAGTACCACTCAACCTTATTATTGTACTTGAGCTAACTCAACCCGCAGGGTTTAGTACAATAAACCTTTGAGCTCCTTAAGGGACGCCATCATCCTAAACGGATACGGTGACTGACATGATAACTAGCGTGACATACAAGATCGCCACCACCCAAGATGCGGAGAATTGGTTAGAACATATAACCCTCACTCATAACAAGTCAAAGTGATGGTCAAGAACTCATACTCACCTAATACCTTATCGAGGTTTAGATCATCGTAAGTCACCGAGATCTTGGTTCTTCACGACGGTCGAAAAGAAGAACACATCTCGCCAGTGATCCTTCAATACGCCGAGACGCATCAAAGATAGACAAGCAACTAAGTCAAGTCACTTCTTATCTATACCGCACCTCAAACCGACAACTCGTCCTTAAGTCGCCTCACCGTGAAACTTTTATATCTCATTAAGCTTGACCAATCATACGTGCACTTCGTGATCTTCTACACACCGTATGATCTAACTTATATATGAGATAAGGGACACGATATATGCAATCAAGTATTCAAAACAGATAGAGATTGTAATAGTGGTAACAGAAACATTGTATACAAGCTCAACCAAACTGCTTTCAGTATACAAATCCAACATCCTCCTCCTCGGCCCAGACAAACAAGAGGTGACCTATGCACTTCGGTTCACCTTCCCGACCACAAACAACAAGGTGGAGTACGAGGCGCTAATCTCAGGACTCCGCCTCGCTAAGGAATTGAAAGTGGATAAGATCTAGATCTTTGGAGATTCCCAGATCGTGGTGAACCAGGTGTTAGGCAAATACGAGGCCAAGGAGGACCGAATGAAGCAATACCTTGAGAAGGCAAAGGAGATGCTGACCTCATTCAGGTACTTCAGTATTCATCGTATCCCGCGAGGGGAAAACTGCCGAGCTGATATCCTCAGTAAGTTAGCTGCGTCGTCAACAAATCCACCAGTGGAGGAAGTTCACTCCAGAAGCATCACGGAGTCCCACATCGGCATCATCACCGAAGTAGAGCCGAACTTGATGTCTCCCATAAAGGCTCACCAAGACGGCGACTACCTCAAGATCGGCTCAAGCCAAAAGATGATGGCGAAATCCCGTAAGTACCTCATACACGAGGGCGCCTCATCGAAGTCTTACCTTCAACCCTCCCGAGGTGCCTCGGCCAAAAGAAGCCGACTACGTGCTCAATGAGATTCACGAGGATCTCGGAAGCCACATCGGGTCGCGAGCTCTATCAAAGAAGACGCGAGGTCGGGATATTACCGCCTACCTCATTCAAGATTCGCCGAGCTCGCAAAAGTGCCCGGCGCCGCCTTCACCCACGCCAAGAAGCTACCCTGCATCGATCCGAGCGCCCGCAGAGCCCGTGGCCTTTCATGCGCAGGGATCGACATCGCTGGTCCGCTTTGACCGAGCACCGTGTCGCCTTCGATACTTAGTCGAGGCCGTAGATTACTTCACAAAATGGGTCGAGGCCGAGCCACTTTCGAGCCTCACGGCGGTGAAGATCCGCACCTTCGTGTGGAAGAACATAGTCCGCCGCTCGCATACCGCACATTCTCGATCTCGGACAACGGCACCCGGTTCGACACAAAATTTCAAGGAATGATGTGAAGAGCCCGGATCGAGCAAAGTTTCACCTCGGTCGCACACCCGCAGCGAATGGTCGACCCGAGGTGACGAACCGCACGATCGCACAATGATTAAAGAAGAGGCTAGACCGAGCTAAGGGTGATTGGGCTAAAATCTCCCCAAGTCCTCCTCGGGTCTTCTGTAATCCACACCACGGACTTCGCACGGAGAAACCCTTTCGCTTGGTCTACGGGACCGAGGCCATCATACCTGTGAGAGATCAGCACCAAGCCCGCACTCTTCACTTCGACCAGATCGGAACGAGGAAGACTGCGCCAACCTTGATGCTCTCGAGGAGAACACGAGCTCGCCTTCATAAACGAAGCCAAATACAAGGGCCAGTCGCACGATACTACAACAAAGGGTCAAAGCCTCCGCACTCAAGTAGGCGACCTCGCCCCACGAAATAATGAAGCCAAGAGAGCCGAAAGGCTTAACAAGCTAGATCCGACATGGGAAGGCCCATACCGCGTTCACGAGGACCTCGGCAAAGGGGCTTACAAGCTAGCTCACCTATCCGGTGCACTTATCCCCCGAACCTGGCATATCACTCATTTGAGGAGGTACTTTACATAGCTTCGATTTCAGATCAGCATCATGTTAGTCCCCTTATTGCTTTACCGAAGTGCGATGTTATTTACTTCTCAATAAAACACTTGTTTTTCTGAATAAGTATTCCACTTCGCCTCGTCTTATACATATGTGAACATCTATTTGGATATACCACATTTAAACCTTCACAAGGGGACGCCCTTACGAAGATGAAAAAACCCACTAAGTAGGGTACTCACTAAGCGCAGACTCATAGATTACTCATTAAATTGAACGCCTAAGTGCAAGGCATACAAGCAACTCATTAAATTGAACGCCTACATGCAAGCATACGGATCACTCATTAAGTTGAAGTATCTACATGCAAAAGACATCCAGATCGGATCTCGCCAAATTATGCCCCTTTATTTGGGAAGATATACACTTCTGTATACAGTCTAAATATATTTACGACCAAAACGAAGTCCTAAGCTATGTTTGTACCTCTCAAGGGGGAAAATATACACTTCGGAACGAGTCTAAATACATTTAAGACTACATACAAAGTCCTGCTATATACAAACTCATTCGGGCTTCCGAGCTCCGCCACGGACTCATCAAGCCGCACCAGCTCGAACAAAATCTCCGGTCAATTATGAATACCCGGAACGAACTCGTGCTCTCCACCCAATCAATGAGGTCGACACCACCCCGCCCGCTCCGGGTACACTCGAGTCACGACGGTTCCGACCCGAGGGTATTCCTATACCCGAGGTCACACTCGCCCCTCGAGCCCGACGCCGCCAGATCACGACCGCCCCGACCGCCGCCTCCACACCGACCGATGTCCCGGGCACCTCCGACCGCCGAGGACCGCCTCGAATGCTCCTCTCACCGACCCATCACCGAAAGCACTTGCGTGATCGGCGAGCCGCCTCCTTCGGGTTCTTCTATTATCGACCGGAGGAGCCATGTGTAGACTCGGCGCGGGTTGGGGCATGCGTCGCTTACTTAACCATCTCGCACATCCGCACGCATTTCATGATGGAGTCGAGGCGCCTCTAAACTTTTGTCGTTAGGCCCTCCTCACGCCTCAAAGACCATGCCCTCCGCCAAGAAGCTCGAACTCGGCCGTCGGCCCGATATGGTAGTTCCACCCGATCGGTGGATTACCTTCTCATACTCGCATGCTCTTCCGAGATCCGAGCTAGCTCCTCCGTCGTCACCGAGCCGCTCGCATTGTATCGCCCGTCCTCGATCACATCGGCGATAAGTCCACCCCCGACTTCGAGTTGTATGATTCTTAGCTTTAGCGCCTCGCTCTCACCGGAGGCGGGCCACTGATCGACCTCTTGCATCTTCTTCTTCGTGTCGACGGATGATGCCGAAATGACATCCATACTGCCAAAACTCGAGTCACCTCGACGATCGACTCCTCCAAAATAGCACCTCCTCGCCCTTCTCAACTAAAGCACCTCGAACTTCTTTCGCCTTGGTCGCAGAAGTCATGATCAAGTCCAACGATGAGAAGCAAGTGCTAGAGATAAACAAGACAATACGCATTTCGAAAACGGTGTTTATTATTCAAAAGTGAAAATTTTACAAAGCGCTGGATCCTAGCGACCCTGCAGATCAGCCTATTACAGGGCCCACCGACCTGCTCCCCACCGCCTCACCGCCCCCCGCTCTTGCACTTGCCGTTCTGCGCAAGGCCCCTTCGGAAGGAAGCTCGGGCTCGGCTCCTCCTCTCCCGCATCCTCCTCCGCTCGGTAAGACCGGCAAGAAGCTCCCCTGAGTTCGTGATCTTCGCCCTCCTTGACCGGGCAACGGCCTCCACCGCCGAAGGAGGAGCCGGACGCCTGAGCCTCCGTATGGCGAAGACCCACCGACAATCACTCGGGCATAGTTCTTGTTCATCGTCTGGGTGGCGACCTCGACCCAGCCATGTTTCACTTTGTCGAAATCAGGCATCTGGGCCGCCAACCCCTCCAGGTGGTCCGACACCACCTTCGTCCGGAGTACGGCGGCCAGGTCGGAGATAAAGGAGGAGAAGGTCTCCGATTCGATGAGTCTGCTGGTGAAGGCCCTTAACATCGGCCCTTGACCCTCCAGCAAGGCACTCCTCTCCTCGACCATCTTCCTTCACCGCCGCCTCGCGACTCGAGCTCGGCCCGAGCCATCTCCAAGGCCCATGCCTTCTTCTTGAGGGCGGTCTCGGCGGTCTCGGCGGCCTTCTTTGCAGCCTCGGCCGCGGCCCTCTCGGCTTCGACGTCGCCGCTTGCAAAGAATGGCTTGCTGCCTCGGCGGCGATCTTTGCGGCCTCGGCAAATGATCTTTGCGCCCTCGGCAGCAGCCTCGGCTCCTCCTGACGCCTCATACCGAGAGACGCCTGGCAATATACCCGCAATGTGGTGTAGCTCCCCATCATCAAGTGACATCCCGAATTCAACATGGTCGAATGTATCACGAGGAAACATCAAAAATATAGAAGAGACCTATACCTTGGGGAAGGATATGGGAGGCGGAAGTCGGCGCCTCGAACGGTATCCGGCTACGAGTGTCCGTCGTCGAGGCCGGGCTTGACCTCGGCTGAGGTGCCGTCAGCAACAAGCTGAAGTCGTCCACCATCTCGGGCGCCTTGCCCGCCACCACCACGGGCGCTTGACCGGCTCGGCCCGCCGCTTCTTTCTTGGCGAGAACGGCGACTTTGCGGGGTCACCTCGGCCGCATCCACCGCCTTCTTCTCGCGAATCGAGCTTCACTGCAAAACAAGATAAGGAGTTGATAAGCACAAGAATACGGAAGTACATAAAAATAAGGATAGTGGGGGTGCCCTCACCCCGATCCGACCCAGGCCCAGGAGCCCCGGACCTATAAACACTCAGCTCGGCGTTGTTCAGGTCATCCTCGGCGAAATCAATGGATATTATCTCGTCAAGGTCGTTCAGCATCTTCTCTATGGGGCCCAGGGGCTTGATTTTCACGTCCTTCATCGCATCGAGGCCCCACTCATACCTCGGATGCCCCTCAGCCCGCAGGAAGAAGAAGTATGTACCTATTCTGCCAATGGGACACCTTCGAGGGAGCCGCTATCTTAAGCTTCTGCCGAGGAGACAGATAATAAACCCCTCCTATGGCCTTGACGCTAAAAAAGCGCATCAAGACCTCGAAGGACAACTCCTCCCCAACGCCATAGCAGGATAGCCCTAGCCCCACCACCGACCTAATGGAATTCGAGGTCAGTTGACATATGGGGATCTGGAAGTATTCTTGAAAGCAAAGGAAAATTGGGGCCAAAGGAAACCTAAGGCCAGCTATCAAGCTATCTACATACACAGTAATAAATCCCTCCGGAGGGGCCATCGCCCTATCATCCGGTCGCGGCAGGCACCAGCACGCCTCCTCCGGAATACGGTATTCCTTCGTTATCTCAAAAAGCTCCTCCAGCGTCAACCTCGACCTCGCCACGCCAACCCTAAGTTCGTCCCATACCGATGATACCGGCGGGACACTAGCACTAAGTCCTATGGACCTACCCAGGCGATTATAGCACATATAGTCCTTTATATCGGAGGACGAACGCCCAGAACCCGAGGCAGAACCAGAATTTTCAGAACGAGAAGGAGAAGATGAAGAATACATACTTACTTTTCGATGAGATGTTTGGCTCCTTCAACAAAGTTCAGAAAAAGTTGGAAAATTTTCGAAAAGTATAATCTCTGATGCAAAGTGTGGAAGAAGAAGTGAACAGTTGCCCTATTTGGGCCTATTTATGGGGCAAGTGGCGCCTAAAACTGCCGTTTCAACTTTCACACGTGCCTACCCGTGATTGGATGTGGAGTTGACGCGCACAGACACGGTTGAGAGCCCAACTACCACCGGCGTGTATGACGTACTTCACGGTAAGATGCACCGCCACCGATCGTGTGATGATTACGTTGACCTCATACGGCTCGGACCTCGGACCTCGTCCGCTTCCACATCCAAGAAGGTGGCACCTCAGCTAGGACCTCGGCGTCCTGCCAATGGACATCGCCCCCTACAAGAACATCTCCATCAAGCTCGGACCTCGGCGTCCTCTAGAAGTCGGCGCCGCTAAGGCCATACCTCGGCATCCCCCAGGAGGACGGTGTCACTCAGGACGGACCTCGGTACCATCCAGCATGATATCTCTATCCAGATCCGCCTCGTGTCGGACCTCGGCATCCTCCAGAAGAGCGGTGCCGCTCCAGATCGGACCTCGGTGTAACCTGTGCAGGGGTCCCTATCCAGGTCGGACTTCGACTTCCTATCGCAGCACATCTTTGTCAAACAACCGGCGACTCCAGCTCGGTCCCCAACAAGCGGCGCATGCCCGAACGCCAAACCGCTCACCCGGTTCAATCCAAGAGAACCGATCAAATCCGACACCAAAGAGATCGAAAACCTTCGAGAACAAGATCGGCCGAGAACATCATACCGCGACAGCGCGCATTCTTCACTTCACCGGCATGGCTGCTCCCGACTATTCGGGGGCTATGATGGGATATGGCCCAACCACACGGGTCCACCGACAGCCCAAACGAGCTGGACCTCGACATTAGTAGCGCCCACGCAGCTAAGCCCAAGCCCACCCTTCAAACCCTAATCAGCCCCCAAACCCTAATCAGCGCCACCTGCACGAAGGCCAAGGCGTCCCTGCGCGGAAGGCCAACAGTGCCCTATGAACAAGAGGAATCAGTCCTACACACGTAAGACTAAGAGTCCCTACATGGGAGGGATCGCCCCGCCTTGGGGCCCTCATATATGTATAAATAGGAGTTAGATCAAGGTAGAGGGTTAGTAACTTCTTGAATACTAAGAGCTTTTAGCTATACTCACTGTAATCAAAACATAGTGAAAGCATTGAGGAATCACTCCTCCGTGGACGTAGATCTCATTAACGATCGAACCACATAAAAACCTTGGTGTTCTTTACTGCTTTACATAAATCTTGCATACTAACATATATTAGATCTATCATTATATGGTTAATTGTTAAAAATTACACAAACTTAGTCATGATTTTGGTATTAAACACTTTCATATATTTTTACAATAATAACCTTTCAATGCATAACAACATAGACACAACTCTAACTTTATGTCAATCAAAAAAATGACGCCGAGAGTTTTTTGCACTTAGGTAGAGAATTTGATATGTACTAGTCACATACTCGAACAATGCCATATAAGTATTGAGATCGAAATGATGTCATTAAAATGTATTGAACATGTCTATTTTGCTACAAATTGAAAATTGATGTTATTATCGCAATAACTAATAAAACGTGTTGAAAAACAAAAAAATGGTAAAATTTCGTGAATGTTTCAGCAGTAATTATACTATCGTATTTAGTTGTGTTTGAATTCGAGTACTGGAGACAGGATCGACTCGGAGCTGCTGATGTGGTTCTCCCAAGCGGAGCTAATGCACGCCCGGTGGGCGATGCTGGCCGTGGCCGGAATCCTGATCCCGGAGTGGCTGGAAGGGCTGGGATTCATCGAGAACTTCTCGTCGTATGAGGCCGGCGAGAGGGATTACTTCGCGGACCAGACAACGTTGCTAGTGGTGCAGGTGGCGCTGATGGGGTGGGTAGAGGGGCGGAGGTGGGCGGACATGGTGAAGCCGGGGTGCGTGGACATGGAGCCCACGTTCCCGCAAAAGACGAAGCTGAAGCCTGACGTGGGGTACCCAGGGGGGCTGTGGTTCGACCCTATGATGTGGGGGCGGGGGTCGCCGGAGCCGGTGATAGTGCTCCGGACTAAGGAGGTCAAGAATAGCAGGCTTGCGATGCTCGCTTTTCTTGGCTTTTGCTTCCAAGCTGTTTACACCGGTGATTGAGAATTTGATGGCGCATATCGCTGATCCCGGCCATTGCAACATTCGCTCGGTTCTCTCTCAACTTTCCTACTTGAATTTAAAGTTTAAGTTGATCTTTTGATGACTTTTCTCTGTATTTTTGACAGGCTTTCACCACACATTGAGATGAGAGTATGACTTTGGAGGGAAATGGCTGAGGAACGTGATTTTGGTTATGGATAATGGGAACCTATATGTGCATGTGGAACCGCAAAAAAATATTGAATTGTTTCATTTTTAAAGTTATTGCTTGAAATATTGTAGTTATGCAATCTAGTGATATCAAATATACGCCATCTCCACTTGGTTAAAGCCTTTTAGGTTGAGTTTATCATAATCGATATTCTTGTGTGGTTTGCATATTGTTCTATAATAATAAAGTTTACTTAATGTACACTTTGGTCGACTGCAGATTTCTCTTGTTATGTGTGTCTACGTGTGTCATCTCTAATGTAAGTATCAATTGGTCGTGTTTCACAGTAAAGTTTACTATAAGTTTATAACACACGAAGAGACATATAATGTATTCTAATCAGAGTTAATATCAAAATAATCATTTTCATTTTATAAAAATAAAAAATTGCCACAAAGATTATAAAAAGGATTGAAAATAGCACCCTAAATTCACGAGTAAGAAGTATTTTAGTTGGGATCGGTGGAAAAATAGGCCAATTGATCGCTCCCTTTTTCACACGTAAAAGGTGTATATATAAGGTAAGTCGAGTATCGTATCCACAGGGATTGCAATCCGAAAACACATAAGCTAATTCAACAATAATTCATCATTATCCAAGCACAGAATTTGGGTTGTGAATTTTTAGGGCTTCAGATAATTAAATCCAAAGCAAAGGTAATAACAAGAAAATAAACTAAAGCAATAAAATATCAAGGAAACAAATATCAAGAAAGACTAACCCGAGGGATGCATTAATCCTATCCACAATGATGTTTATCCTACTTATTACTAACCATTTTAATCCAGACAAGATGGAAGATCACATATGTAGCCAACAACTTCGATTCGACAATTGTGACGAGTTGATTACTAATTTTCCCGACATCACATGCCTCTAGAGGAAAATAAGCAACTCAAAAGGATCACAAAGAATATGCTTCCTACGAATGTTCCTATCTCGCCATTTACTCGAGGCTTATCCGTGATCATACATTCAAGATCGATTGACAATTAAAACAGTTACGTAATTAACTGGCAACTATGATATGCATCAAAATTGATCAAAAATCAACACATATAAATAAGCACCAAGAATCATGAATCAATGCCTGGAAGGTAAATAACAACAGTAGGAATCACAACATATAGGATAGAATCATGCGAACCCTAGGATTAGAACAGAAATTAGCTAGACATAATTAACGACATAAAGTAAGAAATAATCATAACAACAGAAATTAAATTGATAAAACCCGTAGGGTGGTGTCTGAAGAACAATCGTTGGTTCAAATCCCAACGTCAACGGAAAACTGGAAAACGGTGGAATTCTTCGGACGAAAACGTTCCAATCGATAACAATGCTTAGAACAATTGCGTAACGATGGAAAACTAATACTAGAATTAATCTAAATCAAAGCTAGAACGAAATAAATGGAAAACTATGAAAACCGAGGAAAACGTGCAAAATAAGGTCCGGGTACGTTGGGCGCGAGGGTGAAGCCTACTTATAGATTAGGGCTGAAACCCTAATTTTGGGGTCTGCCGCCTCGCGCCGTGGCCGGGCTCATGACATGAGCTCGGTCGCGAGGTTCGGGCGCGTCAGGCGTTTCGCGTCCGAACTCCGAATTGCGATTCGCTTGCGCCTATGGACTCTATCGAGATGCTCTTTAACATTGTAAACTTTTCACATCCATATTTTTCATATCCATTTCATCATCTTTGGTTACATCTTTGCCTTATGCATCGATTATCACCTGAAAAGCCTACAAAACACCAAAGAGAAACCCCAAGAGCAGTATCTTCTAGAAATAGATAAAACATTAAGAATCGATACATAAACGCACATTAAATGATCTAAACTCATCTTTAAATATCAACAATAAACGTGTAAAATGCGCGTTTATCAAACCCCCCAAACTTAAAGCATTGTTTGTCCTCAAACAAAAACAGAACAGAAAGACAAACGAAAGATCAACGAGCGTAGCAAAGAGGATAACCATTATAAGCCTCAGAAACATATTAACGCTCAAAAACATTAGCGCACATGACGACGTTAGCCAACTCAACACAAACAACCATCGAGGGCAAAAACTCATTTAATTCAACCCTCACAACGGCATGTGTGTAAAATATAGGATACACTCAACTCATAAAGAAATGTAGGACGTGTATACACTCAACGATCAATGTAATGCAACATCTTACCATAGGCTTGCCGTTTCTCTAATATCTCCACCGCGTCGTTGTGTTCAAATAAGGATCAAAAAGGTCTTTTCATAGGTTATATTGTAGTCACATTGGTTAAGGTAGGATAATATATGGCTAAGTGACTCAAAAATATTCCAAGCACCCCCATTTATACTTTTCGACACATATGGACTTTGTCCATTTTCCTCTTCTTTCCCAACGTGCTAAATCGACGTTTTATGCCTCATAAGGTACCTATACTTTGATTAAAGACCCTTTATGCTCAACACTCATAGTGAACTTATCATATTTTTTTTTTCTAGAGCTTATAGGGTTTATCATTCACAACAAAGGTACTATTCTTCACCACAGATGTATTTTTCTAAAAGAAACTTTTCTCGTCATAACTATATCAAAATTTCAACCCTTTTGATTCCCATATCCATCATCACCTCCTATCATCCGGTTGTCGAAAGAAAAGTCTAATAAAGGCTCAAAGAAGGCGACAAATGGTATATATCATCGGGTTAGTGTTTGGGTGAATATGTGGTTAACAAAGATGGTCTTTATCCTTTCCAAATTGAAACACATATTGCGGTCTCGATACGTAAAAACGGCAAGTTCTAGAAGATAATCACATGCATGATATCACACAATTAACGAAGCAGATCAAGATATGTATCGGTGAAGCTCAAGTCTCACAGATAAGCAAATGGTGAAAACAACAAGCCTAAGCCATCTCACGTCATTCATGCGTCATTTTCTAACATATCATGTGCACTATCATTAAATTTCACAAAAAAATTTCTATCGTCATTGGCCACATGGATTAAAACAATTCACTTCAACTCGTTGATCGACCGACACAACAACGAAAAGAAAAACAAAAACACGACAAAAGCAACACAAACGAAAAACAAGACAAAACACGAAAACAAAACAAAGAAAACGTTGGGTTACCTCCCAACAAGTGCTTAATTTAACGTCTTTAGCTAGACCATCACATACCTCGCTCAATCCGGCGTTCTGGTAGCAACGGACTTCCTTCCAAAATTGTGAATTCCCTTGTATTTCGCATTCACCGTTGACCACCACTGAGCGTGGAAGTGCCCCCCCCCAAACTTGGATGATTCACTCGGAGTTCCATGCCGAGTCCACTTCTTCTTTCTCGCGTTCTTATCGACAGGTCGATTGCCCTCTAAGTATGCGACGTGTGTAGCAGCAGTAGTCGTGATCAAATAGCAGTCTACCGGAGGAATGTACGCGCGAATAACGGCTATTGGAGGTTCTTCGCGGTCGATCTCGCGACCGCTGGTCAGGTAGCTAGGCGTGTCAGCTGATGTGGCCTTCGTCATCGCGGTTGGGCTAGCAGCGCGACCGCCACAACAAGTCTCGGCACTGCCGCTCGATTGCTGTGGCCGAGCTCACTGTCGCGAGCTCGGTCGCAAGTTCCTTTGCAGCCCACTTTCGCCTCGCCTCGCCGGATGATTACGGATCCGTGCAGCTAGTCGACCAATCGATTCTCCATTACTTTCATGTGTTCGCCATAGCCGCCACAATAGACTCTAACTGTAATTTTCTCGCCAAGATCGCTTATAAATGAATTTCATCAGATCGCCATTTGTTGTATCGCTCTTCCACACTCGATTTCTTCGCCTCTTGAATCATTACATTACGAACAGCGAAACCTCACGGATGTTGCTTTGAAAAGTAATGGGGTTGGCATACGACGGATTATGATGATCTCTCGTTGTCGGGTTGTACGGATTCCATCCTCCTTGAACTGCTCGGTGGGAGGTGGATACATGTGATTTAACGGTTGGCCTCTTGAATGTGGGACAAGGAGTCCCATGTTCGCTCATTTGCGTTCATCTCGGTATACTTGGCGGTGAGCTGCACTTTGCTCGGGGCACTCCCATAGTTTGGAAGCCGCCATAACTTGTCGACCCTTCTCTCGTCTATTCTCCTTTGAGAGCTTTCGATCTCGGGATCTAAAAATATTTCATGAGGTCCCTGAGATCTTGTAAACATATACTACCTGAGAAAAGAGAGAATTCAGCTCTTGCAAAAATAAATAAATAATATAATATATAACTTGAATTAATAAATCCAAATCGTCAAATTATTCCTATGTAATCTTAATAATCCCGAAACGCGCCTAAAATTTGATCGCCCTTTTCACACGTAAAGGTGTATATATAAGGTAAGTCGGTATCGTATCCACAGGGATTGCAATCCGAAAACACAGAAGCTAATTCAACAATAATTCATCATTATCCAAGCACAGAATTTGGGTTGTGAATTTTTAGGGCTTCAGATAATTAAATCCAAAGCAAAGGTAACAACAAGAAAATAAACTAAAGCAATAAAATATCAAGGAAACAAATATCAAGAAAGACTAACCCGAGGGATGCATTAATCCTATCCACAATGATGTTTATCCTACTTATTACTAACCATTTTAATCCAGACAAGATGGAAGATCACATATGTAGCCAACAACTTCAGTTACGACAATTGTGACAGTTGATTACTAATTTTCCCTATTACTGTTACGTCTCTAGAGGAAAATAAGCAACTCCAAAAGGATCACAAAGAATATGCTTCCTACGAATGTTCCTATCTCAGTTACGACTCAAGGCTTATCCGTATCATACATTCAAGATCGATTGACAATTAAAACAGTTACGTAATTAACTGGCAACTATGATATGCATCAAAATTGATCAGAAATCAACACATATAAATAAGCACCAAGAATCATGAATCAATGCCTCGAAAGGTAAATAACAACGAGGGAATCACAACATATAGGATAGAATCATGCGAACCACAGGATTAGAAATGTAAATTAGCTAGACATAATTAACGACATAAACTAAGAAATAATCATAACAATGAAATTAAATTGATAAAACCCGTAGGGTGGTGTTCGAAGAACAATCGCTGGTTCAAATCCCAACGCCAACGGAAAACTAGAAAATGGTGGAATTCTTGGACTAAAACGTTCGAATCGATAACAATGCTTAGAACAATTGCGTAATGATGGAAAACTAATACTAGAATTAATCTAAATCAAAGCTAGAACGAAAATAAATGGAAAACTATGAAAAGCGAGGAAAACGTGCAAAATAGGTCTGGGTGCGTTGGGGGCGGGTGAAGCCTACTTATAGATTAGGGCTGAAAACCCTAATTTTGAGGTCTGTAGCCTCGCCTGTGGCGGGCTCATGACATGAGCTCGGTCATGGAGGTTCATGGCGTTACAGGCGTTTTCGCGTCCGAACTCCAGTGCGATCCGCTTACGCCTATGGACTCCTATCGCTACTAAGACTCAATCATTTATCTTTTTTAAAATTTATTAGTTTTTAACCAACTGAACCGATAGTGATAGATTTTGTCAAATTTTTGTTGTATGCGTGGGTGCGGTTGTTACAATTTGAGATGGAGCCGAAACTTTTAAATGGACAAAGAATGAAATAAAAGAAAAGGAAAAGAAATGAAGAAATAGGAACCAAAAAATGTGAAGATAGGAAATATTGGAAAGCTGAAGTAACAAAATGTCTAATGGGATATGGCCCAACCGCTCAGGCCCACTGGCAGGCCCAAACGAGTTGGGCCTGACCTAATGGACGACCCTACACGGTTAAACCTAAAGCCCAAAGATCCAAACTCTATTCGAGACCAAGTCAAAGGCGGAATTGTGGATCCGCTTATGGAAGGAGATCGTGATCGTGATCGCTATGGAAGAAGATCGTGATCCCACAAATTGAGGATCCAAAGACATCGTTAGAGATCCACAAACATGTATAAATAGGGGTTAAGTCGACGGTAAAAGGGTTAGCAACTTGTTGAATACTAGAGCTTTTAGATACACTCATTGTAATCCGATTATAGTGAAAGTATTGAGGATCATCACCTCCGTGGACGAGATCTCATTCTCGATCGAACCACGTAAAACTCTTGTGTTCTTTATCTTTTCTTAAATCTCGTATATTTACATACACTAGATTTATCATTGGCGCCGTCTGTGGGAACATTTTGAACAAAAAGCTTCGTTTTCCTACAACTCAATGGCAAGAACTCGTGCAAACGCTAGCACCGCCGGAGGAGCTGACAACAACCGCGCCGAGGATGATCAAGTAGTCACACAGCGCCGCGAAAGGGGATTGCGGACGCCACCAGCGGCAACACACCTGAGGGTTACATGGAGAACATTCCCATACACCCTCAGGATCGCCGCCCTAACAAAGAGGAAGATGCCGACCTCAATACCGGTGAACAGGCGGTTCACCGATCTCATGAGGTCCTCGGCCAAGCCGTATCCGAATTCCTCAACGCCAATCTCGTCCAATTCCAGAGTTTCCTCAACCAGAGGACAAACGGAGCGGGCACCTCAAGAGCGCCCGAACTGGCGGTTACGGGCGCCCGAGGTCGTTCGCCCCTCTGAAGTGATCAACGCTCACCTCGGCGTGATAGCCGAGAACACGTAAATCACCCCGTCGCCCGAAGTCAATCATCACGGCGGGACGATCGCAACCATTCATCCCTGCGCCGCCCGCGGAGTCGCTCACCACCTCGGCACGCCATCCAGGGAGCCGAGCGGGACAGAAGAGAGGAGAGGCGGAGCCGAACTCCCCCTCGAAGAGATGATAGACGCCGTTATCGGTCTCCCACCCCTCCAGAGAGAGATGGCAACGAGCTTCCGGGGTTCGACCGGCATGGGAAGATCATCTCTCCTTTCTCCAGGGAAATCCTGGATACGCCCCTGCCCCAACGATATAGGGCACCCAACATCGCTACTTACGATGGCCTCGGGGACCCCTCCGACTTCCTTTTCGCCTACACCACTAACATGGCGAATCAAGGAATGGAAGATTTTCATATGTGCAAAATCTTCCCCGAGGTGCTGATCTCCAACGCCCGATGTTGGTTCACCTCGCTCCGCCAGAACAGCATACATTGCTTCAAGGATCTTATGGATCAGTTCAAATGGCGCTTCTACCAGAAGATGCCACATCAGCAACCGTCGTCCGATCTGCTCACTATCCACCAAGGACGGGACGAGACGATGTTTAATTTCGTCTCAAGGTTTATCAAGGAGTCCCTCAAGATTGATGAGAGTAACGATCTTTACATCATCAATGCGTTCAAAAATGGGATCCGACCTGGCGCCCTGAACAAAGAGATCACCAGAGAAAAGCCGAAGACGGCGAGCCGCCTCTAGACTCTGGTTGACAATTACGTTAAAGGGGATGAGTCAGATCGCAAGAAGAGAGAGACCCGGGACGAGCAGAAGGTCGAGAGGAAGAGGCCAGACGATCGAGGAAGGGGCACTGATCGTCGAAGTGCCTTCGACAGGATCAAGAAAGGCCCGATGGAATCCAGCCGACCTCGCCAAACCACGTGGCAACGCACCTCATCTGCTCAAATCGAGGGCAGAAATATTCGAGCTTCATGCTGAGCTCTTCCCGAAACCCCCTCTCATGAACGGAGGATCCAAGAAGAGGTCGACGGAGAAGTATTATGATTATCACCAAGGGTATGGTCACAATACCGAAGATTGTAGAAACTTGAGCTCGCAGATCGACGAGCTCGTCAAAGGAGGAGCGCTCAAGAAGTACCTCGGCCGACCTAGGCCGGGGAATAAGAAGCGCAGAGGAAAGAATGGAGGTGGTAACAACTGCGGGCCGACCTCGACGGCGACCCAACCTGAAGATGACGAGGACGATGGTCCCAACGCCATGGAGCAAGTCTACGCCATTACCAGATCGCTTCTAGGACCATTTAGGTCGTCGTTGAAAAATGAAGCTCGGAGACCGACCCCCGAGGAGCCAAAAAATAAACGACTCCGGGAAGGTGAGAACATCGTGTTCTCCAATGACGACCCAGTGCCAAAGATCATGCCCCATCAAGATGCCATTACTATACAAGCCGTGGTGGGCAACAAGAACGTCCACAGAGTTTACATTGACATCGAGCCTCACGAGATTATCTTCCGTAGTGCTGGACAAACTTGAGGTCGGAGGGATCCAAATACATCCCGCACCATCCAAACTCCGGAGCTTCACTCAGGAGACGGTCCAACCAGAAGGCGTTATCACCCTTCCGATCACGGTGGGACGTGCTCCCAAGTCGGTCACCAAGGCCATCCAGTTCTTCTTCCGAGCTCCTCTCCATACAACATCATCCTGGGGAGAGACTGGCTCTACGCCACCAGGCCGTCTGCTCGGTCTACCACCACCATCAAGATACCCACCCGGTGGAGTGCTAAGCATCCAGGTGACCAAACGGCAGCTAAGGAATGCTACGAGTCTCAACCTGTGACGTGGCCTTACCTCGTGCCCAAGAACTACGTAAACCTCGTGTCTGCCACCCCGGGATGATCTAACTGACGACCTCCAATTATACGATGACGACCCTTCCAAGGTCGTCAAGGTCGGCACCCAAGGTCCAACTGACATTCGACAGCACGTCGTGCAGCTTCTTAGGGAATACAGGGACGTGTTCGCATGGTCCTCACTCGACATGACCGGAGTGTCACCCGAGCTCATCACTCATCGGCTCAACATCGACCCGGCAACCAAACCAGTTCGACAGAAGAAAAGAGGGTTTGCGGCAGAGCGCAGCCAGGTCATAAGAGACAAGGTGACCCAACTCCAAGAGGCCAAAATCCTATTCGAGGTCAAGTACCCGACCTGGATGGCTAATCCAGTCGTGGTCCGAAAATCGGGAAGGGGATGACGCATGTGTGTCGACTATACCGATAGGGGTGAGCATTCGGATTTCAGTTTGGATTTTTGCCTAATCCGAACCGATCCGAAAATTCAATTTTGAGAGGAAAGCAATCCGATCCGAATCGAATATCCGGAAATCCGAAATCCAAAAATCCGAAAATTTTATAAAAATATCCGAACCGAACCGAAAAATCCGAAATTATGAAAAATTCAAAAATCCAAAACCAATTTTTGTTATTTCTTATATATATTTATATTAGATTTAAAAATATTTAAATAAAATATTATTATTATATATAAATTATATATAATTCGAATTTTTGGATTTTTTCGGATTAAAAAAATCCAATCCGATCCGAAAATCCAAATTTTGGAAAATGTCAATCCGATCCGAACCGAAAATCCGAAAAATCCGAACCGAATTTTAAATTTCGGATTGGTTCGGATCGGATATTCGGATTCGGTATTTTGCTCACCCCTATATACCGACCTCAACAAACACTGCCCAAAGGATTGTTACCCCCTCCCTGATATTGACAAGAAAGTGGAGGCACTGGTGGGCCACGAAATCTTCAGCTTCCTGGATCTGTACAAAGGATATCACCATGTCCTGATGAGTAAGGAGGATGCTCCAAAAACGGCGTTCATCACTGACTTTGGTGTCTTCGCGTACCGAAAAATACCCTTCGGCCTAAAAAATGTCGGAGCTACCTATCAACGGATGGTGGACGCAATATTCAAAGATCATATCGGGAAGATCGTCGAGGTCTACGTCGACGACATCGTGGTCAAGAGCCAAAAAACAGAAAGTTGCGCCGACGACCTCAAGACTATCCTCCAACTCCTCAGGTCGGCCAACCTCAAGCTCAACCCTCAAAAGTGCACGTTCATGGTAAAGACGGGAAAATTCTTGGGATGTTGGGTTTCCCAAGAAGGCTTGAAGGCCAATCCCACCAAGGTGAAGACGATGCTTGACATGCAAGTATCAAGACAATCCGTGAGATCCATAAACTCACGGATGCTTGGCCGCCTCACCAGATTCTGTCCCGCCGCCGAGAAGCAACTTCCTTTCTTCGGGATCTTGAGAAGAGCCGGACTTCGCTTGGAAGGAAGAGCACCATGTCGCTTTCACCCAACCGGAAAGAGTACCTCGCCGACCGCCCACACCGTCCGTCGAGGCGAAGGCGAGCTCTCTTTATACCGCCGCCTCGACGAGGCAATCGGTCTGATCTTGGTGCGAGATGAGATCGGCCGACAGCTCCCTATCTACTTCATCAACCGAGCTCTCAAAGGACCGGAGACTAGGTATACCAACTTCGAAAAATTAGCGTTGGCACTGGTGAACGCCAAGCGACGTCTCCGACCTTACTTCCAAGCCCATTCAATTCAGGTACTGACTGACTTACCCTTGAGACAAGTCTTGTCAAACCCGTAATCATCGTATGATAAACAAGCTGGTATTGGAGCTCGTGAGCATGACATCTTATACTCACCCAGACCGGCTATAAAGGGGCAAGCTCTAGCTGATTTCCTGGTCGAGGTGAGGTTTACCGAGGTCAACCCCACCAAAGAGATCACTCCGACCCCCACTCTCACAACGGAGGAACCTATCCTTGACCTACACGAGGGCATGGCGAGATGTACGTGGATGGAGCTTCGTGCAAACGGGTAGCGGAGGCGCATCTTGCTCCTCGGCCCGAAAATCAAGAGGTAACCTATGCACTTTTACCTTCCCGACCACAAATAACGAGGTGGAGTATGAAGCCTTATCTCGGGACTCCGTCTCATGAAGGAATTGAAAGTGGAGAAGATCCAAATCTTTGGAGATTCCTGTGTCGTGATTGTTGGATTTGTATCTTGAAAGCGCTTTGGTTGAGCTTGTATACAATGTTTCCTGTTACCACTATTACAATCTCCTATCCGATTTGAATACTTGATTGCATATATCTCGTGTCCCCTTATCTCATATATAAGTTAGATCATACGAGGTGTAGAAGATCACGTAAGTCCGTATGATTGGTCGAGCTTAATGAGATATAAAAGTTTCACAATTGAGACGACTTAAGGACGAGTTGTCGGTTTGGGCTGCAGATAGATAAAGTGACTTGACTTAGTTGCTTGTCTATCTTTGGTGCGTCTCGACGTATTGAAGGATCACGAAGGAGATGAGTTCTTCTTTCGACCGTCGTGAAGAACCAAGATCTCGGTGACTTACGATGATCTAAACCTCGATAAGGTATTAGGTGAGTATGAGTTGCGACCATCACTTTGACTTGTTATGAGTGAGGTTATATGTTCTAACCCAAGATTCTCCGCATCTTGGGTGGTGGCGGTTCTTGTATGTCACGCTAGTTATCATGACGAGTCACCGTATCCGCTTAGGATGATGACGTCCCTTAAGGAGCTCAAAGGTTTATTGTACTAAACCCCGCAGTTGAGTTAGCTCAAGTACAATAATAAGGTTGAGTGGTACTACTTAAGGAAATAAGGATATTAATCGCTTAAGCAATGATTGCTAGAAATGATTAATGGACGCTTGATATCTTAAATACGGGATTCAGAATGTCTAAGTGCAAGCCCGACTCAACTTCGGTAATAAAGGGTAAGTCAGCATTCTTTCTCTAGTGGCATGATCGAATGTTTATAAATTAATTTATGTTCTGGGCTGAACATAAGATAATTAATTTATTTGAGGCCCATCTTTATTCCTTGCATTTGATCCCTGGGCTGGCCCATCCAGGCCCATAGCTTAGCAAGAAAATCGGTCCCTATATCTCTCTATGGCAAGATTTTATTCTCTTTATCCCACAAGGATATAATTATATTTATGGTATATGCATAGATCCTTTCCATATAAGATTATGGTAATAATCTTGAGAGTATGGAAATAATCCTAAGAGTATGGAAATAATCCTAAGAGTATGGAAATAATCCTAAGATTATGGTAATATTCCATATAGGATTATGGTAATATTCCATATAGGATTATGGTAATATTCCATATAGGATTAAGGTAGTGCATTATAAATATAAGGTATGAGATAAAGTCTATGTGAATATTCATTAATCCCACACATAATTTCGAAATTCCCATAGTTCTTGGGAGAGATTTTCGAGAGCCATCTTAGAGAGCATTGGGTGATTTTCCGAAGCATTCTCCATAGATCGTCCTCACTCGACGTTGGAGATTGGGCAATCGGGATACAGTCCAGAAGGTCAAAGCACGAGTCTCGATCCGTTCGATCCGTTCATTCCGTTCGATCCACCTCGACAGATCCAAAGGTAAACACGTGAAAACCCCAACGTGTTGCGATTTAATTATATAGACGCATGCTAGGTTTATAATCAATGTATGGTGAATTAAACACCCAAGATGGATCCTCGGGGCGAGGGTTAACATACGCTTTCCCTACACTGGTATCGAGCACGGGATCGAGAATCTTGGCTCTGCTGGATTAATTCACGCTTGATTATTACGCGTTATTATAATTGTGGTTTTGTCGTTCATCGTGGCTCGTTTGTTTTGTTGGTTTTGTTTTTACACCACGAGAAAATCCGTGGTTAGATTAGATTTTATTATGTAAATCTTATCTGTAAAAGAAGAACGAAGACGAACGAACGAAGAACGAAACGACGGGAAAAACAGGGAGCTCGGCTGACTTCTGGGTGGTTTCTCGCGAGTGAGTCTCGCGGTCGCTATAGGCGATCGCGAGGGCTGCGGGCGACGGGGAGCGCGCGTTCTCGCGCGAGATCCCTGGCGCTTAGCGAGCGAACTCGCGGTCGCGAGGATTACCCGCGAGGCAGCGCGGCCGTGCGAGCTAGCGGGCGGCGGGCGCGTTGCACGCTACGAAACCCGCGCTCATGCGGCGAACTGCGGTCGCGAGGTTTGGCGGCGGGCGGCGATGTCTCGAGGCGCACGTTCGGCGCTTGGGCGTGGCGTGCACGCGTGCTTTCCGACGGGT
Source organism: Salvia rosmarinus (assembly GCA_036937905.1). Lineage (NCBI taxonomy): Eukaryota > Viridiplantae > Streptophyta > Magnoliopsida > Lamiales > Lamiaceae > Salvia > Salvia rosmarinus. The sequence goes on from CM072821.1 coordinate 33,528,847, forward strand.
CGCGGTCGCGTTAGCGACCGCGAGGCAGCCCGCGAGGCGAGCGCGGGCGGCGCGGCGCGAGGTGGGCGCGGCCGGCGCGCTGGTGGGCTTTGCCTCAGCGCTGCCCGGCACATTTTAATGACCCGCCCGCACTGTTTTCGAGATTCCGGCCCGTGCCCGTGCGCGAGGCCCAATTGTTGAATCCGTCCGTGCCCGCACGCGAGGCCTGTTTTCAAGTTTAAACATCGTACTTTGTAAATCTATGTAATAGATTAGATTTAATTGTGCGTGTTTCACGATTGGGCGCGATGAACGTTTTATTTTATTTTTATCGCTCATATGCATGTCGTGGATGTTTAAATTATGCGATAGCATGTTATGTATGTTTAAATTACGCCGACAAACCTTAAGTGTTTTACGTAATTGACGCGCATAGTAAGCATGCTAGGTTTATCGCGTTTATCAAGCTTTTTTAGAATTCTGCGAGCATGTTTTACATGTTGAGTTCTATAGAAAAGCATGCTAGGATTACGTGATCTGCATGGACAAACCTTTTGAATAAAAAGACTAAGCAAGCAACCCGACAAATTAATTTTTCAAATTAAAATGTCAAGACCTCCACTTTTGATATCTAAACAAAGCGAGACGATCGTGAGTAAACGATCACACGCGTGTTGCTTGCACTTTGCTTATCATAAGTTTGTTAGAAGAGATTTCTAAATAAAACATTTTAAATCTATTGAGAAGTGGGAGTTTCATGTAAACGCCCACACGCTGGCTTGTATGTGCGATTTTCATAAGTTCTCTAGTGATAGATATAAAATGAGATAACAAAAGAATTTGAATTGGGCGGTATGGTCCGGTGAGTATGCCAATTCTAAGAATTCATCTTCTGCTGTTAAAATTGTGGTCAATGCTTAGACATCACCTCAAGTACAACTTCCCGCGAAGTCCCTTCTTGTGATAGTGATGTGGTCTAGTAAGGTCCAATCATTAATTTCATTTGTCATAAGGATAAGTTGACATGGATTGAAATTAAACGACTAAAAGGTATATTTTAGTCCAGTCGAGGGGTTCATGTAAACGCCCACACGCTGGGGCTTGCATGTGGGATTCCTTGGGCGATTGGAGGTTTCAATTAATATTGTTTTATCAAAAGGTTACAATATTATTATTACGTAATTATTTGCGATCGTATGCTTATGTGTTTTACATTATCGCTTCGATATGTCTCTTACGCCGATTATCAATATGCTCGCACAAAACCGTTATCCGGTCCAAATTTTATCGAGTGGAAACGAAACATTGTGAATGTTCTCACCGCCAAGAAAATTTATATATACTCACTACACCTCGTCCCAAACCTCTAGACGATTTATTCATCGATGAGGGCGCAAGGAGCACGAGAAATGGGACAAATCAAATAGAATGGCGAAGTGCCTTCTTTGGTCACCATGTGCGAGTCCTTGCAACTCCAAAGATCAAGAGATGGATGATGCACCCACGATATGGCTAAATCTCATGAAATTGTATGAGAGTCGGACGAATCGCTTGTCATAATTTGACAAAATTAATTATGTCAAGTTCTATGAAGGAAAGCGATTCAAAGGCATGACCATGTAGAGCGGATGATCAATCTCTTCTGAGAGCTCGAATTGGTTGGAGGATATATTGATGACGTAGTCGAAATCGATATGATCCTCAATTCTTTGCCCAAGTCTTTTGATGACTTTCGTTATGGAGTAGTCCTTTATGATAAGAGTTATACTCTAGATTCATTGCAAGAGGACTTAGTAACGGAAGAAAGCAAAATGAGCAAGGTGCATGGCCAAGACGCACCTCTAGGAAGACCACCGTTTTATCGAAGATGAAAAGGAAAGTGGAATTCTAGAGATGCTAAGGCTAAAGAAAGAGTGGGAGTAATATAAAAGGCTCTACCACGGTTTGAAAAAGCCAAAGGAGAAGGGCAATGCTTCAAGTGCGGTGAGATCGGCATTGGAAGGCCAAGTGCCCTATGCTCGAGCTCAGGTACGCTATGGCTTTAGTAACGGAAACATGATTGGCGACTTGTTCTACCCATACTGGGTAGTAGATACTGGCGGCCGATCATGTTTGTTACACCTGCGTGGGTTCCCGCGACAAGGGAGCTGTTTGATGGCGAGATAACGATCTCCATGGGCAACGCGAAAGTCGGGTTGCTATTGCGCTTGGAGATGTTTTTATGTTTTGGGACAACAGTTTAGTTTTGAAAGACGTTTATATGTGCGGATTTTCGGGAACCTTGTTTCTGTTTCAAATTATTTACTCATGGATATTCTCGTTATTTTTGATAGTGGTGTTTCTATCATAAGAAATGACGGTTATCTCGTGTTGGCACTTTATATAATTCGCTTTATACTATTTCTCGCAAAACATAATACCTATAACTATGTTGCATCTTCATCAAACCCTAAAAAGAGAAAGTTTTCTTCAAGAAGATGACTCTACTTTTCTCTCGGCATCTTAGATTAGGTCACATCAATCTAAATAGGATCCAAAGACCTAAGAATGGGCGTTGGGTAATCTCACGGTTACTCCGCCCCACCGCGAATCTGTATAGAAGGTAAGATGTCGACTGCACCCTTCAAAGAAGGGTTATAGAGCCACGAAATGTTGGAGTTAGTCCATTCGGACCGTGTGGACCAATGTCCACACAAGCTCGTGGAGGTACGAGTATTTTGTCACTTTCATCGACGACACTAAGGTACGGATACGTATACCGCTTCACCGCAAGTCTGAATGCTTTGAGAAATTCAAAGAGTTTAAGGCGGAAGTGGAGACGGCTAGGTAAAGTATCAAGTCATCATGTCCGATCGCGGTGGCGAATACCTCAAGAACGAGTTTATGGACTATCTAGTGAAGTGTGGGATTACATCCCAACAAGACTTCACCGGGCACACCACATCAAAATGGTGTGTCGAGCCAAGAAATAGGACTCTTTTGGAAATGGTTAGATCTATGATGAGTTATACTACATTGCCTATTTCGTTACGGGGTATGCCTTAGAGACAGCGGCATACTTGCTAAATCTAGTACCGCCCAAGTCGATCGAAAAGACCCTTCGAGTTGTGGTTTGGGCGAAGCCCGTTTAAGCCACATAAGGATATGGGGCGATCCAAAGACATGTGTTGAACAAGAAGGGCGACAAGTTGGAGGCTAGATCCGACGCAAGGTCGTTTATCGCTATCCTAGAGGAAACTAAAGGTGGTTTATTCTATAGTCCCAAGGATCGAGAAGGTCATTATTAGCACTAATGCTCGATTCTTAGAAGAGGACTACATGAAAATCATAAGTCCAAAGTTGAAATCATTCTTCAAGAATTAGAAGATGATCGATTCCACAACCGACAGCCAAAGGTACGAGATGTCGAGTCTAGTGGGAGGATCGACACCGATACTTCAAGAAATTGAAGTGGGTCGAGTTCCACTAGAGATACCGACCGCATAAGTGGTACCTACACAAGAAGTTGTGCAAGATAGAGAACCACAAGTTACCGCACCCACCGTTGTCATTATGTCTATAGCACCTCGTCGTAGTGGGAGGTTGTTCGTCAACCCGAGCGATTTATGTTCGTGGGTGAATCGTCGGATTTAGTCCCGTAAAACGGGCAAATAATCGACCCATGGACTAACAAATGAGGCGACACAAGACAATGATGCAAGATCATGAAACTTACGTTGACGAGGTGGTAAAGTCCTATGGATTTACCAGTTGCCTAGCGAGAGTTGTGTGTATCGGTTAGATGTCAACGGTAATGTGGTATTTCTTGCACTTTACGTGATGACATTCTTCTATTGGCAACAATGTGAAGTATTATCGGGCGAAAGAGTTGGCTATCCGATCGCTTTCAAATGAAAGACTTAGGAGATGAAGCGTACATTCTTGGGATCAAGGTTTACCGAGATCGCAAGAGAAAAATGTTGAGCTTATCTCGGCGCCTTACATTGATACCGTGATCACTGTTTTAGTATCACGCACCGCCAAGAAAGGATTGCTACCTTCGCACATGGCGTTCCTTTATCTAAAGGGCACCACCTATGACCGCAGCGAGATAGAGGAATGAGACAAGTTCCTACGTTTCCGCCAGAGGAAGTCTCATGTATGCAATGCTACGCACGAGGCCCGATATCTGTTGTCGAAGTATAGTAGCTAGATATCGCCTAACCTCGGACAAGCACATCGACCGAAGAAGCATATACTCAAGTACCGAAAAGGACTCGAGATTATAGGCTAGTTTACCATGCGATAGTCTAATGCCTTTGGGTTATCTGACTCGATTTCCAAGTCGACCGTGATAAGAATAAGTCTACCTCGGACTATGTGTTTACCTTGTGAGGTGGAGCCGTATCTGGAGGTGCAAAGCGGCGATGCGTCATGGACTCTACCATGGAAGTCCGAACATGTAGCCGCTCAAGGCTACTAAGGAGGCGGTATGGTTCAAGAACTACCTCGAGGATCTAGATGTGGTACCTGGTTTGCTCAAGAGTATCATAGTTTTACTGTGATAACTCAGGTGCAATGGCAAACTCGAAGGAACCACAGACCCACAAGGCAACCTAACACATAAAGAGAAAGTACCATGTCATACGAGAAATCGTTAGACGAGGGGACGTCTTGATTGCAAAGATTGATACGACGGATAACCCAGCGGATCCATTCACTAAAGCCCGCCGCAATAAGTCTACGCCGGGACGTTAGAGGACTTGATTGCGCTTGATGGCACCCACTTAGAAAGGAAACTTTTGTATAAGTGGGAGAAGCAAAGTGATGGTTGTTTGTAATTGCTAGTAGAAAGACACATTGTATACTAAAAGTTTGCTTTAGTATAAGTGGGAGATTGTTGGATTGTATCTTGAAAGCGCTTGGTTGAGCTTGTATACAATGTTTCTCGTTACCACTATTACAATCTCCTATCCGATTTGAATACTTGATTGCATATATCGTGTCCCTTATCTCATATATGTTAGATCATACGGTGTGTAGAAGATCACGTAAGTCCGTATGATTGGTCGAGCTTAATGAGATATAAAAGTTTCACAATGAGACGACTTAAGGACGAGTTGTCGGTTTAGGCAGCAGTATAGATAAGAAGTGACTTGACTTAGTTGCTTGTCTGTGCTGGTACGTCTCGACGTATTGAAGGATCACGGGAGATGAGTTCTTCTTTCGACCGTCGTGAAGAACCAAGATCTCGGTGACTTACGATGATCTAAACCTCGATAAGGTATTAGGTGAGTATGAGTTCTTGACCATCACTTTGACTTGTTATGAGTGAGGGTTATATGTTCTAACCCAAGATTCTCCGCATCTTGGGTGGTGGCGATCTTGTATGTCACGCTAGTTATCTCAGACGAGTCACCGTATCCGCTTAGGATGATGACGCCCCTAAGGAGCTCAAAGGTTTATTGTACTAAACCCCGCAGTCGAGTTAGCTCAAGTACAATAATAAGGTTGAGTGGTACTACTTAAGGAAATAAGGATATTAATCGTTTAAGCAATGATTGCTAGAAATGATTAATGGACGCTTGATATCTTAAATACGGGATTCAGAATGTCTAAGTGCAAGCCCGACTCAACTTCGGTAATAAAGGGTAAGTCAAGATTCTTTCTCTAGTGGCATGATCGAATGTTTATAAATTAATTTATGTTCGGGTGAACATAAGATAATTAATTTATTTGAGGCCCATCTTTATTCCTCATTTGATCCTGGGCCGCCCATCCAGGGCCCATAGCTTAGCAAGAAAATCGGTCCCTATATCTCTCTATGGCAAGATTTTATTCTCTTTATCCCACAAGGATATAATTATATTTATGGTATATGCATAGATCCTTTCCATATAAGATTATGGTAATAATCTCGAGAGTATGGAAATAATCCTAAGAGTATGGAAATAATCCTAAGAGTATGGAAATAATCCTAAGATTATGGTAATATTCCATATAGGATTATGGTAATATTCCATATAGGATTATGGTAATATTCCATATAGGATTAAGGTAGTGCATTATAAATATAAGGTATGAGATAAAGTCTATGTGAATATTCATTAATCCCACACATAATTTCGAAATTCCCATAGTTCTTGGGAGAGATTTTCGAGAGCCATCTTAGAGAGCATTGGGTGATTTTCCGAAGCATTCTCCATAGATCGTCCATCACTCGACGCTGGAGATTGGGCAATCGGGATCCCGGAAGGTCAAAGCACGAGTCTCGATCCGCTCGATCCGCTCATTCCGCTCGATCCACCTCGGCGGCATCCAAAGGTAAACACGTGAAAACCCAACGTGTTGCGATTTAATTATATAGACGCATGCTAGGTTTATAATCAATGTATGGTGAATTAAACACCCAAGATGGATCCTCGGGCGAGGTTAACATACGCTTTCCCTACAAAGATAAACCAGTCTTAGGCAAATCGAGGCCAAGGAGGATCGAATGAAGCAATACCTTGAGAAGGCTAAAGAGATGCCGACCTCATTCGTATTCCACACTTCATCGTATCCCCGAGGAGAAACGAGCCGACATCCTCGAGAATTAGCCTCGTCATCGATAAATCCACCAGTGGAGGAGGTTCATTCCGTAAGCATTACGGAGTCCCCACATCGGCATCATCACTGAGATTGAGCCGAATTGGATGTCTCCCATAAAGGCATATCTGGAAGAAGGTGTACTACCCCAAGATCGGCTCGAAGCCAAAAAGATGATGGTCAAGTCCCAAAAGTACCTCGTGCATGAAGGCACTCTTTACAGAAAATCCTACCTTCAACCACTCCCGAGACGCCTGGGCCGTAAGAGGCGAACCACGTACTAAACGAGATTCACATGGGATCTTGTGGAAGCCACATCGGATCACGAGCTCTCTCAAAGAAGACGCTGAGGTCAGGGTATTACTGGCCCACCCTCATCCAAGATTCGGCCGAGCTCGTCAAAAAGTGCCCAAAGTGTCAGCTTCACGCCACGGTCAAGAAGCTGCCGCAGACCGACCTCAGTAGCCTTCAGAGTCCTTGGCCTTTCATGCAATGGGGAATCGACATCGTTGGCCCCTTCGACCGAGCACCAGGTCAACTCAGATACTTGGTCGTAGCCATAGACTACTTCACAAAATGGGTCGAAGCGGAGCCTCTTTCAAACCTCACGAGCAGAAGGATTCAGACATTCGTGTGGAAAAACATAGTTTGCCGCTTCGGCATACCACATGTCTTGATCTCGGACAACGGCACCCAGTTCGTCGACAGAAACTTCAAGGAATGGTGTGAAGAGCTCCAGATCAAACAACAGTTCACCTCGGTTGCACACCCACAGGCGAATGGTCAGACCGAAGTGACAAACCGCACGATCGTCCAATGATTGAAAAAGAGGTTAGACCGAGCTAAAGGTGATTGGGTTGAGAATCTCCCTCAAGTCCTCTGGTCCTATAGAACGACACCTCGGACTTCGCACGGAGAAACACCCTTCAGCCTAGTCTACGGAATCGAGGCTGTCATACCAGCTGAGATCGGCGCACCGAGCCCACGTACTTTTCACTCGACCAAGACGATAACGGCGAGAACCTGCGGGTCAACCTCGATGCTCTAGAGGAAAAACGTGAGCTCGCCTTCATCAATGAAGCCAAGTACAAGTGCCAGGTCGCAAGGTACTACAACAAGAGGGTAAAGGCCTCTACACTCCAAGTATGTGACCTCGTCATGCGAAACAATGAAGCCAGTAAAGCCGAGCGTCTTAATAAGTTAGATCCGACATGGGAAGGCCCATATCGCGTTCACGAGGACCTCGGCAAAGGGGCCTATAAGCTTGCTCACCTATCCGGTGCACTTATTCCCCGAACCTGGCATATCACTCATTTGAAGAGGTACTTTACATAGCTTTGATTTCAGATCGGCATCATGTTTAGCCCTCTTTTCGCTTTTCCGAATTGCGATGTCATTTACTTATCAATAAAACATTTGTTTTTCTAATGAGTATTTCACTTCGTCTCGTCTTACATTTATGTGAACATCCATTCGGATAAAACACGATTAACCTTCAAAAGGGGACGCCCTTGCGAAGATGACAAACCCACAAGCGCGCGCCGCACATACAGATTACTCATTAAGTTGAACGTCTACGTGCGCAGCATACAGACTACTCATTAATTTGAACGTCTACATGCAAGGCATACAGATTACTCATTAATTTGAACATCTACATGCAAACGACGTCCAGATCGGATCTCGTCAATTCATACCCCTTTATTTGGGAAGATATACACTTTGGTATACAGTCTAAATACATTTATGACTAAAAACCAAGTCCTAAGCTATATTTTTACCTCTCGAGGGGAAAAATATACACTTCGGTACAAAGTCTAAATACATTTATGACTACATACAAAGTCCTAAGCTATATACAACTCATTCGGCTTCGAGCTCCACTCGCCAAGACTCACTGGCTGCACCGCCTCGAACAAAATCTCCGTGTCGGCGATGAACACTGAATGAACTCGGTGCCTTCAACCCACCGACGAGGCCAAGATCACCACGACCTACCCGGGGGCACTCGGCATGTGCTCGGAGGTACTCCGACCAAGTTGAGACTCGGGAGTAGAGGTTGAACTCCCGCCCCTCGAGCTTGTCGCCCGCCGTGGTTACGACCCGCCCGACCGCTTTGTCTTCTGGCCGACCGAGGTCCTCGGGCGCCGCTCTCCCGCCGATGACCGACCCTTTTGCTCCCATCGTGGCCGGACCAAGCAACCGAGCACTTCAACATGGTCGAGATAGCCGCCCCCCTCGGGTTCTTCAACCTCACTTCAAGGGATCGGTGGAGTCGACTATGTGGCTTGGGCATACGCTATGAGACGAGCTCAGATCCGGAGGTATTTGACCAGGGAATCAAGGCATCTTTGAAATTCTTGCTCTTGGCCCTCCTCCGTCCCTTAGCACCATGCCCTCGGCAAGCAAACTCGAACTCGGTCGTCGGCCGGATATGGTGACACCACCGATGGGTGGATCACCACTCATATTCCACGTGTTCCTCCGAGATCCAAGCCGCCTTCTCCGGTCACCGAGCTACCCTCACATTGCATCAAGCGTCCACGAATAACGCCGGCGAGATAAATCCGCCCCGGACTTCGAGATGTATGATCCTTAGCTTTAAGCTCGTTCTCGGCGTATGCGTGCTACTTGCTGTTCAACCTCTTGCGCTTTCTTCGCGGTCGATCGATGACGCAACCGCCGACCCCAACTACTTGAAATCCATGTCGACCAAAGTCCGGGTCGGTTCGCATCGGCTCCTCCAAAACAAAGACATCTTCGTCCTTCACCAAGGCACCTCGGACCTCTTTAGCTTTGTCAACAAATCATGATCGAGTCGAGGTATTGAGAAGTGGAGTGCTAAAAATAAAGGGACAACACACGTTTCAAAAAGTTGTATTTATTATTCACAACAATGGGAAACTTTACAAGGCTCAGGATCCTATAGACCCCGGAAAATCAACCTATTACAATAGGTCCACTGACCTCAGGCTCTTTGTCGGACTCACCGGCCTCCTGCTGACCTTGCTGCTGCCGCTGTTGACCCTCTTCGAAGGGAGCTCTGAGCTCGGCTCCGCCTCCCGCCTTCGGCCGTACTCGGCGAAGTTCACAAGCTCGTGATCTTCATCCTCCTTGCACTGAGCAACGACCTCAGCCGTCAGAAGGGAGGTGGAGGCCGCCAAAGCCTCCAGCACGGGGAAGGATCCGACCTCGGAGATCACTCGAGCGTACTCCTTCTGCATTGCCCGGGGAGCGACCTCGACCCAGCCATGCTTGACCTTATCGAAGCCAGGCATGGCGGCCGCCAGCTCCTCCAGATGGTCTGACACCACCCGCGTCCTGAGCACGGCGGCCAGGTCGGAGATGAAGGCGAGAAGCTCTCCGACTCGACGAGCTTGCTGGCGAAGGCCCTCAGCATGGCACTCCTCTCGTCGGCGAGCTCCTTCTTCGCCCCAGCCGCCTCCTCGCGCGCCTCCTCGAGCTCCCCCCGAGCGACCTCCAACGCCCAAGCTTTCTTCTTCAGGGCAGCCTCTGCAGCAACCTTCGCGGCATCAGCTTCCGCCCTCGCAGCTGCCACAGCGGCATCAGTATCTGCCCGCGCAGCAGCAAGCGCGGCCTCCGCAGCGGCTCGCTCCCGCTCCAACGCCTCGCACCGAGAGAAGCTCTCGGTAATGTACCCGGCAATGTGTTGCAGCTCCCCCATCACCGAGCTCACTTCCTGAAGAACAAACAAAGTTAGTACGCATCACAGAGCAGATAAAAACAAATATGGAAGAGATCTATACCTTGGGGAGGGATACGGCCGAGCTGGAAGCTGGCACCTCATACTCGATACGGGCACGAGTATGTTCCTCCAAGGCCGGACTCGACCCCGTAGAGGCGCCGTCATCAGTTGACTAAGATCGTCAACCACCACGGGGGATGTGCCGGCTCACTCGCCTTCTTCTTCTTTGGAGGTGCTTGCTCGGCGATCTTGGGACCTTCTTTCGCGGCTCTAGCTTCACTGCACAACAGAAGAAAATTTTGTTAGCACAGCGAGATCGGACATATAAAGAATAAGACAAAGAGGGTGCCCTCACCCCGCTCCGACCCCGACCCTGAGGCATTTGACCTGTGTATGCTCAGTCCGGCATTATTCAGTCGTCTCGGTGAACCCTACGGAAATTTCACCAGCATGTTGAGCTGATCCTCTACGTAACCAAGGGCTTCACCTTCACATCCTTCATTCTACCCAATCCCCACTGTAGCTCGAGTGCCCATCACCCTCAAAAGAAAAATTTATTTTGCCACCGCGGCACCTTCGAGGGGCAGCCACCTAAACGGCCGCCGAGGTGAAAAATAGTACACACCTCCTGCATTTCGACGCTAAAAATCGCATCAAAACCTCAAGGAGAACTCCTCGCCTAGGCCGTAATAAGAAAGTCCCATCCCAACCACCGACCCAATGGAGTTCGGGGTAAATTGGCATATGGGAATTTGGAAATACTCCTGAATGTTCAAAAAAATGGGGGCTAACGGAAACCTAAGACCGGCCTTCATGGTGTCTACATACACCGTTATAAACCCCTCAAGAGGAGCTAAAGCCCGGTCACGGGATCCCGGCAGGCACCACCAGGCCTCCGCCGGAAGGTGGCATTCCCTCCCTACTCTACATACGTCGGCAATGGTCAAAGACGATCTAGCGTCCCTGACCTTATACTCATCCCAAGCAGAGGATACTTCCGGCACCCTAGCGCTAATACCCAGTGACCTACCCTCCAAGGTATGACACATGTAATCCCTAATCTCAATAACATTATCGGGTGATGAATGGGCAGACGCAGACCCCGACAAAGAAGAAGATGCAGAAGTCATACTTACTTTTAAAGGAAGGATTTCGCTTCTCCGATGACATTGAGAAAAGATTTCTGGCAAAACTCTGAAAATCTGGTTTTTTCTTTGCTCTGGAACAATGGGGAAGAAGAAAGGGAACAGTTTCCTCATTCGGGCCTATTTATAGTACAAATGGGCGCCCAAACATGCCGTTTCAACTTCCCACACGACAACTCACGATTTGATGTGGAGTAGACACGCGCACACATCCCGAGCGCCCACCAACCGTTTGGCGCGTATGACGTGATCAAGGACGCGCTGACACGCCGGTCTAATCGTGCAATCATCACTCTGACTCCGGACCTCGGCTTCGTTCCTCCGTCTGACGTCGCTATCCAATGTCAGACGACTCAGGTCGGACCTCGGTATCATCCAGACAGATATCGCTATCAAGGTCAGACCTCGACACACATACGAGGTACCTCAGCTCGGACCTAGGTATCATCCAGAAGGATATCGCTATCCGTGTGGGACCTCAATATCACCCGCATGAGATATCGCTATCAAGGTCGGACCGCACCTCGGCTCGGACCTCGGTATTATCCGACGGATATCGCTATCCGTGCCGGACCTCGACATCCTCTGCGCAGACATCTCTCGTCCAACGACGCACGACTTCGATTCGGTACTGACAAGCGGTACACGCCCGTAACGACGCATCGCCCAACTCGCTCGGACCGGATCGCCGATCCGACCCTAACGTAAAAAGACAACACCTTGACAACAACCTCAGCCGAGCAACAACCAGCCTGGGCAAAATACGCTCTTCACCCCACCTCGGCATAGTTGTTACTCGACTATTTTGTGGGGGGCTATGATGGGATACGACCTAACCGCTCAGGCCCACTGGCAGGCCCAAACGAGCTGGGCCTGACCTAATGGACGACCCTACACGGTTAAACCTAAAGCCCAGCATCCAAACCCTATTCGAGACCAAGTCAAAGGCGGAATTCAGGGATCCAGTTATGGAAGGAGATCGTGATCGTGATCAGTTATGGAAGGAGATCGTGATCCCACAAATTGAGGGATCCAGTACATCGTTAGAGATCCACAAACATGTATAAATAGGGGTTAAGTCGACGGTAAAAGGGTTAGCAACTTGTTGAATACTAGAGCTTTTAGATACATTCATTGTAATCCGATTATAGTGAAAGTATTGAGGATCATCACCTCCGTGGACGTAGATCTCATTCTGGATCGAACCACGTAAAAACTCTTGTGTTCTTTACTGCTTTTCTTAAATCTCGTATATTTACATACACTAGATTTATCAATGTCAAAAAACGAAGAATCGATTGAAAAATTCAAATTGTACCTAATAAAATTAATAAAACATATTAAAATATAAAGATTTTTGGTAGTACGAAAGTGATAAACAATACTTACGCATTCTAATGAACTTAATTAATTACGACGACAACGATTCATTTTGGATCGAATTTTGAAATTGATCAATGATCGATCTTAATTTCGTAAGGAAATAAATGCGCAAGAACACCAAGGATTTACGTGGTTCGATCTATGAATAAGATCTCGTCCACGGGGAGAGAGAGATTGGTGTATTGAATGTGTAGAAGCGATTACAAAGAGTGTGAATGAAATCTATTTAAATCTAATCTAGCCTCTATTTATACACGAATGTATTGACCTAGATCTTGAATCCAAGTCTTCTCTCACTAGGATTCGAGATCCTATCCTTCTTGAATTAGGATTCTTTTAGATATGGTGAGCTTCTGCGTTCCCGATTTTAGGAGTCTTCATGGGCGAACTTGTCCAGGCCGAGCTTGATGTCGTGGTTACTTGTATTGGGCCCGTAGTTGGGCGTATCCTATCCTGAACCCCCAAAAGACGCAAACGAGGTCATCTTTGGATTGGGGTTGTATCTGGGGCGAGGTGTCCTGGCTTCTCGCGACGGGCGTTATGCTTGAGGTCTTGGCCAATCGGCTTCACCGCCGATGTGTTGCCGAGGTCTTGAGGCGTTGTCGAGGTCTTCGACCGCTTCACCGTCGAGGCGTTAAGCGAAGTCTTTGAAGACTTCACTGGCGCGGCGTTAAGAGGTCTCTGGATCGGTTTCACCCGACGAGGCGTTAAGCCGAGGTCTTGTGACTGGCTTCACCTGTCGAGGCGTTAAGCCGAAGTCTTTTGAATGACTTCACTTGGCGAGGCGTTAAGCCGAGGTCTCCTGATGGTTTCACCCGACGGGCGTTAAGCGAGGTCTTGGACCGCTTCACCGCCGAGGTGTTAAGCAAGTCTTGACTAGCTTTACCCGACGCAGGCGTTATGCCGAGGTCTTTGGCCACCGCGTCGGGCGTTATGCCGAGGTCTTCCGACCGCTTCATCTCGACGGCGTTCGGCCGAGGGGTCAAGAGGATTTTCTGCCGTTCTTTGGTCTCGGGACGGGATCGCACTTAATGCGCATTAAATGTGGCGGTTGGATTCCCGATAAAGTGCATATTGGGAGAATGTCTTCCTTGATACGCAATATCTCCTATCACTTTGCTTTCCACATCTCTCCAATTTTCAAAACTCCTTGCTTTCATGAAAGACGGTTATTCTTCGCCATTGGCGTCCGAAGCTTCTTGCCTTCTTCATCGATAAACAAAAGTAAGTAATGGCTACTTCTTCTTATAGCGAGTCGCTGGCGCCAAATTGTGTCTGCTCCCCGTCGATTCGTTAGTGAATATGCATGTTTTCACCAGCGGTTAAGGTCCTTCAGACGTATATGCGCGATTCCCCACTATTGGGGATTGTGGCAAAGTGTCTTCTTTTTCTTCGACTTTGAACATTTCTGATATAAGGAATATTTGTCATCAATATTTTATTTCTTCTGATGTTGATCTCGTTGCCCCCCGTCCGGAGGATAGGGCTTGTGCCCTCAGGAGGGTTTATTCTTGTGTCTGAAGACGACCTCAAGGGCTGGTCTGCGTCTTACCTTTCTTACGATACGTCGAGTTCAAAAGATGTTTGTCATATCTCTTGCTCAACTCACGCCAATTCATTTCGGCATTTGGCGGGCTGGGGTCTATGCCTATAGGCATAATTTTCCTTTGACCTTGAAATTTGGTTCTCCGATTTTTGCAATTGAAGGCCACTTGGGGGTGGTATTATCACACCCCGTAGAAAATTCAAAGTGAAGACAAAATCTAAGATCTCGAACGGCGGAAGAAGTTTTCTTACGTCGGTTCGAGGGGCTCGATGAGTTAATGCAGCGATCGATAAGATCGCCGATGTGATCGTTGATACGACTACGGTGACACGGAGGAGGCGTTGGACAAAATTGGCCTTGTTGACGAGGTCTTCTCCGAGGCCGACCTTGCAGCCGCTGGCTTAGCCCTTATGATCCTGCCTCCAGGGTGGAGTCGGTGAAGGGTGAGGCCCCTTCTTCTCTTTTCTCTTTATTCCATGATTATATGTGTTGATGTTGACCTATTGTATTTCCTGGTAGTGAACCTTATAAGAGAAAAGAAGAAAAGGAAGGAGCCGATCTCATGACTTTTGAAGGAGCGAACTCTCCTCTCGACTTTGAAGGATATCGAGGACATGCCCGAAATGAGTGGAGAGGCTTCGAGATCCCCTTCACCGCAGCCACTCAAGCGCTTGAAGAGGCTGAAGCATGTAATCCCTGAGTCCTCGGTTGCCGCCGAGGCTGAGTGCGAGATTATTGGTTCCAAGTTAGCGCCTCGGCCCTTTCCCGAGGTTTTGTACTTGTCTTTATACTTTGTGTAGTAGTATAAAAATTGTGTTCTTCTGACCTGATGTATATATTGTATAGGGGTCGAGGATGTGGCGGTCGAGGTGTCTAAAGTATCCGATCTTATATCGGATTACTTGAAAGCGCCGTTTACGGTTTGATGGGGTGGCCCAGTATGCTCGGGAGGTGGAGGAGGAAGACCCTCCTCGTTCAAGAACTTTTCGAGGCCGAGGCTAAGATCCGGACCTCGTCAAGCGTAGGCGGCGGATCGGCGGCCATTGAGGCGGCGGCAAGGGCGGATCGGGCGGGCGGCCGAGGTAGCAGAGGCGGCAAGGCGTGGCGGGAGGCCGAGGTTGCCCTACTGAAGGTTGAGATGGAAGAAGTTCGCCGTCGAGAGACGGACATGGCGAGCTCGCAGGGGGAAACGCTTCATGCCTTTGCGGAGAGGCTGTTCATGTCGGCAAGCTTCTCCGGGATGGTTTCTGACACGGTGAGGTCCTTAATAAGCGCGCCGTCTCGGATGCAATTGAAGAGGTCGCCGAGGACTACCCAGACCTGGACAAAGCCAAGTATGGGTACGAGGAGACTGATGATGATGTCTGGCGGGCTATTTTGATGTGCTTGTCCGCGGCCCGGGAGCTTCCGTCTTTGCGAGCCTTGTCTCTTCCTCGGTTCTTCTGTCCGCGGAGTCTGTTCGCACCTGTCCCGTGGATCGGGACCCCCTGACCGACGCCTTTATGGATGATCATGCAAAGGGTCTGGGAGGCGGAGGCCTCGAAGGGTATCGAGCTCGGGAAGTTCCCAAGAGGCAAACGGACGAGCCGAAGACAGGGCGGAGGAGGCTGAGGCTATCCAGGCTTCGGAGGCGGCTGAAGTGGACGTGGTCGAAGCTTCTGGAGGGGTCAGTTGATCCCCCCTATTTTTTTTTTTTTTTTGAATGTAAATGTACACTTGTTTTCTGCCTAAGGGCATATTAATAGAATCACAAGTTTATATGAAAACACTTATCTTTTTGTTCAGTTATCTCCTGAAA
Organism: Salvia rosmarinus; assembly: GCA_036937905.1. NCBI lineage: Eukaryota > Viridiplantae > Streptophyta > Magnoliopsida > Lamiales > Lamiaceae > Salvia > Salvia rosmarinus. The sequence goes on from CM072821.1 coordinate 33,544,971, forward strand.
TGCTTGATGCTTCTCCTTGGTTGAACCGAATCGAAGACCTGTCGCGGGCTCTTGAGTTGAAAGAGGTCGAACTCCTCCATATAAAGGGGCAGCTTGGTCATGTACAGGCGGAGTCTGATGTCAAGCATAGAGCCGCTCAGGAGAGCTTTGACGAGCTCCAGGCTCGCCTTTTGGAATTGGAGGAGGTGTTCGAGGTCGCCAAGGAGAAGGCCAAGGTGATAGCTGAGGAGCATGCCGAGTACGAGGAGGTTATCCACCGAAATGGTGGGATGACGATCCGGAAGTTGAAGCGAGGTTGTCGAGGTTGCCGCCCGTTGTCGAGGTACCGCGAATATGGTCGGACCTCCAGCAATTCACGAAGCGATGCTGTTGAATTAAAAGGCTCGGAGCATATACAAAGGCGTCATCGCTCGACAACCACAAATCGACGAAATGCTTGACGGGATGCGAGAGGCCTCTTCTTCTGCTGGAGCTTCTCGCCTAGAATAAATGAACCGAATTATGACGATCCGGTGTGGCGGCGCTCGAGAGGCGTGCTATTGCCCTTGAGCGACGTGGATCCTCCGGGGTCGAAACCAGGCGTTGTCGAGTGGCGAGTCGAGCTCAGAGCGGCATTTTCAAGTGACCGAGGTCGCGCTGGCAGGACCCGTAGTGTAGACCGAGGACGAGGTAGAGGTAGGATTAGTATAGATGAGCTGCTGAATCCCGATTTTTCTAGGGATTGGCTCAGCTTTTCCCGATCCGCTCCGTCCTCGTAAAATGTAACCTGTACATCTTTTTGTTTAATAAGAATGATTTCTTTGCTTCGTATTGACTTTGTATTGAACAAGAGTAATATGCGAAGGTAGTTTGTCCTCGTAGAGAGTTCCGCTTCGAAATAAACGAAGGAATCCGTTCCCGTACGAAGGTAGGGGTTCCTGTTTTTTGCCGAGGTCATCGGGAGGGGTGGTCCCCTTTACTTCGACTACATAGAAAGAACTGCTTCGAAATAAACGAAGTGTCGATCTCGTATGTAGGAATGGTTCTGTTTTTGCCGAGGTTATCGGGAGGGGTGGTCCCCTTATTCGTCTACATAGAGAGAACCGTTTTCGAAATAAACGAAGGTAATCTGATCTCGTATGTAGGAATGGTTCCTGTTTTTTGCCGAGGTTATCGGGAGGGGTGGTCCCCTTATTCGTCTACATAGAGAGAACCGTTTTCGAAATAAACGAAGGTAATCTGATCTCGTATGTAGGAATGGTTCCTGTTTTTTGCCGAGGTTATCGGGAGGGTGGTCCCTTATCATCTACATAGAGTCTTGTCTTCTATATAAACAAAGAAATCGATCTCGTATGTAGGCATCTGCTGTTTAAATTTACCTTCGTATGAAGCGAAGGTAATCGACCTCCGTCGAGGGAATTCGTCCTCCGTAGAGGGTAAATAATAATGAAGATTAATTATGCATTAGTGACGAGTAGAACTTGCAAAAATAATATTTTATTGATAAAAGATAATAGCGACCACCAAATAAGACTCGGACTCTAAACGGGACTTTAAAGACACGACCGAACAAGACCCGACCCTTGACACTTATGCATAATATCTCTTGGATGAATGATGTGCCATGCGTTGGGTAATTGCTCACAGGGATAATTGAAGCGAGCTTATAGGCCCTTTGCCGGGACTTTGTCGACCCGTAAGGTCCTTCCCATGTGGCTTCCACTTGCCGAGCTACGCGGCTTTGTCGACTTCATTATTCGGATCGAGGTCGCCCACTTGGAATTGTCGGGTTTAACACGGCGGTTGTAATATCGAGCTACTTGTTGCTTGTGCCGAGCTTCCTTGATGTGGCGAGGTCTCTTTTCTTCGAGTAGGTCTAGATCAGCTCGTAGATTTTCCCCATTTGCTTGGAAGAGTCGATGGTGCGGGACTCGATACTCCGATCTCTGCGGGATCATTTGCTTTGGTTCCATACACCAAGCGTAGGGTGTTTCTCCGTTCGAGGTCCGAGGTGTTGTTCGGTATGACCATAAGACACATGGTAAATTTTCCACCCAGAGGCCCTTAGCTCGGTCGAGGCGAGTTTTAGACCCTTTACGATGGTCTGTTGGTAACTTCGGTCCGACCATTTGCTTGAGGATGGGCCACGAGGTGAACTTTGTTGGATCCAAGCTCTTGACACCAATCTTTGAATGTCTTATCGGTGGTTGTGTTCCGTTATCCGAAAGGAGGATATGAGGAATGCCGAGCGACACACTATGTTCTTCCGCACGAAGTTGAGGCGTTCTTGCTTGTGATTTTCGCCAGGCTCGCCCACCCACTTCGTGAAGTAGTCGATCGCAACAATTAAGAATTGGGCTGTCACGGTGCTTTACAAAGGGCCTACAATGTCGATCCCCATTGCATAAGCGGCAAGGGCTCTGTGGAGAGGCGAGGTCGGTGCTGTGGTAGCCTTAGTGCGTTCCCATGGATTTGAAACTTGGACACTTTTACGAGGTCCATCGAGTCTTGGAACATTGTTGGTCAATAGTATCCCCAAGGCTGGGGTCTATCGCATAACTTTCTTTTGTAGGAAAAGCGTATGTTAACCCTCGCCCGAGGATCCATCTTGGGTGTTTAATTCACCATACATTGATTATAAACCTAGCATGCGTCTATATAATTAAATCGCAACACGTTGGGGTTTACGTGTTTACCTTTGGATCATCGAGGTGGAGCGAGCGGGATGAGCGATCGAGCAGTCGAGACTCGTGCTTTGACCTTCGGGCTGTATCCGGATACCCAAACTCCAGCGTCGGTGAGGGCGAGCTATGGAGAATACACCGAAAATCACCCGAGCTCTCACAATTTTTGAAAACTCTCTCAAGACTATGAGGGTGGCGAAAATTCTTGCTTGTAATTTGTGAGTGAGTCCTGGACATTATCTCATACCTTATATTTATAATGCACTACCTTAATCCTATATGGAATGTTACCATAATCCTATATGGAATATTACCATAATCTATATGGAATATTACCATACACTTAGATTATTTCCATACTCTTAGGATTATTTCCATACTCTTAGGATTATTTCCATACTCTCAAGATTATTACCATAATCTTATATGGAAAGGATCTATGCATATTCCATAAATATAATTATATCCTTGTGGGATAAAGAGAATAAAATCTTGCCTTTGAGAGCTATAGGGCGCCGATTTCCCACGATCTTATGGGCTGGATGGGCCAGCCAGGGATCAAATGCAAGGAATAAAGATGGGCCTCAAATAAATTAATTATCTTATGTTCACCCGAACATAAATTAATTTATAAACATTCGATCATGCCACTAGAGAAAGAATGTTGACTTACCCTTTATTACCGAAGTTGAGTCGGGCTTGCACTTAGACATTCGAATCCCGTATTTAAGATATCGAGCGTCCATTAATCATTTCTAGCAATCATTGCTTAAGCGATTAATATCCTTATTTCCTTAAGTAGTACCACTCAACCTTATTATTGTACTTGAGCTAACTCGACTGCGGGGTTTAGTACAATAAACCTTTGAGCTCCTTAAGGGGCGTCATCATCCTAAACGGATACGGTTACTCGATCTGAGATAACTAGCGTGACATATAAGACCGCCACCACCCAAGATGCGGAGAATCTTGGGTTAGAACATATAACCCTCACTCATAACAAGTCAAAGTGATGGTCACCTCATACTCACCTAATACCTTATCGAGGTTTAGATTATCGTAAGTCACCGAGATCTTGGTTCTTCACGACGGTCGAAAGAAGAACTCATCTCACTGTGATCCTTCAATACGTCGAGGCGTACCAAAGATAGACAAGCAACTAAGTCAAGTCACTTCTTATCTATCTGCAGCTAAACGACAACTCGTCCTTAAGTCGTCTCGGTGTGAAACTTTTATATCTCATTAAGCTTGACCAATCATACGCACTTACGTGATCTTCTACACCTTGTATGATCTAACTTATATATGAGATAAGGGGACACAGATATATGCAATCAAGTATTCAAATCGGATAGGAGATTGTAATAGTGGTAACGAGAAACATTGTATACAAGCTCAACCAAACCGCTTCGAGATACAAATCCAACAATCTCCCACTTATACTAAAGCAAACTTTTAGTATACAATGTGTCTTTCTACTAGCTATTACAAACAACCATCACTTTGCTTCTCCCACTTATACAAAGTTTCCTTTCTAAGTGGGTGCCATCAAGCATAATCGAGTCCTCTAACGTGACCATCGTAGACTTTTTGCGGCGTGCTCTTCGTGAATGGATCCGCTAGATTTTCCGTCGTATCAATCTTTTCAATCAACCGTCACCTCGTCTAACGATTTCTCGTATGACATGGTACTTTCTCTCTATGTGTTTGGTCGCCTTGTGGGTCCGTGGTTCCTTCGAGTTTGCCATTGCACCCGAGTTATCACGATGAAACTATGATACTCTTGGGCAAACCGGTACCACATCTAGATCCATGAGTAGTTCTTGAACCATCTGACCTCCTTAGAAGCCTCCGGCGGCTACATATTCGGCTTCCATGGTAGAGTCCGCAATGCATCATTGCTTTGCACTCCATGATATCGGCTCCACCTCCCAAGGTAAACACATAGCCCGAGGTTGACTTTTTCTCATCACGGTCGACTTGGAAATCCAGTGCAGATAACCCGAGGCATTAGACTATCTGCATGGTAAACTAGCCTATAATCTCGAGTCCTTTTCGGTGCTTGAGTATATGCTTTATTGCGGTCGATGAGCTTGTCGAGGTTAGGCGATATCTAGCTACTATGCCTACCGCATAGCGGATATCGGGCCTCGTGCATAGCATTGCGTACATGAGACTTCCTACGGCGGGCGTAAGGAACTTGTCTCATTTCCTCTATCTCCTTTGCGGTCATAGGTATTGCGTTTTGAATAAAGGCGCCGTATGCGAAGGTAGCAATCCTTTCTTGGCGGTGCGCATACTAAAGCGAGTAATCACGATATCAATGTAAGGCGCTGAGATAAGCTCAACATTTTCTTCTTGCGATCTCGGTAAACCTTGATCCCAAGAATGTCACGCTGCATCTCCTAAGTCTTTCATTTGAAGCGATCGGATAGCCAACTCTTTCGTCGATAATGACTTCACGTTGTTGCCAACTAGAAGGATGTCATCTACATAAAGTGCAAGAAATACCACATCACCGTTGACATCTAGCCGATACACACAACTCGCTAGGCAACCGGTAAATCCATGGGACTTTACCACCTCGTCAGCGTAAGTTCCATGATCGGGAGGCACGCTTAAGTCCATAAATGGACTTCTTAGCTTCCATACTAGATGCTCTTCACCCTTTACCACATAACCTTGAGGTTCTTTGCATATAGATGTCTCTACCTTCCTCAAGGTAACCGTTTAGAAAAGCGGTTTTAACATCCATTGCCAAACCTCTGGGTTGAAGTGGGCTGCTATGGCTAGAAGAATTACGATGGACTTGAGCATTGCTACGGTGAAAAGGTCTCATCGAAATCGATGCCCTCAATCTGAGTGTACCACTTTACGCCACAAGCACGGCTTTAAAAGCGAAACCTCTCCATCGGAATCTCTCTTCCTCTTGTATATCCACTTACTACCTATGGCTTCCTTGCCATCGGTAGAGGTGTCTTTCATATACATCCATAGCCGTTATGGACTCCATTTCTAAGTCCATAGCGGTGTGCCATGATCTTGCATCAATATCTTGTATCGCCTCCTTGTATGTCCATGGGTCGATTATCGCATGTTAAATCTGCTGGGACCAAATCCAAGATTCACCCACGAACATAAATCGCTCGGGTTGACGAACAACCCTCCCACTCTGACGAGGTTCTACAGGCACAATGGCAGCGGTGGGTGCGAGATACTTGTGGTTCTCTAACTTGCACAACTTGCGTATAGGTACCACATGCGGTCGGTATCTCCGGTGGAACTCGACCCACTTCAATTTCTTGAAGTATCCGGTGTCGATCCTCCCACTAGACTCGACATCTACGTACCTTTGGCTAATCGGTGGTGGAATACGATCATCTTCTAATTCTTGAAGAATGATTTCAACTTTGGACTTATGATTTTCATGTAGTCCTCTTCTAAGAATCGAGCATTAGTGCTAATAATGACCTTCCGATCCTTGGGACTATAGAATAAACCACCTTTCGTTCCTCTAGGATAGCGATAAACGACCTTGCGTCGGATCTAGCCTCCAACTTGTCGACCTTCTTGTTCGTACATGTCTGTCGGATCGCCCCATATCCTTATGTGGCTTAAAGCGGGCTTCGCCCAAACCACAACTCGAAGGGGTCTTTTCGATTGACTTGGGCGGTACTAGATTTAGCAAGTATGCGCCGCCTCTAAGGCATACCCCGAGCGAAATAGGCAATGTAGCATAACTCATCATAGATCTAACCATTTCCAAAAGAGTCCTATTTCTTCGCTCGACACACCATTTTCTTTGTGGTGTGCACGGTGAAATCTTGTTGGGATGTAATCCCACACTTCACTAGATAGTCCATAAACTCGTTCTTTGAGGTATTCGCCACCGCGATCGGACCATGATGACTTGATACTTTTACCTAGCTTCTCCACTTCCGCCTTAAACTCTTTGAATTTCTCAAAGCATTCGGACTTGCGGTGAAGCGGTATATGTATCCGTACCTTGAGTGTCGTCGATGAAAGTGACAAAATACTCGTACCCTCCACGAGCTTGTGTGGACATCGGTCCACATAGGTCGAATGGACTAACTCCAACATTTACGTGGCTCTATAACCGCCGCTTTGAAGGGTGCAGTCGACATCTTACCTTCTATCACGAGATTCGCGGACCGGAGCGAGTAGCCGTGAGATTACCCAACGCCCATTCTTAGCCGGTCTTTGGATCCTATTTAGATTGATGTGACCTAATCTAAGATGCCGAGAGAAAAGTAGAGTCATCTTCTTAAGAAAACTTTCTCTTTTAGGGTTTGATGAAGATGCGACATAGTTATAGGTATTATGTTTTGCGAAATAGTATAAAGCGAATTATATAAGGTGCCAACACGGATAACCCGTCATTTCTTATGATAGAAACACCACTATCAAAAATAACGAGAATATCCATGAGTAAATAATTTGAAACAGAAACAAGGTTCATGAAAATCCGGCACATATAAAACGTCTTTCAAAACTAAAGCTGTTGTCCCAAAACATAAAAAACATCTCCAAGCGCAACTTGACTTTCGACTTTCGCTGCCCATGGAGATCGTTATCTCGCCATCAAACGACTCCTTGTCCGCGGGAACCCACGCAAGGTGTAACAAACATGATCGATTCGCCAGTATCTACTACCCAAGAATGGGTAGAACAAGTCGCTAAACATGTTTCCGTTACTAAAGCAAACGGCGTACCTTGAGCCTTGAGCATAGGGCACTTGGCCTTCCAATGCCCAGTCTTGCCGCACTTGAAGCACTTGCCCTTCTCCTTTGGCTTCTTCAAGCCTCCGGTGGCAACCATGTTCTTGCTCCCATTACTCCCACTATTTCCCTTGCCTTTACCACCTTTGGCACCCCTTTTTCTATTTCCATTTTGCAACGGAAATTTTGGGCCCTTAGATGTGCTAGCAAGAGCATGTGCTCCTTTTCCCATAACTCCTTCCGCAGCAACGAGATCATTAAGCAACTGACTAAGTGTAAACTCGGTCTTGCTCATGATCGCATTCACGCGAAAGTTCTCAAAAGACTTGGCGGTGTATTGAGGATGATATCGACCTTGGCCGCCGTCAATACCTCCTCCCAGTGATCAAGACTATCCATGAGATGAGTCGTGTGGAGACATGTTCATGGACGAACTTCCTTCTTCCATCTTACACGCCAAGATCTCTCTCATTGTGTGGGCGGTTGTCGATCCGATTGCCCAAACTTACTCTCGAGACTTGACCAAATATCGCCGCGTCGCCATCGATCGATCTTTGCGGTGCAAGCCTTTGGACATCGTAGTCATCATATAGCATTTAGCCATATTGTTTGACTTATTCCAAAGTCCTTGACTCTCATTGCTCATTAGTCGATCGTCGATAAGGGCATCGGGTTTAGGAGTAGTGAGAACAAACATGTGTTCTTCAAATGATAAGAACATATTCCATGTTTCGTTTCCACTCGATAAAATTTGGACCGGATAACGGATTTTGTGCGAGCATATTGATAATCGGCGTAAGAGACATATCGAAGCGATAATGTAAAACACATAAGCATACGATCGCAAATAATTCGTAACAATAATATTGTAACCTTTTGATAAAACAATATTAATTGAAACCTCCAATCGCCCAAGGAATCCCACATACGCAAGCCACGCGTGTGGGCGTTTACACATGAACCCCGACCCGGACTAAAATATACCTTTAGTCGTTTAATTTCAATCCATGTCAACTTATCCTTATGACAAATGAAATTAATGATTGGACCTTACTAGACCACATCACTATCACAAGAAGGGACTTGGCGGGAAGTTGTACTTGAGGTGATGTCTAAGCATTGACCACAATTTTAACGAGAGAAGATGAATTCTTAGAATTGGTATACTCGCTCGGACCATACCGCTTCAATTCAAATTCTTTTGTTATCTCATTTATATCTATTACTAGAGAACTTATGAAAATCGCACATGCAAGCCCACGCGTGTGGGCGTTTACATGAAACTCCCACTTCTCGATAGATTTAAAATGTTTTATTTAGAAATCTCATCTAACAAACTTATGATAAGCAGGTGCAAGCAAGCCCGCGTGTGGGCGTTTACTCACGGTCGTCTCACTTTGTTTAGAGATCAAAAGTGGAGGTCTTGACATTTTAATTTGAAAAATTAATTTGTCGGGTTGCTTGCTTAGTCTTTTTATTCAAAAGGTTTGTCCATGCAGATCACGTAATCTAGCATGCTTTTCTATAGAACTCGACATGTAAAACATGCTCGCAGAATTCTAAAATATGCTTGATAAACGCGATAAACCTAGCATGCTTACTATGCGCATCCAATTCGTAAAACACTTAAAGGTTTGTCAGCGTAATTTAAACATACATAACGTGCTACTGCATAATTTAAACATCCACGACATGCATATGAGCGATAAAATAAAATAAAACGTTCATCGCGCCCAATCGTGAAACACGCACAATTAAATCTAATCTATTACATAGATTTACAAAGTACATGATTTAAACTTGAAACAGGCCTCGCGTGCAGAGCACGGACGGATTCAACAATTGGGCCTCGCGTGCACGGGCACGGGCGGAATCTCTGAAAACGCAGTGCGGGCGGGTCGGCCCATAAAGTCTTTGGGCGCGCGTGAGGCTAAGCCCGATTGCGCGCCCGACCTCGCCGCCCCCTGCCCGCAGCGCTTCTCGCCAGGCGCCTCGCGATCGCTTCTGCCGCGACCCGTCGGCTGCGTGCAGCCACGCCCAGCGCGAACGTCGCCTCGAGACGCCGTCGCCCGGCCAAACCTCGCGACCGCGATCTCTGCTCAGCGCCGGGTTTCGCGCGTGACGCGCGCCGTCACCCGCTAGCATGCGGCGGCGCCGCCTCGCGGGTAATCCTCGCGACCGCGAGTTCGCTCGCTAAGCGCCAGGGATCCCACGCGAGAACGCGCCCGTCGCCCGCAGCCCTCGCGATCGCCTTTAGCGACCGCGAGACTCGCTCGCGAGAAACCACCCAGAGACAGCCGAGAACTCTGTTCTTCCCGTCGTTTCGTTCTTCGTTCGTTCGTCTTCGTTCTTCTTTTACAGATAAGATTTACATAAAAAAATCTAATCTAACCACGGATTTTCTCGTGGTGTAAAAACAAAACCAACAAAACAAACGAGCCACGATGAACGACAAATCCACAATTATAATAACGCACGTAATAATCAAGCGTGAATTAATCCAGCGAGCCAAATTCGATCCCGGCTCGATACCAGTGTAGGGAAAACGTATGTTAACCCTCGCCCCGAGGATCCATCTTGGGTGTTTAATTCACCATACATTGATTATAAACCTAGCATGCGTCTATATAATTAAATCGCAACACGTTGGGGTTTTCACGTGTTTACCTTTGGATCCATCGAGGTGGAGCGAGCGGGATGAACGATCGAGCGGTCGAGACTCGTGCTTTGACCTTCGGACTGTATCCCTGATACCCAAACTCCAACGTCGAGTGAGGACGAGCTATGGAGAATACACCGAAAATCACCCGAGCTCTCACAATTTTCGAAAACTCTCTCAACTATGAGGGTGGCGAAAATTCTTGCTTTGTAATTTGTGAGTGAGTCCTAGACATTATCTCATACCTTATATTTATAATGCACTACCTTAATCTATATGGAATGTTACCATAATCTATATGGAATATTACCATAATCCTATATGGAATATTACCATACACTTAGGATTATTTCCATACTCTTAGGATTATTTCCATACTCTTAGGATTATTTCCATACTCTCGAGATTATTACCATAATCTTATATGGAAAGGATCTATGCATATTCCATAAATATAATTATATCCTTGTGGGATAAAGAGAATAAAATCTTGCCTTCGAGAGCTATAGGGCGCGATTTTCCACAGTCTTATGGGCACTGGATGGGCCACCAGGGATCAAATGCAAGGAATAAAGATGGGCCTCAAATAAATTAATTATCTTATGTTCACCCGAACATAAATTAATTTATAAACATTCGATCATGCCACTAGAGAAAGAATGTTGACTTACCCTTTATTACCAAGTTGAGTCGGGCTTGCACTTAGACATTCTGAATCCCGTATTTAAGATATCGAGCGTCCATTAATCATTTCTAGCAATCATTGCTTAAGCGATTAATATCCTTATTTCCTTAAGTAGTACCACTCAACCTTATTATTGTACTTGAGCTAACTCAACTGCGGGGTTTAGTACAATAAACCTTTGAGCTCCTTAAGGGGCGTCATCATCCTAAACGGATACGGTTACTCGTCTGAGATAACTAGCGTGACATACAAGATCGCCACCACCCAAGATCGCGGAGAATCTTGGGTTAGAACATATAACCCTCACTCATAACAAGTCAAAGTGATGGTCGACAACTCATACTCACCTAATACCTTATCGAGGTTTAGATTATCGTAAGTCACGAGATCTTGGTTCTTCACGACGGTGGAAAGAAGAACTCATCTCACCGTGATCCTTGATACGTCGAGGCGTACCAACATAGACAAGCAACTAAGTCAGTCACTTCTTATCTATACTGCGACTAAGCGACAACTCGTCCTTAAGTCGTCTCGGTGTGAAACTTTTATATCTCATTAAGCTTGACCAATCATACGGACTTACGTGATCTTCTACACCTTGTATGATCTAACATATATGAGATAAGGGGACACGATATATGCAATCAAGTATTCAAATCGGATAGGAGATTGTAATAGTGGTAACGGAAACATTGTATACAAGCTCAACCAAACTTTCAAGATACAACCAACATCTTTGACAAGGCTCGGGGTCCGATGTGGCTTCCATACGATCCTTCGTGTATTTCTCGAGAACGTAATTAGCTCGGTTCGGACCCAAGCACCTTAAGAGAGTTGGAGATATGATTTTCAGATAGGACCCCTGCTCAATTGTATACCGCAGGATTTGTTCAGATCCTCCTAGCTTCTAGCTTGTCGTGGGGATTACTCGCCTTCTCCGTGTACTCTCGAATGGGAGTCATCCAATTTGGTTCTTCATCCGAGACCACGTTGACCTCGGCTCCGTTATCGGCATCGTCTATGCTTACGCTTTGGACTTCCTCTCGGGCGGGTTTGTTGATGGCGAGGCCAATTTACTTAAGATGTCACCGGCTATTTTGCTCCCTTGGGATGCGAACTATCCGGAAGTGTGAGAAAGTCCGTTGCGAGCTTTTTGCTTTTCAAGATACTTCTTCATTCATCGCTTTTGCTTCGTATTTTCCCAACATTTGGCTCACGACGACTTGAGAGTCACTGTGAACTTGAACGGCTCGTGATCTCGAGACTTTGAGCGAGGCGAAGTCCTGCGATCGAGGCTTCATACTCCACTTCGTTGTTCGTATTTTGAATGTGAACCGTGAGTAGGCGATCTCTTGGTCGTCCGGGCCTAGGAGTAAGATACTGCTCCATACCTTTTTTCCCGAAGCCCCGTCAACGTGAGTTGCCAAGCCTTTGGGTATTTCATCCATTGGTTCGACTTGGCATTGTCGTCTGGACTCGGTGGGCTTGGTTTCTCGACGAAGTTAGCCTCGGCAAAAATCCGCTAGGCTTGTCCTTTGATGGCTGGCGGGCGAAGGATATATCGTGCTCGCCCGATTCGATTGCCCATTTCGCGATTCTCCACGAGGCTTGGTTTTGTCAATACTTGCGAAGTGGGTGGTCGGTGAGGACTTGTATGGGATGTGCATGGAAGTATGGGCGTAGTCTCCTCGCTGGCGTTACCAATGCTAAGCGCAAGCTTCTCCAAGGGTGATACCTCGTTTAAGGCCTTTTAGTGCTCGGTGATAAAATACACCGAGGCGGCGTCCTTCTTCTCGCACTCAGACGCACTTATAGACTCGTCCGAGGCGGCGAGGTAGAGAAAAGGACCTCTCCTCTTCGGGACGGATAGAGTGGGAGTTTGGCGAGGTAGCTCTTGAGATCTTCAAAGGCGGACTTGTGTACATCATCCCATGAGAATTTGGGGCTTTTGAGTGTCTTGAAGAAGGGTAGGCTCTTGTCCGCGGCTTTTGAAAGAAAGGCTCAGTCATGACTATGCGACTGTCGGCTTGTGTACGTCGTGGAGGGTCTTTGGCATCTTCATTTCGAATGGTTTGGACCTTGGGCGGGTTGGCTTTTAGCCTTCTTGTGAAACCCAAAGCCCTAAGAACTTTCGGACGGACCGCAAGCGTGCACTTTTGGGGTTCGAGTTTAGGTTGATTTTTCGAAGAAGGTCGAGGACGATCCGGAGGTCGGCAACACATGCGACTTCTTCCTTGCTCTTGACGACGATGTCGTCTCGATACCTCCACATTCGACCTATGTAGGGTGAAATATTTTGTCCACCATCCTTTGATAGGTAGCCCCTGCATTTTAAGGTCGAATGGCATCTTTTATCTGCAAAGACTCAAGTCGGTAATGAAGGCTTTGTCTTGGCAGCGTCTTCGTCGTCCATTAGGACTTGGTGATATCCTTTGTATAAGTCCAAGAAGACTTCGTATCCGACCGGTAGCGTCGACCTTCTTGTCAATGTTGGGAAGGGATAGCAATCCTTTGGGCAATGCTTATTGAGATCGGTGTAGTCGATACACATTCGCCATCCCTCCTCCTTTCTTTACCATCACGGGTTGGCTATCCGGTCGGATATTTGACCTCGAGCAGATGTCGTGCTTTTAACGGTGATTCACCTCGTCATGAATGACTTGGTTCCGTTCGATTGCAAAAATTCTTTATTCAGCCGAACGGCTTTATGTTCGGTCGATGTTGAGCGGTGAGTGATGATACTCGGCGAGACTCGGTCATGTCGAGGGAGACCAAGCAAACACGTCCCTGAATTCCTTAGGAGTTGGATGATCGATCCTTCACTTTAGGTGCCTTGGTGAAACCAACCTTGACGACCTTTAATGGCTCGTCTTTGTACAATCGACCTCTTCCACCGACCGCCGGGGGTGGCGATGTCTTCGACTCGACTCCTCGGGTTTCTTTAATTGCTATGCTTTGTGGGTCTTTGGACCGAGGTCCGGCACCTCGTAAAGGCAACTTGCATACATTCCTCGCTTGCTTACGATCACCTCGGATCACGGTTGTTCCCGTGGTGGGTATCTTCATTGTTAGGTGGTCGTTGAACACACCGCCCTTACAACGTTCTCAGCCAATCTCGCCTAGTATGATGTTATATGGCGGTGGGCCTTCACTACGAAGAATTGCACCACCTTGGTGGAGCTCGTTGGTGACTTCCCACCGTGACGGGTAGCTCAATTATCCCTTCCGGCGCGTCTCTTCTTGACGAAGCTTACGAGTGGCGGCGGCGCTTGTGCGGCGCTTTTTCTATCCCTAGCTTGTCAAAACATTCCTTGAAAGGATGCTTACCGACGCCGCTATCAATGTACACGCTTCACCAACTTATTCGCGACCACTACCCGAATCACACGCATCACGGGGTATTATTATGGTGCGGGTCGTCTTGAAGAAGGTAATCGCCTCGTCCTTTCGAACCTCTTGTTGTTAGGCTCGCGGTTTTAGGACTTGAGCCAGCCTTCAGGAAGACTTCGTGACTCCAGGGGCCCGTAATAGTGGAAACCACCCGTCATATTGGGGCTCGTCGTCTCCTTCTTCGTCGGTGTCGCGCGCTTTTTTGTGGGGTGCGCAATTTCCCTCTTCGCTGCTTTTCTTCTTTTGACTCAGTCGGCTTGGCGACCACATCATAATACTTTCTCGGAGGTCCATCTTGAACCAACATCTCTATTTCTCCCATGAGTTCTTTGCACTCTTGATGTCGTGCCCATAGTCTCCGTGGAATGAGCATTATTTATCCACAGTTGGCGCCTTTCCTCCCCTGTCATCGGTCGAGGCTTCTCGAGCAGTTCATATGGAGCAGCGTAGATTTCGCCCTCGGCCGTCAGCGGGTGTATTGAGGTCGCTCGGGCGTCACGCGACCGAGCTGGACCTTATCGGGCGATGTAATCTTTCAGGCGCTTCACGCCTTGGTTCGATCTTCCTTTCCGTCTCTTCTTCCTTTTCCGGGTCCTGCCTTGCGCTTGGCGCTTTCTCTTGTCGGCCTCGTCCGCTTTGGCGAACCGGTTGGCTATGCGCCTGACTCTGTCATGATCACGGGGCTCGTGCCACGATCTCTCGGTATAAGGCCCCGGCAAGATGCCGTTTTGGAAGGCGAGATGACTAACAGTCGTTCACGTCTTGACCTTCAAACACTCCTTGTTAAACCTCGTCATGAAGTCACTAATGGACTCGTTACGGCTTTGCCTTATGGTGAGGAGGTGTGCCGATGATGTTTTGACTCGCCTTTTGGAAGAACCTTGATGGAAGGCGCCATCAGTCGCGATAGGGCCGATGCTTCCGTGAGGTAGACCGTCGAACCACTGCGGGCGTGTCGACGAGTAACTCGGGAAGAGTTTACACATATGAACCGAGTGAGGCGTTGGTTGATCATGTTGTATGGAGCTGCGAGAGGAAGTTACGTGGATCCTCGGCCCGTCATAGGGGCGATGCTTGGTACCGGTATTTATCCGGGAGAAGTGTTGAGTATCCTATTTGAGCAGGGGTGACTATCTTCCGTATCCATCGGCCGTCCTCTCGGAGATTGGGGCGGAGTTCGACGATCGAACTCGTTTAGGTGACTCGGACCGACTTCACGGCGCCCGATGCCTTTCCCTGCCGCCGTCCTTGGAGATCGGGCGAAGTTCATTGGATGGATTCATTCTTTCGATCGAGGCCGGCTTCGCGGATCACGACGTCCTCTCCGTTGCTGTTTCTTGGCGGTCGGTTTGGGCCCCGACCTCGTTGTGATGCCTCGTATCTAGATGAGGCTTGACGTTCCGTTCTTGAGGACATGGCCGACCACATGCTTGTTGAGTCTTGAGAAAGCTCTCCTTATTTTTCTCGAGAAATCCATTGGCGGCGTCGTCGAGGTTTACTTATGAGCCGGATGTTCCCCGGATTATTGCTGCGATTTCCTTCGCTATGGTAACTTTTTGCCTCCTGCAGGAGGGGTGTCCGTGCTCGTCGAGACTTTGGATATGTCCTTGGGGTTTCTTCTCCGATTGGGCTCTTCCCGAGCTCGGCGTTCCCTTCGCCGTCGGCGTTGTTGTTGCGGCGACGGTCTGGATGCATGGCTTCGGTGTACTGGTCATGATTATTTCCACAAGCGGTGGTTGATCGAAAACACAAAATTTCGTTTCCCACGACGGCGCCAATGATCGATCTTAATTTCGTAAGGAAATAAATGCTTAAGAACACCAGGATTTACGTGGTTCGATCTATGAATAAGATCTACGTCCACGGGGAGAGAGAGATTGGTGTATTGAATGTGTAAAGCGATTACAAAGAGTGTGAATGAAATCTATTTAAATCTAATCTAGCCTCTATTTATACACGAATGTATTGACCTAGATCTTGAATCCAAGTCTTCTCTCACTAGGATTCGAGATCCTATCCCTCTTGAATTAGGATTCTTTAGATATGGTTTGAGCTTTCTGCGTTCACCGATTTTAGGAGTCTTCATGGGCGAACTTGTCCAGCCGAGCTTGATGTCGGGGTTCTTGTATTGGGCGCGATCTTGGGCGCAGTAGTTGGTAGTATCCTATCAATCAAATCATTACGATTTACTTGTATTTACCAAACATAAGATAAAGAATGATAATTTCCCTCAAAAATAGTCTTATAAATCATATTTTCAGATAAATTTATTTTTATATCAACCAAACAAAAGTATCATCATATTACTATAATTTCAAAAATATTATATCACGTCTCATTTTATTAGTATATATATGATCTATGATGTGATATCGATGATGTCACTGTGACACGTATATCATTTATTGTTTTCTTAAAACGAATTAACTTAAACAACTTCAATAGTTGATCAAAATCAACACATCATATGGGATCATTCATCATTAGGCACATTATGCCACTCAGTCTATTTGAATACACGGTATATCTATTATAATTAAATATTTTGATTGTAATAATAATATATTATAACTGAAATAATAATTTTAATTAAAAATTAATGAATTTTAATTGAATTAAATTAATACGAATGTACACAAATTTTTACTCCCTAGAAATTGAAGTTTCAAATACTTCATATTTTGGACGCAACAAAACACACACACAAACAACAAAACCCCCTTCATATCGTGTGCCACTTCAAATTGTGAGGTCACACAGAGATTATCATCGTTGTTTGTTAGAACCGTAGATGAAGAATGATGCAATAATTTATCAAGTATTATTAAACACGAGATGGTCTTCTGTACATCCGTCTGCATGTGCAGATTTTGATATTTTTTCAAGATAAATGATATTTGATATTTTTCTTTAATATAAATGATACTTAAGCAAATGATACTTTTCTTTAATGTATATATTATTTTTCTTAATAACAACGATATTTTGTCTCATCGCGACAATATGGACGGATGTACATGAGTTTTGTTATTAAACACATATACCCACGCAATTCTATTTACGAACAGTATATATATAATCGTAAATTTGCATTGCTTTATGCCTTCCTTTAATATGCCACTGCCATCCCTAAGGAAATATTCACTTGTTAGTGGGGTTGATGAATGAACTGCGCCAATATTTATCCTTGCAAAAGCATCCCTACGACCATATTCGTTAACTATTCTAAAATGATTGATCATATCTAAATCATAAACATCTTGTTAATACGTACAATTATAATAAATGACATTCATGATGCACATCTCAATTTAGACTATCTATAGATATCTTCTTTCGAAAACATTATACATTTCGTGTTTCACTACATAAATACACATGTGTTCCGTTTCTCGATCTAACATATATATCTTGCGAAAGTCATTAATGCGGCACCATAATTGTACTTTACCTTCACGAGATCATGTCTCTCGTTTAGAAAAGCTAGAGTCCTCTCATCATTAAAGAGAGTATATAACACGCTTTTTTTAAAGCTTGATGATCATCTCTAATTTTAATACCCAAAATCAAAGTTGAAGAAGCTACCAAAGCTATATTTTAATTAAAAATTTGATTAATTTAATTAGCTTCTAGCAATTGAAGACCAAAACTAGTTCAAACGATTCCCCTAAAAGCCATCAGGCAGCCAGTTTTCAAAAGAGCAGACGTGAAACTTTAGAAATTCAATGCGCTAAAAGGCAATATTATAATACACTTCACATCGATTCCAAACTCAAAATCTTGACAAAACTAGAAAAATAAATAGATCTTTTATGTTTAATATTGCTTCTAGAATTAGACATCGTTATCGTCTTACAATAGATTAATTATTGTTTCTGCAGTGTCCGAAGGGAAATTTGAGACCGTATTTCTAATTATGCTATCCTTTTCTATTTCCACGTATTTTGCAACATAATTACTTTTCATACTGTATATCTACACTGTAACGAGATTCGTTTGTGAAATAGTCAAAAAGAAGCGTCGCCAAACTTCATCGAATTTATGTAACACTTGCACCTTGCTTTAGCAACAATTCACTTTGCCTATAAATTGGAATATTTTAGTTGAAATTTTTAGAATAAATCAAAGCGATATTGAAAACTAAGGAAACCAATAATATGTCTACAAAAACAACAAGCACCAATGTCCTACCAATCGTGAGCAAAGTCTACTGTGCACCTTCCGAGGTGGTCCTCGCCGTGAGGCGGCGGCCCAACGTGGCCAACGGCGGCGGCTTCGTGGTGGCGGACCCGAGCCAACGGATAGTCTTTCGCGTCGACGGCTGCGGAGTTCTTGGCAAGAAAGATGAGCTAATTCTCAGGGATGGAGATGGAAATGCTCTGCTCCTCATCAGGCGCAAGGTGCATTATATTTTCTTGTTTATTTTATTTTTTGCCAAATCATTTTTTTGTGAATTAATGTTAAGATATTGTGATTGGTTTTGTTGAAGGGAGCAACAATTGAGGCACTAAGCCTAACGAGGAAATGGAAAGGGTTCGCCTACGACTTTGTAGGATCCGACAAGCTCGTTTTCACCTTAAAAGAGCCGAACTCGTGTTTCTCGACACAAAATAGGATCCGAATCTCGGTCGAATCCAAGGAGCTGAGCAGCCATGGTAGCTTCGAAGTGCACGGCGACTTCCCTGGCCGGTCCTGCTCCATCGTCAGCCCCATGGGGGATGTCGTGGCCTTGGTAATTCAATGTTGTTTTTTTAAATGTCGCACGCAGTTATTTCAAGTTACTAGCCCATCATCAAAAAAATAAAAATGATTGGTTGGGACGTTAGCCCCTTGCATATATATATATATATATATTTGAGAAAATCTCTTATAAGTACGTCATCTCATGAGAATTTACAAGGACCACATCCAATCAGGGTTCATTAGTCAAAACTATGGTCTATTAGTTCTCAATTAGGATTTATTAACTTTAATTGGGTGTGGTGCTCATGCTTCCTTACGTGAGGACATCCCCACAAGATACCACCTCTATATTTTTTGTGTTATCAACCGCGCAATGGGTAAAACCCATTCTCATGTGTATTCATTGCTAGAGTGTGTGATGTATAACTTTGGTTGTGATAAAATATATTTGTTGTTTTATTTTCACAGATTGGTGTAAATAAGGAGTTGCAACAATTGATGAGGAGTAGGGATATGTATCATGTGGAAATAAAGGCTGGTTTCGATCAAGCGTTTGTTTTCGGAGTGATTGCTGTTCTTGACTACATATACGATGGATCTACTAGATGTTGACGAATGATAAAAATGTATTGAAATAATTTAACATTTATAAAGCTGTTCCAATCGAAGACTTTTAGAATATATTCATGTTAGTTGATGCTACTAATCAGTCTGTTATTATTATTTTTTTCTTTTGGAATGTTAGTTTGATGTTTCTAGGGAAAAAAGAAAATGTTTGGAAGTGTTCGGATTTTACGTCTTATTATCTCGTATTTAATTAAATCAGTGCACGTGTCGAAAGTATTGGCGAATGAATGGATATGCATTAGGGAGTTTAGTGGAGTTAAGTATGTCAGCCACGGAAGTTGCTTTTTCTTGATGTGCACGGATCATATTGATCTTAACCAGGAACAATTGAAAATTCACCAACTTTTGAATGAAGGAGATTCCTTTGATAAAAATGATTGGTGGATTATATTTATGTATGTGTGTGTTCTTGAATATCCAGTTTTATCATGACACACCACGTACCCATGTTATCCATATTCTTCACATGCTGAAAAAAGAGAATGTTAATTTTGAGATAAATATTTTATCTTAATGAATATAGATAAGAGAGATGAAACGAGTACAAATCTAGTTCCTAAAAGTTGGTGTCTTTTGCTTAAAGGAATGAGGTAAATAGTTACCGAAAATGGAAAGTAGTGCAGAAGTTGGGAACTTTGAATTTGCAAGCACTAGGCAGACTTAATTGGTCCAAATAGCATCAAAATTACTATAAAAGATAGAAAAAAGGGATAATAGGCATCACTATTCATGCCATCCAAAATTGATAATTTGATGAAGAGAAAGTAATAGAGGTCATAGTAGGTCAAGAGAAACACAAAAATGTCACAATACTACCTACATAAATATGATTATTTTTTTCTACGTACATTTTACCTATAATTTTGAAAACGGGAGTCTCACCTAAGTAACGTTGAATTTTGATGTTGAAAGTCCAACTTGTAATGAAAGACTTGTTTTCCAAGATGGTGGGAGGGTTCGGAAAGCCGTTAACGTTAGTTTTACCACAAAATCACGCCCATCCATTTCGTCAAACAGCCAAACCGAAAATCCGCCCCGGCCTAAAGTTCTGTCGGGCCTAAAGAAAGCATGGCCTCAGCACCAACCCAAAATCGAGCCGGTCCTGGTCCAAAATTCTATAGGGCCTAAAGAAAGCATGAAAAACGTTTCTATTTACATATTTAGGGAAATATTTGAGAGAAAGTATAATCAAGTAAATTGTAATCGTTCGTATTGAGAAGGGAAACATACAACTAATTGATCTGCACTTACTCAATGATACGTCCCAACAAACCTAACTGTAAACTTTGCAGAATCAGTTGTAGCTTGGGTCTCCCAATGCTAGTCTTTGCTTCTCTACTTCACGTTTCTGCAGAAATCGACTTGAGCAAGCTTCTATCCACGGCGAATCGCTCTGGTATAGATGAACATAAATCAAACATGATCCTGCACTAGCTCACAGAGACGAATATGGTCCGCAAGATTAAAAAGGCGCAAATCACGGTCCCTCCATAAAGACAACATCGTAGAACTGATTGCTTCATCCTGGAGCTCAGAAAACCAAAGTAGTGCAGCAAAGTGGCTTCTAGAATGGATTCACCATCGAGACAAAACACCTGATAAGATTTAGACAGAGAAGTTTAGTAATGACCAGAACGCAAATTTTGCAGAAAAATGCAAGAATCAGTTCCTAATGGTTGTATGACCTACCGGTAGGCTGTTCAGAAGAGCAAGTACCATAGAGACATGAAAGGCACACGTGAGAAATCTCTCGGACAGATCTGGAAGATACGCGATGAAATACATTGACAAACGAGGCTGATATGACGTCAAATGAATTGAGTGTGCCATCGAGATGAGATCACCAACAAACACAAAAGTCTGGAGGCAGCCTCTTTCTCCAATATTAGAATGCTGGTATTCTGAAAATAAACTTCTTCCATGGTTGAGGCATTCCAATCTAGAATACGTAATCTCAACCCATCCTAAACCTGGAAGTTGCACAGGCATCAAGCATGATTCATCCTGTTTCCATAAGTGTCAATAGACCATTTCAAGTCAAAAGTCGGTTATTGCCGATAGATTTCAAGAATTTCAGGATGAAGGCACACTACCTCTGAGCAAAGGCATCCGCTATCATTATTTGAAGTTTCATGGGCACATTTCCTAAGCTTGATAACATCCTTAGCATTCAAACAATAAATTTCTCCACTTTCCCAATGATTGGTTTTGTTGCCACCATCATCACCATACTTACTCATATCAGGACAGGTTTTCGTGCAAAGGCAAAAAGTTCATTTGGACAATATGTTTCAGACCCTGTGAATTGAACATGTATGCTCTTTTCAATCAAAGAATGAGGAACACAATAACTTTTTTGCATGTTAGCCATTCCACTAGATTGACCAAAGGAAAGTGGGGAGTCTGCTTAGTCAAAACAGTAAGTTTCTGGTTCCATTCTTCAGCAGTATAAACACGAAACTCATCCAAAGCATGTATAACATCATATGGTGAGATATAACCCGACAATGGTGACACAGAATGCACATCCAAGACCTGCGACAACGCGGTTCTCAGATGAGCTATGAGGCAAAAAATAAACAAACTCATTTCATAATAAGATGTTTGTTTTTAGTACCATGGGGCTTTCACCATGTATGTACAATGGACTTAAGATGAATGGAAGAAGGAACAAAGCCAACGTGCAAACTCCACAAAACTGCAGAAGATGACAGTTATAGGTTCAGCGTCAGAGAATGCAAATTACCACTATACACAGACTATCTGCCTTGAAAAAGGACATGTTAACTTACTGCCACGTTGTGCCAAATACCAGCACAATATATACGAAGAGAAGCCAGTCCAGGCAATAATTGTAATGATGCGTCATTAAACGCCACCAAAGCTCCTGGAAATGCCAGAGCGAAAAGAAAGCAATATACTCCATCTGCACACCTTCACTGCACCAGCAAGGAAATGTATGTACAAAAATCATCGTGCGATAGGTTTTCTAGCCAAAAGAACATTATAATTTTTTCGGTATTCACACATGACACAACTGAATTGTTTATGATGATGAGAACTGCATTACTTGCTTTGCCTATTTTAGTAAAGAAAGAAATGATTTACTGATAACAGCAGAAGTGCCTAGACCACTGGATCATATAATTTTGAATTTGCAGGAACAAGAATTGCCACCACCAAAGAGCTATAAGGAACTAAGGCTACTTCATTTGATTATTAATCCATGGCAACTCACAAATAAAACTCTTAAGACAGAACTGAAAACCCATAATTCAGTTCCCTATGATACAAAAGAATGATATTCTGCAAGTGTTTCATAGCACATGCAACAGGATACTTCCAGGGCATGACAAATAGAAAAATATTATCCTGTTTTACAATATTATTAGGCATGAATGAGAGTCAAGAGGCAGATGGAAAATCTTAACCTTGCTGCTGCAAGAGCATGGCCAAACTCATGCACCATTACGCACAAGAAAGAAGATAAGCACAAGAAGCCCATACTGGAAGGTGACATGTGCATGCCGGCAGTCTGCACAAGAGTAAGTACAAACTGGAGTATCTATCAAGAAGCTCAAGTATTACACAGAAAGCCTCTAAAGAATATTATGGCAGGATTCTGAGCTAGCTACCAATGATTTTATACATCAACAAAATGTCAAAATAGTCACCCTTCCCAAAAGACTGGATGTCAATAAATTCCCCAAATGACCATCTCATAAGTTTCCATCTATGGAGGAAGCAAATTGCAGCCAATGAAAATAAATACATAAATAAAAGACACTCATAGCCCATAGACAACATAGACCACGGATGATTGATTGGATAGGTCAAGTAAAAAACTGCATAGAGTTAATTGGATAGGTCAAGTAAAAAACCCAAAATTCCATACCAGGCAGATAGAAATGGTGAGAGCAAAGGTGCTCAGATAACACTTTGCATCTTGTCACTTGGTAGATGAAGCATCAGCATCCAAACACAACAGAAGTATCATTAACATATAGCCAAGGAAGATGTAACACTAACCAAAAAAGAAAGCCCAAATGAGGAGTCAGCAGACCGTGCAATTCCAGCATAGAGTAGAGGTACTTTCACCATTTCACAAAGAATAATCTTGCAGAAAGAGAAAATAAGACAAACAATAAAACAATGAAAATTGTAAGAGCAGGCTTAGTTGGTTAAGAGCTAGGAGATTTGGAACAAGAAAAAGGCGGGTTGGAAATCTGAAAAGTCACTGACTACTGTAGCTACAACGAGGGCAGCCAAGCTAAACCCAATCCCAATGGAGAACCAGACTCTCAAGATCCTGCAGAATGTCAGAAAATGAACTATTGCTCCATCAAACCAAAAAATCCCCCAAAAGAAAGTAAAAGCAGTGAAAGAAGGCACAAACCTAGAGTGCCTGCGCCCCAAACGAAACAATACTTCATTGAATGCCATACACTTGAAATCACAATACCTACACAATTCGCTGATTAAGTTACATCATATGATAACCAACAGCTCAATTTCCATATTACCAAGTTATATACGAATAGTATTTCCATTAGCAGTATGCTATACCAGCAAGAGACGGTATGGGATAAATGCCTAGCAGAGCGGCGCAAAGGCAGAAGGGTTTGATCGCCCCGCCGTCTTCCCCCCCGCCTACCATCCATCATCCTCGGCGGACTTTATTGGTGCGATTTTGCACTACACTCGACTACAATTCATAAGTCTTCGTTCATCAACATTGCATCCAAATTCAGTATTAAAGAAAGTACCAAATAAAAGGCAAAAGTAACTTACTGCAGCCTGCAAGTATATGAATTGCAGCAGCTCATTTCGAGCCGGGAATTTTAATTCGCCGGCGTTAATCTTCGAATTTTCGGGTCGTTTGTATAACGGCGTAAGGGATAAAGTAGGAAAGAAGGGTTAAGTGACGTCGTTTTAAGTGTGTTTCAGTAACGGCACATAATTAAGGTATTTGGCAACATTTAATTTGTGACAGAAATGGAAAAACTGTCATCGTTGTTCCAAATTAGATGTTGTAAAAGAGTAAATACAAATCCATTTAGGAGAAATAATTAGTTGTGCATTGATAACAAATAGATTTTTATAGAAATAGAGTAGAAACGTATGGTTACAATCTAATGGACCTAATTAGTATTGGACTTATAATAATAATAAACTCTCACACTCCTCAAAATGAAGCATATATATCAATAATGTCCAGCTTGCTACAAAGTTCTGAGAAT
This sequence comes from Salvia rosmarinus, assembly GCA_036937905.1. Classification (NCBI taxonomy): domain Eukaryota; kingdom Viridiplantae; phylum Streptophyta; class Magnoliopsida; order Lamiales; family Lamiaceae; genus Salvia; species Salvia rosmarinus. The sequence goes on from CM072821.1 coordinate 33,569,657, forward strand.
CGTTTCCCGCTCAAAGAATTAGTGAAGATATCAGTAATATCTGGTTGGACGAAGAAGTGAACGTGGTAGCAATAGTCTTGCTCAACGCACACTTGTGAATAAAATGACAGTCAATCTTAATGTGTTTAATCATTTCATGAAACACTGTGTTGTTTGCAATGTAGATAGTTGTTTGATTATCACAATGTATAGGTAAATGTTCATTGAATGTGAACCTCAATTCCTCAAAACGATGCTTTACCCCAATCATTTTAGTAGCAGTGTGAGCCATAGCTCTATACTAAACCTCGACAAAAGATCTAGCAATGATGTGTTGTTTTTTACTTCACCCAAGTAATTAGTTTCCTTCCAAATAAGTACAATATCCAAAATAGATTTTCTGTCAGTTTTAGATCCAGCATAATCGACATCAGAATATCCTTCAATCTTAAGATGGTCATTCTTCTTAAGAGACAATCCTCTCACCAGAGATTTCTTGATATATTGAAGAAATAGAATAGCAGCATCCCAGTGAACTTGATTAGGCGTAGCCATAACACGACTGACCAAACCAACACAAAGGAAATATCAGGCCTTATTATTGTCAAGTAGATAAGTTTCCCAATAGACTTATGTACTTAGCTTTGTCCTCGAAGAAGTCTCCATTATTATCTCAAATGCTCGGATTAATATCCATATGAGTATCAACCGATTTCATTCCTAGCAATCCAATTTGCTGAGTAGATCTATAGAACACTTCATTGGGATAAAGAAATTCCGGACTTGCTCGAGCAATCTCAATTCTAAGAAATACTTGGTCGTCCCAAATCTTTAATAACAAAATATTGTTGCAAGTGTTTCTTGGTCTCATCGATTCCATGTACATCAACATCGGATATAAGAATGTCATCAACATACATTATGAGGACAACAATTCCAAACGTTTGATGTCACACAAAAATAGAGTGATCTGACTTGCATTGCTTGAAACCAATAACTCTGAAAACACTACTAAATTTATCAAACCAAGCTTTCGGACTTTGTTTAAGATCATAAATGGCCTTTTTAAGATAGCAGACCTTCGTAACATCCTCCCCCTAAGCAACATACCCTGGAGGTTGCTCCATAAGAACAGACTGAGTCAAATCGCCATACAAAAAAATATTCTTCACGTTAAGCTAATATATTGACCATGAAAGATTGACAGTTAAAGAGAACAAAATTCTAATCAAATTCAGTCAAGCAGTAGGAGAGAACGTCTCATAATATTCACCACCATAAGTCTGGGTGTATCCTTTTACCACAAGACGAGCTTTGTACCAATCACTAGTCCCATAAGCATGAAACTTAATAGTGAAAACTCAATGACAAGCAAAAATATATGTCGAATGAAGGGCAAACTAATTGTTAAATTTGTATACTGAAAGCAGAATGGTTGAGCTTGTATATAATGTTTCCTATTACCACTATTACAATATACTATCTTAATTGTTTACTTGATTGCGTATGTATGTCTCATTATCTCATACAAAAGTTAGATCATACAGTGTGCAGAAGATCACAGAAGTTTGTATGATTGGTTATGCTTATTGAGATATAAAAAGTATCACAGCTGAGACAACTTGAGGATGAATTATCGGTATAGGTTGCAGTATAGATAAGAAGTGACTTGACTTGGTTGTTTATCTATGCTGGTATGTCTAGAAGATCAAAGCTGGAGTCTTCCATTGATTTTTTATCCTAGAAATTCGTAGATAAAGACGAATAAACACCAATGTGTTGTAATTAATTATATAGATGCGTGCTAGGTATATAATCAATGCATGGTGAATTAAACATCCAAGATAGATCATCGGGAAGAGGGTAAAATCATATTTCCCTACAGTTGGCATCAGAGCCTGGGATCAGTATCTTGGCTCTATTGGATTAATTCATGTTTGATTATTATGTGCGCAATAATTAATTATAGATCTGTCGTTCATCGTGGCTCGATTGTTTGATTTTTTGTTGGATTGGTTTTCACCACGAAAAAATCCGTGGTTAGATTAGAATTTATTTTTTTGTAAATCAAATCTGTAAAAATGAAGAACGAAGATGAAGAACACGAAGAGCGAGATGGCTTGAGGGAAGCCCATCGCGGGACAGGACGAGAGCCAGTCGGACGCACGACGCGCAGGCATGTGGGTGATGGCATCGGGTGTGCTCGGCGCCGCATCACGTGAGCGAACAACGGCCACGGCGGCCGCTTGGCAGCAACATCGTGTGGCTCCAGCGCGCAAGTGTCCAACGCACACGCGCACGGGCAGACTCGGCGTGCGAGCACGCACGATATCTGGGCGATGGGCGTGGGTGAAGATCTGGCGAGATATCGGCGAGCGAGGCGGCAGTGCGTGGGCATTCCGTGCGGCGTGCGCTCGGTCACGAACTTGCTCACCTCGGCGCTCGGCGTATGCGGGTGACGTCGGCAGCTCGACAGGTGGTCGATAGATGAACGGCGAGCATATGGGGCGACAATGTGCATGCAGCATTCATCGGTGCTCGGAAGCTCGGCGAAAAACCTCGGCAGGTGGTCAACGGGCGCGACGAGTGTACACTGGGTGTGCGTACCATGTGCAACCTCAGCGTGCTGAACTCGCGCGCCCACATGCACAACGATGACACGGCGAGAAGGGCGGCGGTGGTCGGGTACGTGCCAGCCAGCCCACCTACCCAACTGACGACGACCGACCCATTTTTCGATCCGACCCGACCCAAATCACTTTTCGGCCTAGTTTTATTTTTTCGGCCCAAATCCGGTTTTGTGAGTCGGTGCGTATTCGTGCACATGAGGCCGTTTGAGTTTTTTTTAAGATCCGTACTTTATAAATTTATGTAATAAATTAGGTAGGAAGAACGGGATCCACGAATGGGCCATGATGAGCGAATTTTATTTTATTTTATTGTTCAAATCATGTCGTGAATGTTTAAATTATTTAGTTGCATGCAATGTATGTTTAATTACGTAGATAAATATGGATATATGTTTTGTGATTATTGCGTTTAGCAAGCATGCTTGGTTTATCGTGTTTTGAAGCATGTTTTGAATTACGTGAGCATGTTTACATGTTGAGTTTTAGAGAAAGCATGTTAGAACTACATGATCCGCATGGACAAACCTTTTGAAAGAAAAACTAAGCAAGAAACCGAGTATTAATTCTTAAATTAAAACATCAAGATCTCCACATTTTGATCTCCAAAGTGGTAAGCATTGTGAGTAAACGCCCACACGCGTGGCTTGCTTGGACACTTGTTTATCATAATTTTGTTAGATGAGATTTCTAAATAAAACATTTTAATCTATTTAGGCGTGGGAGTTTCATTTGTAAACGATCCACACGCGTGGCTTACGTATGTGCAATTTAATAAGTTCTCTGAGATAGATTTAAAATGAGATGACAAACGAAATTGAGTTGGGCGGTATAGTCAGAGTGAGTATACTAATTCTAAGAATTTGATTTACCAACATCAAAATTGTGGTCATTTTAGCATCACCTCAATCTGACTTTCATGAAGTCTCTTCTTGCGATAGTGATATGGTCTAGTTAAGGTCCAATTATTAATTTCATTTGTCATAAGGATAAGTTGACATGAATTGAAATTAAACTACTAAAGGTTTATTTTAGTGCAGTCGGGGTTCGTGTGTAAATGTCCACACGCTTGCATATGGGATTCCTTGGGTAATTGGAGGTTTCAACTAATATTGTTTTGTCGAGGTTCTGATATTGTTGTTAAGAATTATGTACGATCATATGCTTATGAGTTTACATTACTTTTCGATATGTTTCTTACTCGATTATCAATATGCTCGCACAAAATCCCTATCCGGTCTAAATTTTATCAAGTGAAAATAAAACATGGGTATGTTCTTATCATTGAAGAACACATGTTTGTTCTCACTACTCCCAAACCCGATGCCCTTACTAGCATCGACTAATGAGCGAGAGTCAAGCGGACTTTGGCATAAGTCGAATAATATGGCTAAGTGCTATATGATGACTACAATGTCAAAGGCTTGCAGCTACAACATCAATCAATGGTAGACGCGACTGAAATATGGTCAAGTCTCGAGAGTAAGTTTTAGCAATCGGATCGAACAGTTGCTTTCAACGATGAGAGAAATCTTAACGTGTAGGATGGAAGAAGGAAGTTTGGTCCATAAACATGTCTCCCACATGACTCATCTCATGGATAGTCTTGATCAGTTGGGAGGATGTGTCGACGGTGAAGCCAAGGTCAATATCATTCTCAATACACTGCGAGAACTTTTGCGTGAACACGATCATGAGCAAGATCGAGTATACTTTCAGTTAGTTGCTAAATGATCTCGTGGCAGTGGAAAGCGTCATGGGAAAAGGAGCACATGCTCTTGCTAGCCCATATAAGGGCTCCAATGTTCCATCGAAAGGTGGAAGAAGAAAAAGAGAAACCAAGGGTGGTAGGGGCAAAAGGAACAGTGTGAGAAGTGGGAGCAAGAACATGAATGTCACTGGAGGCGTGAAAAAGCCAAAGGCGAGGGGCAGGTGCTTCAAGTGCGGTAAAACTGGCATTGTAAGGCTAAGTGCCCTATGCTCAAGGCTCAAGGTACGTCATTTGCTCTTGTAACGGAAACATGTTTAGCAACTTGTTCTACTCATTCATGGGTAGTAGGTAAGGGTATGACTGATCATGTTTATTACACCTTGTAGGCTTTCCTATGGACAAGGGAACTGAGTGATGGCGAGATAACGATCTACATGGGCAACGCGGTGAAAGTCGAAGCCGTTGCAATCGAAGATGTTTCTTTATGTTTTGATATGACAGTTTTAGTTTTGAGGGATGTTTTATATGTGCCGGAGTTTCGACGAATCCTTTTTTTGATTTCCAAACTATTTACGCATGTATATTTTGTTATTTTTTATAGTGGTGTCTCTATCATAAGAAATGACGAGTTTATCTATGGTGACACATTATATAATTCTCTTTAAACTATTTTTGCTAAGCATAATATCTATAATTATGTTGCATCTACTACATCAAACCATAAGAATAGGAAGTTTTCTTCACAAGATGACACCATATATCTTTGGCATCTTAGATTATGTCATATCAATCTAAATAGGAGCATTGGGTGATTTTAAGGTTACTCGTTCGATCTATGAATCTTGTATAGAGAGAAAGATGTCGACCGGACCATGAAAGCAAAGAGGTATAGAGCCAAAGAATTTAAGGCGAAAGTGGAAACGAATCTAGGTAAGAGTATCAAGTTACTGCGGTCTGATCGCGATGGTGAATACCTCAGTAACGAGTTTATGGACTATTTGGTGCAGTGTGGGATTACATCCCAGCTCACTACACCGAGCACACCACAACAAAATGGTGTGTCAGAGCGAAGAAATATGACTCTTTTAGAGATGGTTAGATCAATGATGAGTTATGCAACTTTTCCTATTTCTTTTTGGGGGTATGCCTTAGAAACAACAGCTTATTTGTTCAATCTAATACCGTCCAAGTCAATCGACAAGACCTCTTCCGAGATATGGTTTGGACGTAAGTCTAGTTTAAGCCATATAAGGATATGGGGAAGTCTAGCACATGTGCTGAACAAGAAGACTGACAAGTTGGAGTCTAGATCTGATTCAAGGCTGTTTATAGGATATCCTAGATAAACGAAAGGTGGTTATTTCTATAGTCCTAAGGATCAGAAGGTCGTTATAGCACCAAAGCCCGATTCTTAGAGAATGACTACATAAAAACCCACAAATCCAAAGTTGAAATCATTCTTGAAGAATTAGAAGATGATCGTATTCCACCACTGATTCCGCCAAAGGTACAAGATGTCGTGTTTAGTGGGAGAGATCGACACCAGATACTTCAAGAGATTCAAGTAGGTCGAGTTTCATTAGAGATACCGACTTTACAAATGACACATACCTAGCAAGTTGTGCAAGATAGAGAAGCACAAGTTACTCCACCCACCGTTGCCATTGTGCTAGTAGTGCCTTGTCGTAGTGGGAGGATTGTGCAATAACCTGATCGATTTATGTTCATGGGTGAATCTTTGGATTTAGTCCCAGTAGGCGAACAAGTTATAATCGACCCATGGACATATAAGCGAGGCTGATACATAGATGCGGGGCATGGCACACCGCTATGGACATAGAAATTGAATCCATATGATTATGGATGTATGAGAAAACACATCTACCGGATGGCGAGGAAGTCATGGGTAGTAAGTGGGTATATAAGAGGAAGAGAGATTCTGATGGAGATGTTTCGGCTTTTAAAGTTAGGCTTGTGTTGAAAGGGTACACTCAGATTGAGGGCATCGATTACGATGATACCTTTCGCCTGTAGCAATGCTCAAGTCCATCAGAATTCTTCTGGTCATAGCAGCTCACCTAAACCTAGAGGTTTGACAAATGGATGTGAAAACCATTTTCTTAAACGGTTACCTTGAGGAAGGTCGAGACATCTATATGCAGCAACCCGAAGGTTATGTGGTAAAAGGTGATGATCATCTAGTGTGGAAGCTTAAGAAGTCCATTTATGGACTCAAGCAAGCTTCCCGATCATGGAACTTACGCTTTGACGAGGTGGTAAAATCCTATGGTTTTACCCAGTTGCTTAGCGAGAGTTGCGTGTATCGTTTAGATGTCAAAGATGACGTGGTATTTCTTGCACTTTACGTAGATGACATCCTTCTACTTGGAAACAATGTGAAGCTGTTATCAGACGTAAAGAGTTGGTTATCTGATCAGTTTCAGATGAAAGACTTATGAGATTCAGCGTACATTCTTAGGATCAAGGTTTACCGAGATCACAAGAAGAAAATATTGAGCTTATCTCGAGCATCTTACGATACTATGATTACTCATTTTAGCATAAAGCGCGAAGGTTGCTACCCTTCGACATGGTGTTCATTTATCTAAGGAGCGATGGCGGATGACAAAAAGGACATAGATGAAATATGACATGTTCCATATGCTTGACCGTAGAAAGTCTCATGTATGCAATCTTGTATGAGGCCGATATCTACTATGTGGTAGGCATATTATCAAGATATCGGTTTAACCACGGACAAGCTCATTGGACTACGGTGAAAGCATATACTCAAGTACCTAAAAGGACTCGAGATAATAGGCTGGTTTACAGACAGACAGTTGAATGCCTTTGGGTTATTGAGACTCGGATTTTCAAGTCGATGATGATGAGAAGAATTTGAACTCGGGCTATGAGTTTACCTTGGGACGATGGGCGAATATTGCGGATTACAAGCGGCGGTGCATTGCATTGAGACTCCATCATGGAAACCGAATATTTAGCCGCATCCGAGGCTTTCTAAGGAAGTGGTATGGTTGAGGAATTACCTCATGGATTTAAATGTGGTACCTCGTTTGCGAGAGTATCATAGTGTTTTGTTATAACTCAGTGCGGACAAACTCGAAGGAACCACGCACCCACAAGGATATAAAACACATAGAGAAAGTATCATATCATACGAGAAATGCGATGAGGTGACGTGCTTATAGAGAAGATTGATACTACGGACAACCTAGATGAACCATTCACGAAGAGCCTTCCATAAAAGTCTACGACGAGCATGTTCGAGGACTTGGATTGCACAAGATGGCCCCCACTTATAAATGAAACTTTTGTAGAAGTAGGAGAAGCAAAGTGATGGCGTTGTTTGTAATAGCTAGTAGGAGAGACACATTGTATACTAAAAGTTTGCTTTAGTATTAGTGAGGAGGTTGGTTGTATCTTGAAATCGGAATGGTTGAGCTTGTATATAATTTTTTGTTACCACTATTACAATCTCTTATCGAATTGTTTACTTGATTTCATATGTATGTCCCATTATCTCATACAAAAGTTAGATCATACGGTGTGTAGAAGATCACGAAGTCTATATGATTGGTTAAGCTTATTGAGATATAAAAAGGATCACAGCTGAGACAACTTGAGGACGAGTTATCGGCATAGGCTGCAGATATATAAGTGACTTAACATAGTTGCTTATCTATGATGGTATGTCTTGGCGTATTGATGGATCACGGTGAGATGAGTTCTTCTATCGGCGACCGTGAAGAACCTAGATCTCGGTGACTTTACATTAATTTAAACATCGATAAGGTTTTAGGTGAGTATGAGTTCTTGACCATGACTTTGACTTGTTATGGGTGATGGTTACATGAGATAACCCAAGATTCTCCGCATCTTTGGTGGTGGCATGCGATCTTGTGTGTCATACTAGTTACATGTACCGAGTCACCGTGTCCGTTTAGGATGATAACTTCCATAAGGAGTTGAAAATGTTTATTGTAGTAAACACTGCGGTTGAGTTAGCTCAAGTACAATAATAAGGTTGAGTGGTACTACTTAAGGAATTAAAGAGATTAAATTTTTAAGTGTCGAATGTTCTAAATAATTAACGGACGTGCGATATCTTAAATACTGGTGTAATATCCGTAGAATTAGATGCTAATTACGGTTTTGAAACAAGTAAATTAGGAATTATTGTGACGATTCAATCGATAAGATAGCGAATAATGGTTTCGATTATTCTGAAGGGCAATTCTATTTTATATTCAATCGAGAATTGTGAATTTAGAAATAGAAGTTTGTAAAGCATATCGACGAGATTATTTTAACGCCGATTACACATCATACGTTAGTATTTTGTGAAATTTTCGGACGTGAAGATTGGAATTAATTTTCATATTAATTCCTATGTTACTAGAATATTAATTATAAAGTAAGTTCAAACTTCTGCGACCATTTTGAGATGAGTCGATTATGATCATTTGAGGCGTTTTGAGCGTTAACGTCTAGAGATGTTTTGAGAGATGAGTTCAATGATCCGAAAATTATCCCAATTAATTTCCTATCATTAATTTATATAATCAGTAATATTAAATATTAAAATCAATTTTGAGTTATTAAAACTCGATATTTATGAAATGGGTTTGAAAACCCTAATTATACAAATTAGGGTTTGGTCACGGTAATGATACCATTAAATTATCCTATGGTATCTAAACTATATGTTATGATATATATATGGTATTAATGTACAAAATAAAATAATCCTACCTATTTGGACCCCTAAACCTTAGGCCATCATGAATGGACAAGGCATGCTTATCACTCCTTTAACACCCAATGCATGGAAAGTCTTTCTAGCTCACACTAATCATCACCACACTCTACACACTCAACCATGATTCCTAATGCGTGTGTGTGTGCCTAAGAGAGAGAGAGATGTACATGGAGAAACTCTTCCCATACACTTCATTTCACTCATAATACATTTCTCCTCTCTCCCCAAAATTTTCAGACCTCTCTCTCCTTTCCTCTCTTCTTCTTCCCTACACCATTTCCACCATGGAAGAGAGAGCTCAAGCTCCATCTCTCTCATTCATCTTCAAATTCGTGACTAAGGTATAACTATCTCCTATGACTCTTAGACATGATTAAATCATACTTGCATGGTTAGATTGATGATCTTGGTGGTGATTTGGGGTGATAGATTCACCATTTTCGTGGTTATATGAAATGCATACAAGAAGAATAAGCTTAAAACTGAAAACTGGAAGTATGTTACGAAAACAGTAAATTCATAAAATTATTTGACTAAGTTACAGTGGTCCGATGAATGTGAAATTTTACTATGTTGAAAATAAACATGTCCATTACGTCTCTGTAAAATTTCAAGTCAATCCAACTTGATTTTCTATTTTAATTCTATTTTCAAAAACACTGCACAAATCTGTAAAATTTCGGTGTTCATCACCCACGGTCCGTGGCTTTCGTTTCGAGTTTGGCTAATGGTAAAACTCTAAAATTGGCATAAACATAAATTAGCATGTCTAGAAGATCTATTTAAATTTTCAAATTTTCTAAAAATGTTTACTATTTATTCCAGATTTTCAAACGAACTGCACAAAACTGTCACTGTAGTGATAGCTTGTAGTAAAATATTTTATCTCCCAATCTGTTTTGAATCATTGAGTAAGGCTTTTCTGGATTAAAATAGACTTAAGTGGATTTTCAATATGATTGGTTGCATTCCTATATTCCTTATAATGAACTCACGGTGAATTTTAAAGTTGACGCATTACAGTAAGCTTTTTGGACAAACTGCCTTAGTAAAATTCTATGCTAAATGACTGTCCGTGTACGACTTTTGCGTGAGATATTCGAGCCGTTTGTAATCCGATTTTGACTTTGGTTTCTTCATAAGAAATGTTCCTTACCATGTCTAGTTGTGATCTGGAAATTTTGATCCCAAACCAAGCCTTATAAGTATACTGTTCACTGACCCAAAGTCACCTACTTGAATATTGTCCTTTCCAACTAGTCAACTTTGAACTTACGTATTTCTTGATGCATCAAGTATCTTCCAGTACGGTCTTCATGAAACATGTAGTTCTTATTACAAGGTTTCTAAAATGGTATCTTTCAGTCATTTTGGTATTGTGAGTCAAAAGTTACGAGCCTCATAAAATCCTTCGTCGTTAAGCTAAATCTGAAATCCTGAAAATTTTTCTAAGTATAGAAGAAGTCAGTTCGAGTTGCCCACTTTGAGAGCCTATATCTCCAGAACCACGACTCTTTTGGGTCGACTTCCTTCTTAGAACTTATAGTACATATTTAGAGGTTTCCAGAATGTGTCTTTGTGCGGTCATCGTATTTTTAATCAAGAGTTATGAATCGTCAAAGTATGACACTCTAAATCTGGAAATTCTGAAAAATATTACAGTATAGAAGTCAGTTCGAGTTGCCCACTTTGGGACCCTATATCTCCGAAACCACGACTCTTTTGGGTCGACTTCCTTCTTATAACTTACAGTACATGTTTAGAGGTTTCGAATGTGTCTTTGTGCGGTCATCGTATTTTTAATCGAGAGTTATAGATCGTCAAAGTATGACACTGGGTTGTTTTAAAATTGTTTTCTGAAAATTAAACACTTGAAATTTAACTAAGTGTTGAAACTCCCTATGTGAAACATGCCTTATGTGACTAACATGCTATTAATTGATGCATTCATATGATATGTCGCAAGGTACATTAAAGCATTAATAAGATGCACTAATTTAGGATAAAACAACAATATGATATTTTTACGGAAGCACGTCTTAACGTGAAATATTTGACTAAGCGCCACTACATGATCAATTGATTGTATATCATGCCATGATATACACTCAAGTAGAAATATGGGTTCTAAGACCCGATGGATGTTTCAACTCCAAAACCTCAAAGCCGAGAATAGATAGGCTAAGCTGGGACTATAATCAAGAAATCGGTTAGACAATCTACAATCCAGGTGGGCTTTATCTTTAAAATGTGGGCCTTTTCTTACCCCACTAAAACGTGACTTTCTTGTTATTTCAAATGAGTTTATTCGATACTTATTCTACAATGTTATCAAATGTTTCTTGCATTACCGCCAAAATATTTCGTTTTGTGTATGGATCCTATCTGTTTGCCGGGTAGGCTGTGGAGATAGTTGGAACTTTATTATGACAAGTTATGTCATTTGGGTCGCGCCAACCTTTTTAATGTCGGGTCTGTGGCTTTGGATGATAAATGCAGCTAGCTAGATTGGCGTGAAGGTTGGAACTATCTGTTGTGTTAACATATGCTTGCAGAGGTATTTGTGTGTCTTGTCGGGATTACGGTAGGTCACGGCGTCGTAGATGGGAGGCCTCCTCTCGGCGTTTATTATTTATTATTATTATGTATTGTGACTATGAGATACGGACCATACACACGAAAATGCTTGGCGAAGCTACTTTTGACGAAATGATTTTAGTAAGCCTGAGCCTTTTAACTAAAACCCTGTGACTTACTCGACATTGGCGGCGTAATTCGAATATTATCAAATGTTTTGGCATGAGTCCACCGAGTGCATTCTTGTACTCGACCGCATGTTGTTTTAAATGTGCGGGTTGAGCGGATGATGGATGGAGTAGTGTTGAGCGATAGGAATATTGTCATTGAAAGTTTATACCTTGATAGTACATCGTCATATATACATATCACATGTTTTCATTGTAAGAACTTAAGTTATGTACTAAATTCGAGCATGCTTGTCATATGAATTACGGCTTTTGTTAAGGAGAATTCCCTGTTTAATTATACCTGTTTAGAGTTACAATCCCTTCTAAATCCTACTTAGGATTTAGGGGATGTGACAACAGGGATTAATAAGTCTATGTGCAAACCCGACTCAACTTCGATAATAAAAGGGATAAGTCAACATTTATTGTATAGTGGAATGAATAAATATTTATGAATTAATTTATGTTCTGGACCGAGCATAAGACAATTAATTCATTTTAGGCCCATTTTTATTCCTTGCATTTGATCCCTGGGTTGGCCCATCAAGGCCTGTTACTGTTGATATTTTCGCCCACCTAGTAGAGTCTCACTGTGACTCTGTTCTGATTCTCCAATATCTAGATAGATATTATTTGATATTATTAGATATCAAAAGATATTATCTGATATCATTAGATATCAAAAGATATTATTATATATCAAAAGATAATTATTTTAGATATATTTTATACGCAAGATATGATTGTATTTATTAGATATGCAGGGATCTATCTAGATATGATTCTAGGAATGCATTATAAATACAAGGTGAGAGAAAATTAGAATCAACCTATTCATTATTGATTTTTGAAAATTTCAAGAAGTGAAAGAAAGGCGAATTTTGCCGTATTCTCCATAGATTGCTCTCACTCAACATTGGAGAATTGATATCAGGGATCTGATCAAAATATCAAAGCTAGAGTGCATCATTGATCTTTTATCAGAAAAATTCACAAGTAAACACCAACATTGCAATTAATTATATAGATGCATGATAGGTATATAATCAATGTATAGTGAATTAAACATCCAAGATAGATCAGGGAAGAGGGTAAAATCAGATTTTCCTACACTAATACTCATTGCTTATCATCGAACTTCTACTTAAACTTTGGAGGTTTTGAGTAGAGGATTTTCCAACTAGGGTTTGAGATGTCACATGCGACATCTCGATATTTATATCTTAGAATATTACAAGGTTGAGACAAAGGTTAAGACTTGGAATGTAAGGAAGTGTATATTGAAATCTTAAGCTGATAAGTAAATTTGAACTCGAGGATTTTCTTGTAACACTTTGGAACTCTCTTCTTCGAAATCGCTGGTACTTGTTCTTGAGATATAAGCTTTGAGTGCTCTTATAATATTTGAATGTGCAGCGTTTTGATTTCCTTTAAAGTTTGGATTCAACGTGTATTTATAGAGTGAACGATAAATAATACCATTGGAGGAAACACCAATCATATCCACTCCACTTTTCATTTGAAATCTACCTATTTGAATCCTCATACGTCACTTTAGGCATCTGCAACATTGTACACTATAGCTCTGCAGTTTTGCTAAGTGGTCCTGACACTTCAGGATCTTCTGCAGATTCTCTATAACACGTAGCAAGTCCAAACACTCAAGGTGTAAATAACTCCATATTTTTTCAGTTGGGTTGACTTCATGTCTTTTCAGTACGTTGACTTCAGGTCGTATTAGTCGTGACTGCTCCGTGTTTTGTAATAAGGTTGGACTCCATCTTTTATAAGTTTCTTGACCTTGAGTCAGTTTGATGCTTCAGCTTGACGCAGATCTAAGCAGCTTCGACTTCTCAACTGTTGATAAAACTTAGTCATATTCTTGACTTCTTTGTTTTTTAGCAGCGTTGAGTCTTCAGTCTTCAACTTCACTCTTCAGTTGCATTGGTACTGAAACTTATTTCGATACTACTGGCTTTAGTACTGCTTGAACTCTAACATCATTGGGCATGTCCAAACTGATAGTTCTTCTGCTAAAACTTGTAATAAAAAAAAGTTGAGTCCCTAAGAAGTGAGCAACAATATGTTACAGCAGCATGACAATCATCAACAGATTTTGGGATCTAATCAAAACACAGTTAAGATATGATTTTCCCAATATGGACAAACACCACTACTATTTGGCAGATTGAGGTGGAAGAGGCGACGACGGTGATTCCTTACCGGAGGATCGTTCGCTATGAGAGAGATCGAGATGGGGATGAAGATTTCACGTTAGGGGATTTTTGAGGTTTGTTTCCTGTGAGTTAGATTTGAGTGAACGAGAGAATTTTTATGGGGGGAGAGTCAGGCTGCGACATCGATTTAAGACAACGGAGGCTAACTGACAATGTTGGCACCGGATTCTGGAGAGGTGGTGGCTGAGATGCAAGAAATGAAGAAGATATGGTTTTGGTTCATTTCATTGTAAACTCTAAGAAGGAAATATAGAGTGAGATTCCATATAGATGAGGACGATGACGTTGCTGCAGGCGGTGACCCTCACCGATGATGGCGTTGGAGATAGAGAGAGAGATGAGGTTTCCATTCTATAGAGTGAGAGTGAGTCATGCATAAGAGAGAGACATAAGGAGTTGGGCTGATTTTTAACTCTTGGGATCAAATCACATGGGCTTTCTTTTTTAAGTAGTTCTTTAAGCCTTTATATTAAGCGATGGATTGAGCATAAATAAAAAGGATTGAATGTAACAGTTTATAAATTAGATTAAGCTGACAGATCATGGTCTATAATAGGTTATTTAGGTCCCAAATTAAACCCTCTAGTTAGAATTTAAATTAATTAAATGAAAATTATCAACATTAAAATTATTAATAATATATTCATATATTAAATTGAATTACTTAATACACTTGAGCATAAAATATAGCTTATTAAGAATAATAAAAAAATATTTATATTAATTCTTGTTTCATAAAAGTAATTATGATAAATTGGTTTTAAAGACCAACTTAAGTTTTGAAGAAAAATCGAACAAAGGTATTGTAGTTCCGTAATCGAGTTTGATTTTCAAAATGTAGTAGCATTAAGTTATCTTGAATTATAAAGTTAACAATGAGAGACCTATTAAGATTAGACTATCTTGTAGGCTTTGTGTAATGAAGAAATTAATGATGCTTTATCGAGATGAGTACCATGTTCAATTCTTCATGCTTTGTTTATCGAGATGGGTAAGGTGGACTTTCTTATGTATAAACCTCAAAATTGTTATGCTTAGAGCTATTAAGCTCTGCTATTTCTAATATTCAAGTGAAATGAAAATCTTTGTTTTATTATAATGCATAAAATGATTTTGCTTTAAATTACTCCTATCTGGACTAGTTTTACCAACATTATATAATTGAATTCGGATCTGAACTTTACAAGGTTCATTGCTAGGATTAGTGTATAAGTGGGTGTCTGTGAGCTAAACAAAATTCTTAGTCGGTCATCGTTGACTTTGTGCCGAATAAGTTTCTTGGCTGATCATGATGTTCGTGGAATGATGCCTCCATTCATGGCGCACTAAATAACAATATTGATAGTGCAGTTTGAGAAAAAAGGATGCAACCCGCTTTGAGAAAATAGTCAAATGATAGTAAACACATGTTTTTGCGATAAAACCACTGTTTTACTGTTGGTTATGCATGATAATTGGGGTGGTGAAATGGTTATTGGATATCGGTTATTACTGAACCGAACTGATATCGATCGGTTATCGGTATACAATGACCTATTAATTCAGTTATTGGAATTGTATTGGTTAGTGGTTTAAGGTTAATTTGGATTATCGGGTAATACCGATAACCTAATGGATATACCCGAATAACCAAAATGTAATAATAATAATAATAATAATAATAATAATAATAATAATAATAATAATAATAATAATAATAATAATAATAATAATAATAATAATTAGTATTATTATTATTATTATTATTATTATTATTAAATTAAAAATAAGTTTAATTAAACAAATAGGTAAAAAAGAAATTTAATTTGGATAATTTGGTTATCGATAACCGAACCGACTAACCGATCGATTAATTGGATGAGCGATTAACCGATCAATTTTGGTATCGATCATTGAATTTAGGAATTTCGGTTTCGATTAATCGAAACCGATCGATAATGACCTACATGACAACTTTTACGACACTATATGTATTGTATATTTGGCAATGCTCACATGATGTTTTGTATTCGATCATGCATGTATTTCTAAATGTACAAGTTGATTTCTTGATTTAATGGCGAAGTCTTGGCGAAACCCTTTTGTTGTCGACTTAGTTAGGTCTATGTCCCAAATCGTATCTTCATATATATATCTCAACCGTGTTTTCCGTTGCAACACTTTATTATTGTTAGGCGTGTTAAATAAATACTTTACTACGATTAAAATGAACAAGAAACATTTTAGTAATTTATTTGTATTTAAGTAATCTTCGTTGTTTAGATATGTTTTACTAATGAAGGTTGGATGATAAGCGAAAACTCCAGTCTCGTTTCTTTTCATTTCTTAACCCACACCCAAATCGCAATTTCGGCTTAGCCGTCCTAAGCGAAGGTGGTGTGACAATATAATTTAATAATTCTAAATTGAAGCCGATTTAATTAATTTGACTAATAAAAACTAGGAAAATGGCTGCACAAGTCCGACTCTAATTTATTTTACTATATATTTAATGCATATTATGTAATCAAGATATCTAGGGGTGTGCATCGGTCGGTTCGAAATTTTAAATCGAAAACCGAATCAAATTTTTTTTGATCGAACCGAACCGATTTATAGTTTCGGACCGATCGAAAACCGAACCGAAAAAACCGATTGGTTCCGGTTGGACCGAAAAATCGACCGAAACATATATTATATATATATTTTTAAATAAATATATTTTAATCATAATTATTTAATTCAAATATTAATTAATTATTATATAAAATATATAAATATATAAAAATAATATTTTTGGTTTGGTTCGGTTACCAACCGAACCTAAAATATAAATCGAAAAACGAACCGAAAATCTATATTTTAATTGAAAATTTGAACCGAACTGAAAACCGACTTTTTCAAAACCGAACCGACCAAAATCGATCGGTTCAATCGATTTTTTCGGTTCGTGCACACTCCTAGCAGTATCAAGCATATTGTAAATCAATCTACAACTTGTTGCACAGAAAAACAACTAGAGCGAAAACATGAAGATCTAAAATTTGAATGCGCAGTCTACATTATGTTGCCATTATAGGATAATTGTAAAATAACATAATTCATAAATGAAAGACCAAATTTCACTAATTAATGTTGGTATACAAATTTCACTAATTAGTCGAATATATTATTCATGATTTAATTACTACAAACCCTCTCTGATGGGTGATTTTAATGACTTGTTGGATAGCAACGATAAAAGAGGGAGGTTAGGAAGAAAGGTGAACTACTCTTCCGGCTACATTAATTCATGGGAAAATATATACAAATACACACTTTTACAAAAGTGTGTACAACCTATAACCATATTTCAAATTTGATACCGTGTATACCCAATTGCCTTTTTCAATATATATCTACTGAGTTTTTGTGCGGTCTTCGGTGTGAAATTGACATAACACTGACTTCGAAACATAACAAACATGTGAATCAATAAATGATTGCAAAATTATTTTCGATGTATTCGATATTATTATGTTAAATTACTTTATATATCATTTGAATCATGTTTATTTTATATATCAACGAATCATGTTAAAAGTGTGAGAAAAAATAATTAAATCAACGATTCATGTTTTTTAAATAAAAAAACATAAATGAATCAAAAATGAATTAACAAATAAAATCCAAAATTTGATCGACAATTCCTTGTCTCCTATCGTAGGAATCAAGGAATCATCGGCCGAATTTTGGATTTTCATCGACCGGAATTTGGATTTTAATTAATTCAAATTAAAAATCAAATTTTAATACTAATTGATTAAATCAAGAGAGGATTTTAATACAATTTTAATTAATTCATATCTTGATTAATCGAAAACATCAAATTAATTAAATGGGAGAGAGGAATTATCGTTAGGAAACAAGTATATATGAAATGAAATTAATACTAATTATTAATTCATGTCTCGGTCGACCGGAAACATCAAAGGTCGGCCAGGAATCGGCGATTTTCGTAGGAAAACAAGGATATATCAAATTAATTTAATACTAATTAATTTAAATTGAATGTATGATATTTAAATTAATATTTACAGTAATCTATGATGGAAATTTTGTAAAATATTGAAATCTTGAAATTATAACACAACTTATTAATTTTGAAATATTTAATATTGAAATTATCCTTCATATTCTACAAGATTAATTAATCTTGTACAAAATAGTACTACGAAAAGTAAAAGCTACGACTAAAATTGCGAGAAAAATTGAAGAAGACAAATAAATGCGTAAAAATTCTTTGAAGAAATATTTGACCACCAATAATTGAACCAATTCTCTCTATTTATACAATCGTTCCAACAAATTGCTCTTGCTCTTGCTCCTCTAATTTTCGTTCGTTCATTTCGATTTTATATTCAAAATTTTCAAATTTATTTCTTCAATCCAGAACCCAGTAGCTATGTCTCAACAAGTAAGTTATTCGAATTTTATTTATTTTCGACACGTGTTTTGAATTTATTGTTGTTTATGATATTAATTTGTGTTTAGATTTATTATTGTTAATTTTGTTTAGATTTATTATTGTTTATTGGTATGGATAAATTATTGCGTTTAGATAATTAAATTAATTGGATAATTCGTTTAGTGTTTTGAATTTATTGCATAATTCGTATATATAATTAGATATAATTCGTTTAGATAATTAAATAAATTGGATAATTCGTTTAGTGTTTTGAATTTATTGCATAATTCGTATATATAATTGGATATAATTCGTTTAGATGAAATTAGATGTTTTATATGATTTTATGGGTTTTTTATATGAAAAAATAATAATTAAATCATTGAATCATGGTTTTTTTTTTTAAAAGTATAAATGAATTAAAAAATTAAATTACACTTAAAATCCCTCTCCGGTCGATGATTCCGAATACGGAATCGAAGGAATCATCGACCGGAGATGTATTTTAAGTGTAATTTAATTTTTAATGATTCTGATCGACAAAATAAGATTATCGAAGATATAATTCGTTTAGATAATTAAATTAATTATTGCATAATTCAGTATATATAATTGATTCGATCGACCGGAAACATCAAATTGGTCGAACGGAAACAAGGATTATCAAATTAATCATGATTCCTACGATAGGAATCTTGGTTGTCGACGGGAGGTGCCTATTTTCGATAGGAGAGCCTATTTTTGATCGGAATCTTTGAATTATCAAATGAATTTAATACTAATTATTAATTGATGTCTCCGGGTCGATCGGAAACAAGGAAATAACTAATTAATTCATACGCTTAATTATTGTTGTTTATGATATTAGATTTATTATTGTTAGTTTTATTTAGATTTATTATTGTTAATTTTGTTTAGATTTATTTTGTTTAGATAATTCGAGCAATTTATAATACTATCTTTAGTTTTATTTAGATTTGTTATTATTAATTTTGTTTAGATTTATTTTGTTTATTTTGTTTAGATAATTCGATTGTTTCTGCAATTTATAATTATTGGATAATTCGTTTAGATAAGTGCCGGCATAATTCGTTTAGATAAGTCCCCTTTTAATTAATTTATTGTAAGAGACTATAATTATTTATAGTAGAGACTTTAATTATTTAATTAGACTTTGATTAGATTGCTATTTTTCTCATTGTATGAGATAATTTTAGTGTAAACATTAAGATCAGATATTTGTTTTATACATTAGAAAATCATATTAAGGCGTATATTTCGCTAATGTAATCTTGTTGTTGTTATAGATGTCGAGATGGAAGAACATTATTGTTAGATATGGAGGGCACTGGGATCCTTCTTTATGTTACCTTGGGGGGTATCAGTCAAATGCCTTTGTTCGAATGGATAATGTAATTATCTCGGAGTTCATAGAGATGATTGATCAAATTATGTCGACAAATTCGTTGAGTACAACCTACCAACTGCATTATCTATCGAGATCTCGGAGTGGTAGAATTATTAAATTACTTTTGAGTAATGATGATCAACTTGTTCGATTGGCTCATGATGCCCAACCAGAGGTCTATGTGACTCACGATGCCGACACATCCCAATCGTAGCAAGAACTATATAGACCTTCGCTCGAGATACCATCCTCGTCAACATATGACTACACTCCCAACACATATCGTTCTATGAGACATTTACACAACAATTTGCTTCATCGATTGGTTTGATGTCGATCATCTCAATATATGCCGCAACACATGGATCCGTCCGAGAATTACGCTTTCCCAACATATGTTGCAACCAGGTGATACACTTGTTGAGGACGATGATGATGACTACGTTGAAGAAGAAGAAGATGAAACAGTCGGATGAAGAGGAAGAAGATCGTGAGTCGCTTTGGTGAGCTATGGCTCATTTGTAGAGTTTGACGCATGGATCCGTCGAGAGGGTGGGTTCGGGAAGCTTCTATCTACGATTATGCGAGTAACACGCAAGCGCACGTAGGAGGCTAGAGCGGAAGAAGTTGAGGAGATGAGCAACCGCTAGTCCTCGTTATTCCTCATGATGCTTGATTAATCTCTTTGCTCGTCCTCCGGACTCGGTTCCAGACCCGATGAGTGGCGAAGGTTCCATCTTCGACAGCAAGGGTGAACTGACGATAACCGTGGGGTTATGGCATTTAGAGCGTCGAGTAGAATTTGTTATTCCTCGATCCGATAATTCGAGGATTACATTCAAATGTCGATATCATAATCGGTGTCCTTTTCTACTCGTGCATCGCAGCAAGGTGGATTTTGGTTTGTCCATAAGTTTGATGCTATACATACTTGCACGTAACCTAGTGAATATCGGAGTAAGGAAGGTTAATGCCGTGTAATTGCAGCATACATATCACGAAAAATACGTGAAGGCGGTGAAGTGCTAAAGCCGAGGTCCATTATGGCTGATTTGCGGCGAGAGTACGGTGTACCGTTACATATAGTGTAGCAATGCGAGCCCGTAATAGGCGATAGAGATGATATCGGTGGACATGAAGAATCATTTCGGCTACTACAGAGTTATCTCGCATATGTTACGGATGAACAATCTCGATTCGATGACCGACTTGGATATTGGATCGGATGGTGGGTTCGTCACCTCTTTGTTGCGCTTCGGTTCATGCAGTTAGGCGTACACATTGTGCCTCCGGCCCGTGATTGTAGTGGACGATGCGCGCTTGAAGGGCATGATAAAGGCATATTATTCGTTGTCGTGATAAGGGCGACAACGAGCAAGTTTTTCCATTAGCTTATGGAATTGGTCCGATCGAGAATGATGTCTCATGGACTTGGTTTCGCCTCGACTACAAGTCGCTTATGGATCAAATCCGGAGATGTTGATTGTTTGAGATGCCCATGTCGGTATAATGAGCGCGGTCAGTGTGTACACCCGATGCAACACACGGATTATGCTACTACCATCTGCGAAAAAATCACCCGTTTGGGCAACCATCCGCAAGTTATTCGAGCCGCTTATGCGTGCAAGATGCATACTTTGAAAAGATGGCTATGTTAAAGTCTCGTGAAGGCCGATGGTAGTGGTGCATATACCAAGTTGGTGGAGGTTGGAGTGCGAGTGGGCTGAATCACGGTGCCCGTTAGGCGCTACAGTTTTATGACATCGAACATTGCCGAATCATTCGATTCTTGATTATTGTGGGCTGAGCGATTGCCAATTTCTCAATGATTGAGGCAATCCGTCACATTACGAAAAATGATTCGATGAGAGACATGAAGCGGCAAGAGTGCACGCGGTGAATTGACCCTCAAGCAACAGCGTGAATGATGGTATCAATGGAACTATCACGCAGATACGATGTAGTGCCTCGTCGACTCCACTTTCAAAGTCGAGCACGGAAGCAAAACATTGAGTGAATCTCAATACATGCAATCGTATGCGTGTTTGGAGTGGGACATGGATATGATACCGTGTTCTCATCTCATTGCAATATATGGTGCAATTTAAGTTTAATTATGTTAATTTTTTGATCAAATTGATTTCACTTACATATAATTGATTATATAAATTTTTAGTCATAAAGGTCACCATATATCTACCTATGTGAAGTACTACCATTACGCAAAGCTAGCGAAGCATACTCGTATCGGATCAATCATGTTCAGCCACGCCTCTAGTTGAATTTGCTCCTCCGTATGTTCTTTGGAATTACGCTTATGCCTTCTAATAGAGTCCGTCGGTGGTGGCCGAAAGTGGGTCGATATAGTCATCCAAATGAGTGAGATCGAGTAGTAGAAGTCGTGCACCACGGACATGTAGCTTGTGTGGTAATGAATCTCATACGCGTCGGAAGTGTCCTTACTTGTCTAGAGGCGAGTGACATTGTAATGAAAGCACTTATTCATGTCAAGATATTATTAACATTATTATTATTTTAACTTAATCAAATTGAATTGAATTGAATTGAATTGAAATTGAAATTGAAATTGAAATTGAAATTGAAATTGAAGATCATATTAAAATTAATCCATTGTCGATAAGATAATGTAACTAAGAATCTATTACATGAGATAAAATAAATAAAATCATTACATAGTACATGCTAATTTCTGCTAGTCGACGCTCTTCCTCTTCCTCTCGGCTTCTTATATGGATCACATATCTCATATATATTTCCACCTACTTTATGTCTATATGCTATAACATTAGACATACCCCATTCGATGCTCGGTGAACCAGAAATAAGACGTTCCACAGTCATGCACGCAAATGGACCATCATTGAAATCGTCTTCCTGGTCAAATACCTCTGAAGATGCAGCTCGTGTAATAATCGCATCATTGTTCCATGGTGGTATGTGGTGGGAGTTAGCCTCGAACCATCTAGAGAAGATCAGAAACTACCGCAATAATCTATTCGAGGCACGAAGTCCATCATCCTCGCATCCACTGATCTGGTCCATCCGCCAAATACGCTAGCCAAACAAAGACGCAATGACCGAGTGCATATCCACGCGTACTATCGCGAAATGCCGCTCGATGGCGCATGGGATGATGATCTATAAAAATTAATATTTAGAGAAAATAAACAAGGAAAATTTCAATTTTGCAACTTATTGTATTAAATAAGGTTACTGCGTGGCACGTAACCATGATGTATAACCACGCATGCCGAGGACAACGCTATCTAATGCCTTTGGTGGATTCCATGCCATAACAATGCTCTCATGGGTCATGATCACACGCTCCTCACGCGGGTCTTGAATGTAGAGAAAGCGTTGTGAGTACCTCGGACCATGAATTTTGCGAAACATCTATTCAACATTGAAAATTAATTAATTAGAGATACTACACATATATACTATATATTGATTGTATTAAAGACTTACGAAAAACCGATATCAAGGATGATTGTGTTTTGATAATCCACCCCATCCAATACGCCGATCCCGAGCATCGAGTCTCATCCTCAAATACACCATGAATAGATCGACGACCTGCAAAATTATTTTAGGGATACATATCAATATAAGTAGATGTACTTAAAAAAAACGAAGCATATTGTATAAAAATGTACGTACCCGAACATCAAAAGGCCTCTCTAGCATTTCGATATGAACGAAAAATGCAACCTGGATTTGTCGGTCAGTACCCCGAACAACCACCATCGCCTTATTTGTGTTCAAGAAATGCTGGTAATTTATCAATATATCACCGGATAATGGACGTGGCATCGGGCTATTCACATATGGTGACCTCATTACAGCCGAAGGTCTCCGTGCCCGTTCACCTCTCCGGATTTCCAACTACAAACATTTAAGCATATGCTTTAGAGAAAATGAAAAACATAACAAATATAATGAAATACTATAAACTGCCAAATATGAGACTTAATAGTTACCTGTTGCTCCAAATGTTCCTGCATAGGCTAGAAAGTCTGCCTCACGACGTTCTGAGGCGTCAAATCACTAAATAGGTCCAGTCCCATCATGGAATGATGAGATGCAGTTCCAGGACCGGTACCATGGATCTGGTGAGAGTAGCGGGGAGGGGTATCACTGGGCTGATGTAGTGCTGGCTCAGCCGGCTCAATATGTCCACCGCCTCGAGGACATCCGGGTGGCGGTGATGTAGTCTCCTCGATCTTCACCTCTCATCGTGGTGCCGGATGATGTAGGACATGAGGTGCGTGTGTAGCCGTATCATCCCTATGTGTGCAACCACATCGAGTCTTCTCTAAGAAGTTTTCAAACCACTTCTTTATCTTTGGAATAAATTTGTGTTCGATAGACCTCTCGATCGTTGCCTTTGCTGTCCTCACTCTCCGGATAGATTCTCGGATCCAGCGATGATCGACGGAACTAAGGCATACAGGTGCTCACCACCACTTTCGATGAAGCCGCCTCCACGGTATGTTTTCACGTATCCGTCTCTCAGCGGATGGACGGCTATCCACATATGGCGCGCAGCTCATCAACAACCGGAACCTCAGCGAACTCAACCGACGATATCCTCTGGCTGGGTCTTGAAGGTGAAGGCTCTGAGGCCTGCTCTGATGGAGATCCTGAAAGATCAGGATCCTGAACAAACTGTGTAGCCCTCCTCGGAACTCGACGTCTACGTGGAGGCACATCCACCGGATGAGACACCCCACGACGAGAAGGAAACTATCGTCCCTCCCTCAAAGGATTTGAAGGTGTCAGAAAATTCACATTGAGTGGAGAGGGGTGTGAGACAGACACCCAGTAAACGGTGCTAACCTCGAATGAGTCAGGCTCGATCGCTCTGAGATGATAATCGACCTACAATAAATTGAAAGATGTTATTTAATATTCTAATAAATACAATACCTCATACATGATTTAAAATTATAATAAAATTCAGTACCTCTTGCTCAAAAAGAGACTGTAAAGCTGCCGGTGAGAGCCTACTCTTGAACTTCCACCTCAACACTCTCGGATACGCTGTGGGATTGATGTACGTACCAGCTATACTTCCCAAGCCTGGTATGATCTCGAGTGACCAAGCATATAGTGCCCAGGCTGGTCCGTAAAAGTGGTACTGAGCATTAGGTTGACACTGCGTCGTATAATATCTCAATATCTGGTAACTATATGTCCCCCACGAAAATCGGCAAAACGACTCCAGATCGTCAACCAATGCCCAAACCCAATCAGCTATTATCTTCCCCGTCTCGTACCAAAATACGAATCCATAGAGGATAATAACGTGGGCCACACATAAATATAAACGAAGATCTACATCTTCACTAAAATCACTACTACAAAATCTATCTAATAGATTACGTAATGTAATCTGTGTGCCCCCGCAAAAAAGCCTATAGACCTCAACGTCGCTCAAGTCGTAGTCTTGTGTGGGATAAAATGATGATGACCCAAATTGCAGGCCGGTGACTAGAGCATAATCTCTAATGGAAAAACATATATATCTTCCATTAATGAAAAAATACATCTTCGGTTGAGTAGGTTCTATCTGACGGGAGACTATATGGTGCAAAAATAAACTAGACTTAGGCCCGGGAATCCAATCAATCAGATGACCAAAGCAACCCCCCCTAAAGATATCTAGCAACTCTTCGCCGCCCTTATCTAGCAAGACATTCTTAATATACTTAAAATACCAGTCCTATAATAAGTCTTTACATCCGCCACCACATTTATCGTGGTAGGCCTCAAGAAAACAGGATCGACCTACAATTATATCAATGTCACATATTACACAACGTCTGACAAACCAACAAACTACTACAATAATTATTTCATTTGTCTATAATTCGCATCAATAAACATCATATCATACAAATATCACAAATAATTAGAAATCAATCTCTACAAATCACCGATCAAAACACTCGCCATAATTAAGTAATACAATTTAACCATTCTAAACCATAAACACTATTTATTCAATCACATTATTTACGCAAAACAAATATCTCATTCAATCGAAAACATCTGATGCCGTAAACACTATTTATTCAATAACATAATTCAACACTATTTATTCAATAGCATAATTCAACGCCATATCGGTCATATTCAATCATATTGTTCGAAATATTAACTACTCATATTCAATCATATTATTCAATAACATTTAGCAACATTTATCCAAAATATACATACTGTAAGTTCGAAAAATATCTCAATTACAAAACATACATACGATAAATATATTAAAAATTGCATAACTATATTGTTTCAAAATAATATACACGAAAACATACCGGTAAGTCCGACATATTGTCACTCGTTACTTCGAAAATAATCGTAAAATATGGTTCCTGTATTATTACAAAATTCAATTAGTTATTAATATGCGTAAATTGATATGCGTAAATTGGAAAAATTAAATTAAAATTAAATTTAAATTAATTGATTGGAAAATTAAATTAAAATATGGTTCCTGCATTAATTGATTGGAAAATTAAATTAAAATTAAATTGATATCGTAAATTGGAAAAACGATTGAAGTTTCCGGTCGATGAAGGCTTCTTCCGATTCGATCGGAGAGAAGCCTTCGACAAAAAACTTCAATTGGTCGACCGGAAACAATAAATTAATTCATTTCTTGAATTAATTTGTTGTTCCGATCGACGATAATTCGATCGGAGAATTCGTTGTTTCGGTCGGTAGGAGACAACGAATTCTCCGAATCGAAAACTTTAATTTTATGAAACAACAATAAACATGTATGATTTTGGCCTAAATGAGAGAATTACCTCTTGTTCTTCAAGGTGTCTCTTCTTATCTTCGAAATTCACTTCTTATCTTTCAAATTCACGGAATCTTGAATGGAATGGAAATAGAAATCGAAATTCACGGAATGGGAATGAGAATGAAAATGAAAAAATTAGAAGAAATCAAATCGAAATTCAAAATCTGGAAATCGAAATTCAAAAGAGTGTTTCAAATTTTTTGAAGAAGAAAAATCTGGTTGTGAACGCGTGAATGTGGGTTGTAAGAGGTAAGAGGCGTTAATGTTAGCACATAAAAAAGGGAATCAGATTCCATGTGAGAAGACGTCTGCAAATTTTGACTGTTTTGTTCTGCAAATTTTGACTGTTTTTGAACAAAAATATAGTTTTTAATAGGTTTGGGTATGAGGCATAGTTTATTTTTAGGTTGGATATGGGGTGTACTTAATTTTTGAAAGTTGGGTATATAAGTTGGGCACCCTTAATTCATCATGCCACTATTACAAGGCTTATGGTGAAGTTGGTGGGATTATTTAATCTCTTTGAAAATTTTTCTTTTAGCATGAACTAATTTATGATGTTGTTTCTGAACATGCGAGTATGACACCCGATATATTTATCAACTTGGGAAGCATTACGTGACTTGGTGTAATATCCCGTAAAATTTAAAACTTCAGTTTATAGATTGAGTAAGTTAAATCAGGATTCACATTTCTTAAGATAATTAATTAGAACGAAGAGTGTCAGTTTTATTTTATTGCGAACGATAATTTTTTATACAATAAAATTATGCGATCACATTATACACACATGGATACTTTAATAATTATTAATATAATCAATTAACAAAACAACAATATTAAATTAAGGTGTTAATCTTTTTACATAAATATCACTTTTTCATCTATTCTGACAAGTATTAAATTTATGAATTTTAATTTTAAATTAAAATTTGTCATTCGATAGGGACAAAAATATAATTCCATAAGATGGTTTTCATGTAAAATCAATTTTTTTAATAGATCAAATATTAAATAAACGATTTTTTTCATTCAATAAAGCTGATTATGGTTGGCCACATTATGACCGAATAGCATAACTCTTTTTTATATATATCATATCATTTTAACATTATATCGAAAATCATTGTTAATCAAGAGTTTAAAATTCAACTTAAGGATTTAGAATTTAATAATAGAAATATCGAATAAACAAAATTAAATGAGAATTGGAGGATGATACAGAATCGGAATCAAGCAAGATGAATTATACTACAAAAAATGTCTTGTCACAACAAATTCCCCCAAATCCTCAACCAAGCAAGATGAATTATACTACAAAAAATGTCTTGTCACAACAAATTGTAGGGAAAACTAGGTTTAGCCCTCTCCCGAGGATCTATCTTGGATATTTAATTCACCATACATTGATTATATACCTAGCATGCACCTATAAAATTAATTGCAACACGTAGGGGTTTTCTCGTGTTTACCTTTGGATCTGTCGAGGCGGAATGGATCGAGACTCGTGCTTTGACCTTCTAGACTGTATCCCGGTTGCCCAATCTCCAACGTCGAGTGAGGACGATCTATGGAGAATGCTTGAAAAATCACCTCTTTCTCTCGGCACAATTTTGAGAACCTCACCCTCTTTCTCTTGGTGATGGGCGAAAATATTGAGGTTGATTATTAATCATCTCACTAGATTTAATCTCTTACCTCGTATTTATAATGCACTACCTTAATCCCATAAGGAAATTACCATAATCCCATATGGAAATTACCATAATCCCATATAAATTACCATAATCCTATATGGAAATGATTATTACCATAATCCTATATGGAAAGGATCTATGCATATCCCATAAATATAATTATATCCTTGTAGGATAAAGAGAATCAAATCCTTGCCATGTCGAGAAAGTAGGCGTCTATTTTCCTTCCAAGCTACGGGCCTGGATGGGCCAGCCCTGAGGATCAAATCAAGGAATAAAGATGGGCCTCAAATAAATTAATTATCTTATGTTCAGCCCATAACATAAATTAATTTATAAAATTTATTCATGCCACTAGAGAATAAATCTTGACTTACCCTTTTATTACCGAAGTTGAGTCGGGCTTGCACTTAGACATTACTGAATCCCGTATTTAAGATATCGAGCGTCCATTAATTATTTAGAGCATTACATTGCTTAAAATAATTAATATCTTTAATTCCTTAAGTAGTACCACTCGACCTTATTATTGTACTTGAGCTAACTCAACTGCGGGGTTTAGTACAATAAACCTTTTGAGCTCCTTAAGGGGCGTCATCATCCTAAATGGATCGGTGACTCGTCTGAGATAACTAGCATGACATACAAGCACCGCCACCACCCAAGATGCGGAGAATATTGGGTTAGAACATATAACCATCACCGTAACAAGTCAAAGTGATGGTCAAGAACTCATACTCACCTAATACCTTATCGAGGTTTAGATCATCGTAAGTCACCGATATCTTGGTTCTTCACGACGGTCGGATAGAAGAACACATCTCACCGTGATCCTTCAATATATGCGGGGCGTGCCAAAGATAGACAAGCAACCAAGTCAAGTCACTTCTTATCTATACATGACTTATACCGACAACTCGTCATCAAGTTGTCTCACCGTGAAACTTTTATATCTCATTAAGCTTGACCAATCATACGGACTTACGTGATCTTCTACACACCGTATGATCTAACTTATATGAGATAAGAGGACACGAGATATATGCAATCAAGTATTCATTTAGATAGGAGATTGTAATAGTGGTAACGAGAAACATTGTATACAAGCTCAACCAAACCGCTTTCGATATCTAAATCCAACAATCTCCCACTTATACTAAAGCAAACTTTTAGTATACAATGTGTCTCTACTAGCTATTACAAACAAAACCATCACTTTGCTTCTCCCACTTATACAAAGTTTCCTTTCTAAGTGGGTGCCATCTAAGCGCAATTCAAGTCCTCTAACGTCCCGACGTAGACTTATTCTTGGCGAGCTTTAGCGGGTGCCATCTAAGCGCAATTCAAGTCCTCTAACGTGCCCAACGTAGACTTATAGCGGCGAGCTTTCATGAATGGATCCGCTAGGTTATCCGTCGTATCAATCTTTGCAATCAAGACGTCCCTCGTCTAACGTTTTCTCGTATGATATGGTACTTTCTCTCTATGTGTTTGGTTGCCTTGTGGATCCGTGGTTCCTTCGAGTTTGCCATTGCACCGAGTTATCACGATGAAACCATGATACTCTTGGGCAAACCGGTACCACATCTAGATCCATGAGGTAGTTCTTGAACCATCTGACCTCATTAGCGACCTCAAGGCGGCTACATATTCGGCTTCCATGGTAGAGTCCGCAATGCATCGCCGCTTTGCACTCTGCCGGATCGACTCCACCTCCCAAGGTAAACATATAGCACCGAGGTGACTTTTTCTCATCACGGTCGACTTGGAAATCCAGTCTGATAACCCAAAGGCATTAGACTATCTGCATGGTAAACTAGCCTATAATCTCGAGTCATTTTCGGTGCTTGGTATATGCTCATCGCAATCCAATGAGCTTGTCGGGGTTAGATTGATATTTAGCTACTATGCCAACCGCATAGCGGATATCGACCTCGTGCATAGCATTCTTTGTAATACCCCGAGAAATTTAAAACTTTAATTATTATTATTTAGCTAAATCGAGATTTGAAATTAGGCGATTATTAAATTTTATAATCGTTGACGTTTCGACTTTATTTTGAGCGAGAAAATTTAAGCGGATATCGGAGAGCGAATACGATTATAAAGCGAGCTAGATATTTTATATTGGATAAATTATCTAGTCAAACCACATCATTTTATTCCTCGAATATTCCACTTTACCCTACTTTACTCTACTTTTTCCTAAATACTCATCATTTGGTCAAACTTCATCATTTCTCTAAGCATGCAATGCCAACTTCTGACACATTTTCCTCCTCTCATATTCAATTGATTCACCTCACAATTCTACTCTCACTTTCCAAACTGCTCGAACGACTTGAGGAGGAAAGTCGAGCAACGAGCCTAGCATCTTGAGGAACCTAAGCTCTTGCTCCATAAATTGACAAACCGGTCCGAATAACGGGCAAATTCCTCACCAAGGTTCTATCTTATCCATCTCTCCATTTACAATTTCTCATGTTTAGAATTAACAAGCTTGCATCCTGATACCAAGCGATGCATCAACATTCATGTTTATAAATGACATAGTTCATCCACAACAAAACATAGTTCATCTACAAAAAAGAAAAAAATCGACAATACAAGAATTTACAAGATAAAGAATAAGTTCCAGAATTTCTTGAATTACATAAACTATGGCAAATAGAATCCTAATTACAGAGGCTACTCTTGAACCTTAATAACCGTTCTTGTAAATGTCGCGGTCGAGAGAAAGAAAGGCAACGTTGTTGCTATCGGCGATGGCGGTCTTGGCGAGTCGAGGCGGCGAGGTGGTGGAGGCGATGGCATGGCGTCGGTGCACCGGTCGGCGACGGCAGCGTGTTCGTGTATGTGAGTGTGTGCGTCGATTTGCGAAGAACCGAAAGAGAAAGCGGTGGCGGCACAACTAGCGAAGGTTTGCACATGGTGGTGCTGCGGCGACAATACACGGCGACAACGATGGTGAGCAGAGAGAAATGGAAGAGATAAGGCGCGGTGGTCGCGACGACCTGACTCACCGCCGACGGCGTGTCGGCGGAGATGGAGGAAGCGGCGGCGAGATAGAGCTTGTGTGCATCTCATGTGTGTGTGTCGAGTGTGAGAAGAGAGAGTGTGAAATGGGGGAGGCGGTACAATCGCTAGGTTCAATTATTTTTCTTGTTGGGCGTTTTCGTTGGGCGTTTTTAAAAAAGTTTGGGCCAAAGCAAAGTGGGCGAAATTAATGGTAATGGGCTGCTAGAGTTTTAATTTTAGTTGTGTGTTGGGCCTTAATTTCACATGGGCCGATTTTAATAGGTATGGGTCAAATATAGTTGGGCCTTGTAATAAATTAATATGGGTCTTTAGAATTAATTGCTATGGGCTTACGAAATTAAATTAATATGGGCCTTTAGAATTAATTGCTATGAAACAAATTAAATTAATATGGGCCTTGTAATAAATTGCTATGGGCTTACGAAATTAAATTGATATGGACTTTTAATTAAATTGAAGATGGACTTGAACTTATTTTCAATATTGGGTTAAGAATTTAATTTGGTAATGGACTTGAATTATTCATCTATGATCCATTAAAATCAAATTAATGATTGAATAAATTCTATATTAATTAAATATGAGATTTAATTCTAGTAATTAAATTTTGAGATTAATTCTTAATTAATTAAATAATAATCTAAATATCAATTATTTAGAGTGAATTAATTAAATTCACTAGATTGAATAAAGTCTAATCTTTAGAAATTGAATAACATAATTAATTAATTATGTTAAGGGATAATTTGAAAATTATTCTTTTTAAGTGATTTATTTATGTAACGAGATGAACCTTATGTAAATTGTTACAAATGTGTGATTGGAAATAAATCCTAATTAATGGATATCTAAGATGAATTAAATTAATTTGATTGATTAATCAAATATTATTGGACTTTTAAATTTATCCATTTAATTAATATTTAATTATGGATCTACTTAATTAAATTGGAGATTTAATTAAGTAATAAGTTGCTTATGTCAAATAGATGATTGAGAAAATTTTATTTAAGCAACTTAAATTTATAAAACGTTTGTTAGATGTTGATTGATTTACGAGAAATATTTATTAATTGTGTAGTATTAGTATGAGTTTCTCGGATAGAATATGCGGGACGTGTGAGACAAGAAACGCAGCGAAGAAATTTTAGCAATGAATGAGGATTTGGAACTCGAAAACGTTGATACGCGTTAACAAACGACGAATATTAGTTATGAACTTAAGATTCATAAATTATCTGAAACGACGTGAAGAAACATCGTTGGAAGGAAGAATGCAACGTCCAGTGTCACCTATCGTTATGGCGAGACCAATCGAATAGGCGAAATATGAATATTAATTAAGTCGTATCGATGGCGAAAATCCACAAACCAAACTTAAAAGATATCGGTATCGAGTCTTAATTATACTTCTCGAAAGAAGCGAATGACATACTAAATCATATTTCTTGCGTTGACAAGGTCCGGTGGACATAAGCGAAAACAACGGAGGATCGCTAGCGGTATTCGAAGGACAATTCTTGAGGTGGGCTTTTCTTGAAACAAAATGATTATGTATAACTCAAGCTTGATTTACAAAAGCTTTATGAAATATTATTGCATGAGCTGTTATTGTTATAAATATTTATGTTTTGTTGTGTCCATATACGAGGTTGGTTTGTCCAAATGTGGGACGAGAATTGATTGGTATATCGATGTGGTATGTGAATGAGTTGGTCCATAGCGTTAAAAAAGGTAACGATCGGATCCGACTTAGTTGAGGACTAACTTCGGATTATGTACACGTGTGTTGTGTGTTAAGGTTAGCTACCTCGGCCGGTCCGCGGCGACTATGTGTAGGTGGCCACTCCATAGTCTTGTGAATGAATGAGCGAATGAATGATGAATGAATTACGGATATGGAACAACGTGGATGAAATAGTCGGTAGGACACCTTTGGAAAATGATAAAATATTTGATAGGCATGAGTCTTTTCAACTAAAATCCTCATGTGCTATTGTGGGGCGATTCAATAACTTTTATAAAGAAAATGTTTTCGGCAATGAGTCATGAGTACTTTTGTACTTAGCCTGCATATTCGTTTTGATGTGCGGGTTGGCGATGATTGATGATGGAGTGCGAGTGGTGCAAAGTGGTAGTTATTTTGTTGCTTTAATTGAAGGAATTTCTAGAACCTTTAGCATGCATCATCATATGTATGTTCACACGTTTATTCTTTGCCAAACTCGATGTTTTGTTGGTATCATTGATTATATTTACTATCGTATCGTATTGAGCGGAGGTGGTACCTCGTTCCTTGAAGTGCATACGATTGGGTTAGACTTGAACATAGAACCTTTTGGCAAGTCTTTACGTGACTTGAGTTTGTCTCGATCTGACGTATCCCTTTTAGTCTACGCATTTATTCACAATTGGTTGGTTAATCGTATTGGTTTAAATTATATATATATCATTGCATTTATCATACGGTGGCGATCCATGTGGTCGTACTTTCTTTGGAAGTCGGTCGTCCTGATGCGTACATGAGACTTCCTACGGCGGGCGTGAGAACTTGTCTCATTTCTTCTATCTCCTTGCGGTCATGGTGATTGCCCTTTAGATAAAGGCAGCTATGCGAAGGTAGCAATCCTTTCTTGGCGGTCTGCGTACTAAAGCGAGTAATCACGGTATCAATGTAAGGCGCTTTGAGATAAGCTCAACATTTTCTTCTTGCGATCTCGGTAAACCTTGATCCCAAGAATGTCATTTGCATCTCTAAGTCTTTCATTTGAAAGCGATCGGATAGCCAACTCTTTACGATCGATAACACTTCACGTTGTTGCCAACTAGAAGAATGTCATCTACATAAAGTGCGAAAATACCACATTACCGTTGACATCTAAGCGATACACACAACTCTCGCTAAGCAATGGGTAAATCCATGGACTTTACCACCTCGTCCAACGTAAGTTCCATGATCTTGTATCATTGTCTTGTATCGCCTCCTTTGAGCGTCCATGGGTGATTATTACTGTTCGTTTTACGGACTAAATCGAAGATTCACCCACGAACATAAATCGCTCGGGTTGACGAACAACCCTCCCACTATGGCGAGGCACTCTGAGCCTGATAGCAGCAGTGGGTGCGATAACTTGTGGTTCTCTATCTTGCACAACTTCTTGGTGGGTACCACATTATGCGGTCGGTATCTCGGTGGAACTCGACCCACCTCAATTTCTTGAAGTATCGGTGTCGATCCTCCCACTAGACTCGACATCTCGTACCTTTGGTCTGTCGGTGGTGGAATACGATCATCTTCTAATTCTTGAAGAATGATTTCAACTTTGGATTTATGATTTTCATGTAGTCCTCTTCTAAGAATCGGGCATTAGTGCTAATAATGACCTTCGATCCTAGGACTATAGAATAAACCACCTTTCGTTCCTCTAGGATAGCCAATAAACGCCTTGCGTTGGATCTAGCCTCCAACTTGTCGACCTTCTTGTTCAAAGACATGTTTGGTGCCCATATCCTTATGTGGCTTAAACTCGGCTACGCCCAAACCACAACTCGAAGGGTCTTTTCGACTTGGATGGTACTAGATTTAGCAAGTATGCATGGTTCTAAGGCATACCCCGAGCGAAATAGCAAAGTTGCATAACTCATCATTCATCTAACCATTTCCAAAAGAGTCGTATTTCTTCACTCGACACACCATTTCTTTGAGTTGTGCGGTGAAGTGCCTTTGGGAGGTAATCCCACACTTCACTAGATAGTCCATGAACTCGTTGTTGAGGTATTCGCCACCGCGATCGAGCCTTGATGACTTGATACTCTTACCTAGCTTCGTCTCCACTTCCGCCTAAAATTCTTTGAATTTCTCAAAGCATTCGGACTTGCGGTGAAAGCGGTGTCACGTATCCATACCTTGAGTAATCGTCGATGAAAGTGACAAAATACTGTACCCTCCACGAGCTTGTGTTGACATCGGTCCACCACGGGTTAGAAAGGACTAGCTCTAACATTTCTTTGGCTCTATGACCCTTCGTTTTGAAGGTGCGGTCAACATCTTACCTTCTATACAGGATTCGCGATCGGGAATGGAGTAATCGTGAGATTACCCAATGCTCCATTCTTAGCCGTCTTTGGATCTATTTAGATTGATGTGACCTAATCTAAAATGCCGAGAGAAAGAGGTGTCATCTTAAGAAAACTTTCTCTTTTAAGGTTTGATGTAGATACAACATAGTTATAGGTATTATGTATTGCGAAATAGTATAAAGCGAATTATATAATGTGCTACGACGATAACCGTCATTTCTTATGATAGAAACACCACTATCAAAAATAACGAGAATATCCATGAGTAAATAGTTTGAAACGAAACAAGGTTCCGTCGAAACTATATAAAACATAGTTATAGGCACATATAAAACGTCTTTTAAAACTAAAATCTCTCAAAACATAAAGTAACATCTCCGATCGCAACGGCCTCGACTTTCGCTTGCGTTGCCCATGGAGATCGTTATCTCGCCATTACTCAACTCCTTGTCGCGGGAACCCTTGCAGGTGTAACAAACATGATCGATCGCACCGTGTCTACTACCCAAGAATGGGTAGAACAAGTTGCTAAACATGTTTCCTTCACTAAAGCAAGCAGCGTACTTGAGCCTTGAGCATAGGGCACTTAGCCTTCCAATGCCCAGTCTTACCGCACTTGAAGCACTTGCCCTTCTCCTTTGGCTTCTTCAAGCCTCCGGTGGCAGCCATGTTCTTGCTCCCATTACTCCCACTATTTCCCTTGCCTCTACCACCTTTGGTGCCCCTTTTTCTTTTTCCATTTTGCAACGGAAAATTTGGGCCCTTAGATGTGCTAGCAAGAGCATGTGCTCCTTTGCCCATAACTCCTTCCGCAGCCACGAGATCATTGAGCAACTGACTAAGTGTATACTCAGTCTTGCTCATGATCGCATTCACGCGAAAGTTCTCAAAAGACTTGGGCAGTGTATTGAGGATGATATCGACCTTGGCTTCGCCGTCAATACCTCCTCCCAACTGATCAAGACTATCCATGAGATGAGTCATGTGGGAGACATGTTCATGGACCGAACTTCCTTCTTCCATCTTACACGCCAAGATTTCTCTCATTGTGTGGAAGCGGACTGTCCGATCCGACTGCCCAAACTTACTCTCGAGACTTGACCAAATATCAGTCGCGTCTACCATCGATCGATCTCGGTACAAAGCCTTTGGACATAGTAGTCATCATATAGCATTTAGCCATATTGTTTGACTTATTCCAAAGTCCGCTTGACTCTCATGCTCATTAGTCGATCGTCGATGAGGGCATCGGGTTTAGGAGTAGTGAGAACAAACACGTGTTCTTCAAATGATAAGAACATATTCCATGTTTCGTTTCCACTCGATAAAATTTGGACGGATAACGGTTTTGTGCGAGCATATTGATCATCGGTGTAAGAGACATATCTCGAAACGATAATTTAAACACATAAGCATGCGATCGCACATAATTCGTAACAATAATATTGTAACCTTTTGATAAAACAATATTAATAGAAACCTCCAATCGCCCAGGAATCCCACATACGAAGCCACGCGTGTGGGCGTTTACATGAATCCCTTGACTGGACTAAAATATACCTTTTAGTCGTTTAATTTCAATCCATGTCAACTTATTCTTATGACAAATGAAATTAACGATTGGACCTTACTGAACCACATCACTATCACGAAGGGACTTCGTGGGAAGTTGTACTTGAGGTGATGTCTAAGCAATGACCACAATTTTAACAATGAGAAAATGAATTCTTAGAATTGGCATACTCACTCGGACCATACCGCCCAATTCAAATTCTTTTGTTATCTCATTTTATATCTATATCTAGAGAACTTATGAAAATCGCACATGCAAGCCACAGCGTGTGGGCGTTTACATGAAACTCCCACTTCTCAATAGATTTAAAATGTTTTATTTAGAAATCTCATCTAACAAACTTATGATAAACAGTGCAAGCAAGCCACGCGTGTGGACGTTTACTCACAGTGCGTCTCACTTTGTTTAGAGATCAAAAAGTGGAGGTCTTGATATTTTAATTTTAAAAATTAATTTGTCGGGTTGCTTGCTTAGTCTTTTTGTTCAAAAGGTTTGTCCATGCAGATCACGTAATCCTAGCATGCTTGTCTATAGAACTCAACATGTAAAACATGCTCGCAGAATTCTAAAATATGCTTGAAAACGCGATAAACCTAGCATGCTTACTATGCGCATCCAATTATGAAAACACGTAAAGGTTTGTCAACGTAATTTAAACATACATAGCATGCCACTGCATTATTTAAACATCCACGACATGCAATGAACGATAAAAATAAAATAAAAACGTTCATCGTGGCCCACTCGTGGAATCTGCACTTTCCTGCCTAATCTATTACATAAAATTGCAAAGCATGATCTTTATAATCTTCACAAACGGCCGCGCTGCACGGCATGGACCGGATTCGAAACGTTCGGTGTCGGAAAAGACGGATGCTCACGAGGCCGGCCCGTCTCACGAGCTGGCGTCATGGCGCCGGGCGTCTGCTGAAGCGCTGCACGCCTTGCGCGTCGCCGCCGCACGCGTGCGCACCGCTTTTCCCGCGTCTCGATCGACTTCTTTAGTCTTCGCTTTACTTTTACGTATAAGATTTACGTAAAAATAAATTTAATCTAACCACGGATTTTCTCGTGGTAAAAAAAAAATCCGACAAAAATAACGAGCCACGATGAACGACAGATCCAAACAATTAATTAAACGCACGTAATAATCAAACGTGAATTAATTACAAATTCCCCCAAATCCTCAACTTTTTCCAATTTCCTTCACTTCCCATACTTTGACATGCCAACCCCATACCCTAAGGAACCTATGGCAGATTTTCTGCTTTATCAACACTTCACATTCACTTCCTTATTCACTTTCACCATTTTCGCAACAGAAGTGGAAGAGGAAAATGAAACTTACTTTGTTATGCTCTTCTCTCCCTTATCTCTCATTACCCTTTGATTAAGTCAATAACCAGCTTATAATAAATTGCTGCTCCTTCTGTCGCCAACCCAACACAGAACAACAACAAGCAATTTCGCCAGCAAGGTTTCACTTTTTCCATCTATCACTCCATTCTTATATTCTGTTCAAATATAGAAGTAATGAGGCATGTTTTATTGTAAGAATTAGTTACCATTTCGTAAATCAACACAAAACAAATAGAAATTTCATGTATGCTGTAGCACATAGCAAACTATACATCCTATTGTGATGGGATATGGCCCAACCGATTAGGCCCACTAACAGGCCCAAACGAGCTGGGCCTAACGTTGGTAGCGGGCCCACGCGGTTGAGCCCAAGGCGAGCCCTAATCAGCTCCCAAAACCCTAGCCCCCAGGACCAAAGTCAGCCGCCACCCTCGGCCAATGGAGGACAGGCCCCAGAGCCAAAGTAAGGCGCCACCCTCGGCCAATGGAGGACACGCCCCAGAACCAAAGTCAGGCGCCACCCTCCACGTGGCGCACGTAAGGCGAAGCGTCCCTGCTCCGGCCAATGGAGGACACGCCAGAGGAAGAGTCACGACCAATGGAGAGGTTGAGCACGCCTTCAGTTGCAGGCTCGGGGGTGTATAAATAGAATGAAAATTGACAATAGAAGGGTTGACAACTTATCGACTACTAAGAGCTTGTAACCACACTCACTGCACTCAAATTATAGTGAAAGTATTGAGGAAACTCTCCTCCGTGGACGTAGATCTCATTAACAATCGAACCACGTAAAAGCCTTGGTGTTCTTTATTGCTTTACATAAATCTCGCACACTCACGTAACTAGATTTATCATTGGCGCCGTCTGTGAGAAACATCTGAACAAGAAAGCTTCGTTTCCCTCTACAACTTAATGGGGAGAACACGCCCAACCGCCGTCCATGCTGGCAACAACCGTGCTGAGGACGTCCAGGTGGTCACTCAGCGTCGCGGGAAGGAGATCGCAGACGCCACAAGCGCTCACACTCCTGAGGGCAACATGGAAAATGTCTCCATACACCCTCAGGACCGCCTCCCTAACGTAGGGGAAGATGCCGACCTCAACGAGGACGAACAAACAGCTCATTCGTCCCACGAGGTCCTCGGCCGGGCTGTGACCGAATTCCTCAACGCCAACCTTGGCCAATTCCAAAGCTTCCTCAACCAGAGGACCAAAGGAGCGGGCCCCTCAAGGGCCCCCGAACTGAATACCCCGGCCGCCCGAGGTCGCTCCCCCCTCCGAAACAGCCAGCGCCCACCTCGGCGAGATAGCCGAGAACGCGCATCACACCCCGACGACAGCGAGTCGCCACCGCGCGCCGCCGCCACCATTCATGGAGCCGCCACCGCAGACGAGCCGCCACCACCGCCGCCCCTCGCCATTCGCGGAGCCGCTCTCCACCTCGTCATGCCGACCCGTAGAACCGAGCAAAACCGAGGGAAGAAAGGCGGAGTTGAACTCCCCGGAGGGACGATAGCACCGCTATCGATCCCCACACCTCCGTAAATGATGGCAACGATCTCCGGGGTTCGACCGTGCACGGAGAATCATCTCCTTTTCCGTGGAAATTTCGACACGCCCGCCCCAATCCGATACGGCACCCAATATTGCTGCCACGATGGCCTGGGAGACCCTCCGACTTCCTTTTCGCCACACTACCAACATGGCGATCGAGGAATGGAAGATTTTCACATGCAAAATCTTCCCGAGGTGCTTGATCTCCAACGCACGACGCCGGTTCACCTCGCCCGCCGTAACAGCATACACCGCCTGTGACCTTATGGATCGCCTTCAAATGGCGCTTCTATCGAAGATGCCACCCCGCCACCCTCCTCCGACCTGCTCACAATCCGCCAAGGGCGGGTCGAGACGATGTCAAACTTCGTCTCGAAGTTCATCAAAGAGTCGCTCAAAATTAACGATGCAATGATCTCTACATCATCAACGCGCTCAAAACGGATCCGACCCGACGCAATAACAAAGAAATCACCGTGGAGAAACCAAAGACGGCGAGTAAGCTTTGGAACTGGTGGACAACTTCACAAAGGAGACGAGTCGGATCGGAAGAAGAGGAAATCTAGACGGCGTAAGTCCGAAAGAAAAGCCGATGATCAAGTCGAGGCGCGATCGCGGCGCCTCGACCGGATCAAAAGAGGACCACTGAGTCCGTGCTCGACCTGGCCCAACCCCTCGGCGGCAGCGCCCCCGCCAAATCAAGGCGGAAATATTCGAGCTCCACGCCGAGCTCTTCCTCAAACCCCTCCTATGAAAGGAGGATCCAAGAAGAGGTCCACAGAGGATTATTGTGACTATCACCAAGGGTATGGTCATCATACGAGGATTGCGTAAACACGGGCTCAGATAAACGAGCTCGTCAAAGGTGGAGCTCTCAAGAAATACCTCGGCCGAGCTGGGCCGGGAAACAGAAAGCGCAGGGGGAAGAATAACGGTGGCAACAACTGCGGACCGACCTTGACGACGACCCGACCGAGACGACAAGGACGAGGGTCCCAATGTTATGGGCAGTGTCTATGTTATAACCGGACTGCCCATCGGAGCGATGAGGTCGTCGTTAAAGAACGAAGCTCGGAGGCCGGCCACTGAGGAGCCAAAGAACAAGCGACTCCGGGACGGCGAGGACATAGTGTTCTCCAAGGAGGATCCGGTACCCAAAATCATGCCGCACCAGGACGCCATCATCATACAGGCCGTGGTGGGCAACAAGAACGTCCATCGAGTCTACGTCGACATCGGGGCCTCCGTCAGCATCATCTTCCGGAGCTGCCTGGATAAGCTCGAGGTCGGAGGTATTCAGGTACTTCCCGCGCCGTCCCAATTACGGAGTTTCACCCAGGAGGCGGTCCAACCCGAGGGCATCATTACCCTTCCGGTTACCGTGGGACGGGCTCCCAGGTCGGTCACCAAGGCCATCAAATTTTTCCTGGTCCGGGCCCCCTCTCCGTACAACATCATCCTGGGGAGAGATTGGCTATACGCCACCAAGGCCGTCTGCTCGGTCTACCACCACCGTCAAGATTCCCACCCCGTGGGAGTGCTTAGCATCCGTATGCAACCAAACGGCAGAAAAGAATGCCTACGAGTCTCCACCCAAGATGCGGCCTCGCCCGGCATAGCGACACAGAGAACCCTGAGGCCGACGCCCAAACGACCGACCGAGAGCCTTGAATATGCGACGGCGATCCTCGAAGGTCATCCAGTCGGCACCGAGTGGCCCAACCGATATCCGGCGGCATGTCATAAAATTTCGAGGAATACAGGGCGTGTTCACGTGGTCCCCGCCGATATGACCGAGTGTCGCCCGAGCTCATAACTCATCGCCTCAACATCGACCCGCTACCAAGCCGGTCCGGTAAGAAAAGAATATTCACGCAGTACGCAAACTAGTGAAGGATGACATATGTTCAGCCGCCGCCCGAGGATCTATCTTGGATATTTAATTCACCATACATTGATTATAAACCTAGCATGCGCCTATATAATTAATTGCAACACGTAGGGTTTTCACGTGTTTACCTTTGGATCCGCGGGTTCGATCGAACAGATGAACGGATCAAACGGTCGAGACTCGTGCTTTGACCTTCGGATCAGATCCCGGTTGCCCAATCTCCAACGCCGAGTGAGGACGATCTATGGAGAATGCTTCGGAAAATCACCCAATACTCTCACAATGCTCTCGAAAATTCTCTCTCAATTACTATGAGATTACCGAAAATTTGTGTAGGATTAATGAGCATTAACCTAGACTTTATCTCTTACCATATATTTATAATGCATTACCATAATCCCATAAGGAAAGGATCCATGCATATCCCATAAATATAATAATATCCTTATAGGATAAAGAGAATAAAATCTTGCTATAGAGAGCAACATGGGGACCGATTTTTCTCAAGCTAAAGGGCCTGGATGGGCCAGCCCAGGGATCAAATGCAAGGAATAAAGATGGGCCTCAAATAAATTAATTATCTTATGTTCACCGAACATAAATTAATTTATAAACATTCGATCATGCCACTAGAAAGAATGCTTGACTTACCCTTTATTATCGATGGTGAGTCGGGCTTGCACTTAGACATTACGAATCCTCGATTTAAGATATCGAACGTCCATTAATTATTTATAGCATTACATCGCTTAAAATAATTAATAGCTTTAATTCCTAATTAGTACCACTCAACCTTATTATTGTACTTGAGCTAACTCAACCGCGGGGTTTAGTACAATAAACCTTTTGAGCTCCTTAAGGGGCGTCATCATCCTAAACGGATACGGTTACTCGATCTGAGATAACTAGCATGACATACAAGCACCGCCACCACCCAAGATGCGGAGAATATTGGGTTAGAACATATAACCTCACCCATAACAAGTCAAAGTGATGGTCAAGAACTCATACTCACCTAATACCTTATCGAGGTTTAGATCATCGTAAGTCACCGAGATCTGGGTTCTTCACTATGGTCGAGGATAGAAGAACTCATCTCACCGTGATCCTTCAATACGCCGTAGACGCATCAAAGATAGACAAGCAATCAAGTCAAGTCACTTATCTATACCGCAGCCTATACCGACAACTCGCCCTCAAGTTGTCTCACCGTGAAACTTTTATATCTCATTGCTTAACCAATCATACGGACTTACGTGATCTTCTACACAATCGTATGATCTAACTTATATATGAGATAAGGGACACGAAAATATGCAATCAAGTATTCAATTCGGATAGTAGATTGTAATAGTGGTAACAAGAAACATTGTATACAAGCTCAACCAAACTGCCAAGATATACAAATCAACAATCTCCCACTTATACTAAAGCAAACTTTTAGTATACAATGTGTGTCTCTACTAGCTATTACAAACAACCATCACTTTGCTTCTCCCACTTATACAAAAGTTTCCTTTCTAAGTGGGTGCCATCAAGCGCAATCCAAGTCCTCTAACGTGTCCATCGTAGACTTTTTGCGGCGGGCTCTTCGTGAATGGATCCGCTAGATTTTCCGTCAGATCAATCTTTTCAATCGGCACGTCACCTCGCCT
Source organism: Salvia rosmarinus (assembly GCA_036937905.1). NCBI lineage: Eukaryota > Viridiplantae > Streptophyta > Magnoliopsida > Lamiales > Lamiaceae > Salvia > Salvia rosmarinus. Next base: position 33,613,258 of record CM072821.1, read on the forward strand.
AACGATTTTTCGTATGACATGGAACTTTCTCTCTATGTGTTTGGTCGCCTTGTGGGTCCGTGGTTCCTTCGAGTTTGCCTCTACACCGAGTTATCACAAGAAACTATGATACTCTTGGGCAAAACCAGTACTACACCTAGATCCATGAGGTAGTTCTCAACCATCTGCCTCCTTATAAGCCTCCGAGCGGCTACATATTCGGCTTCCATGGTAGAGTCCGCAATGCATCGCCGCTTGCACTCCGCCAGATACGGCTCCACCTCCCAAGGTAAACACATAGCCCGAGGTCGACTTTTTCTCATCACGGTCGGCTTGAAATCCGAGTCAGATAACCCAAAGGCATTAGACTATCTCGCATGGTAAACTAGCCTATAATCTCGAGTCCTTTTCGTACTTGAGTATATGCTTCTTCGCAGTCCAATGAGCTTGTCCGTGGTTAGATCGATATCTAGCTACTATGCCTACCGCATAGCGGATATCGGCCTCGTGCATAAGATTACGTACATGAGACTTCCTACGGCGGAAGCGTAAGGAACTTGTCTCATTTCCTCTATCTCCTTTGCAACATAGGTATCATGTTTTGAATAAAGGAACGCCATGTCCGAAAGGTAGCAATCCTTTCTTGGCGGTTTGCATACTAAAACGAGTAATCACGAAGATCAATGTAAGAGATAAGCTCAACATTTTCTTCTTGCGATCTCGCAGAACCTTGATCTCCTAAGTCTTTCATTTGAAACCGATCGGATAGCTAACTCTTTACGTCGATAATGACTTCACGTTGTTGCCAACTACAAGGATGTCATCTACATAAAGTGCAAGAAATACCACATCACCGTTGACATCTAACCGATACACACAACTCTCGCTAGGCAACTGGGTAAATCCATAGGACTTGACCACCTCGTCAAAGCGTAAGTTCCATGACCGGGAGGCCTGCTTAAGTCCATAAATGGACTTCTTAAGCTTCCATACTAGATGCTCTTCACCCTTCACCACATAACCTTCGGGTTGCTGCATATAGATGTCTCTACCTTCCTCAAGGTAACCGTTTAGAAAAGCGGTTTTAACATCCATTTGCCAAACCTCTAGGTTCAAGTGGGCTGCTATGGCCAGAAGAATTCTGATGGACTTGAGCATTGCTACAGGCGAAAAGGTCTCATCGAAATCGATGCCCTCAATCTGAGTGTACCCTTTCGCCACAAGCCTGGCTTTAAAAGCCGAAACCTCTCCATCGAATCTCTCTTCCTCAGATATCCACTTACTACCTATGGCTTCCTTGCCATCCGGTAGAGTGTCTTTCATATACATCCATAGTCGTTATGGACTCCATTTCTAAGTCCATAGCGGTGTGCCATGATCTTGCATCAATATCTTGTATCGCCTCCTTGTATGTCCATGGGTCGATTATTGCATGTTCGTTTCTCGACTAAATCAAGATTCACCCACGAACATAAATCGCTCGGGTTGACGAACAACCCTCCCACTACGACGAGGTTCTACAGCACAATGGCAACGGTGGGTGCAGATACTTGTGGTTCTCTATCTTGCACAACTTCTTTGGTAGGTACCACTCATGCGGTCGGTATCTCCAAAGGAACTCGACCCACTTCAATTTCTTGAAGTATCGGTGTCGATCCTCCCACTAGACTCGACATCTCGCACCTTCGCCTAATCGGTGGTGGAATACAATCATCTTCTAATTCTTGAAGAATGATTTCAACTTTGGATTTATGATTTTTCATGTAGTCTTCTTCTAAGAATCGAGCATTAGTGCTAATAATGACCTTCCGATCCTTAGACTATAGAATAAACCACCTTCGCTCCTCTAGGATAACCAATAAATGCCTTGCGTTGGATCTAGCCTCCAACTTGTCGCCCTTCTTGTTCAAAGACACTTGGGGATCGCCCCATATCCTTATGTGGTTTAAAGCGGGCTTCGCCCAAACCACAACTCGAAGGGGTCTTTTCGACCGACTTTGATGGTACTAGATTCAGCAAGTATGCCGCGTTTCTAAGGCGTACCCCCCAAGAACGAAATAGGCAATGTAGCATAACTCATCATAGATCTAACCATTTCCAAAAGAGTCTTATTTCTTCGCCTCGACACACCATTTTGTTGTGGTGTGCCCGGTGAAATCTTGTTGGGATGTAATCCCACACTTCACTAGATAGTCCATAAACTTCGTTCTCGAGGTATTCGCCACCGCGATCGGACCATGCATGACTTGATACTCTTACCTAGCTTCGCCTCCACTTCCGCCTTAAACTCTTTGAATTTCTCAAAGCATTCGACTTGCGGTGAAGCGGTATACGTATCCGCACCTCGAGTAATCGAATGAAAGTGACAAAATACTGCACCCTCCACGAGCTTGTGTGGACATCGGTCCACACAGTCGAAATGGACTAACTCCAACATTTCTTTGGCTCTATAACCCTTCGCTTTGAAGGGTCCAGTCGACATCTTACCTTCTATACGTGATTCGCAGATCGGGAACGGAGTAACCGTGAGATTACCCAACGCCCATTCTTAGCCGCCTTTGGATCCTATTTAGATTGATGTGACCTAATCTAAGATGCCGAGAGAAAAGTAGTGTCATCTTCTGAAGAAAACTTTCTCTTTTAGGGTTTGATGAAGATGCAACATAGTTATAGGTATTATGTTTTGCGAAATAGTATAAAGCGAATTATATAAAGTGTCAACACGGATAACCGTCATTTCTTATGATAGAAACACCACTATCAAAAATAACGTAATATCCATGAGTAAATAATTTGAAATGCAAACAAGGTTCCTACCAAAATCCGCACATATAAAACGTCTTTCAAAACTAAAACTGTTGTTCCAAAACACAAAGAAACATCTCCAACTCGCAATCGCCTCGACTTTAGCGCGTTGCCCATGGAGATCGTTATCTCGCCATCAAACAGACTCCTTATCCGCAGGAACCCCGCAAGGTGTAACAAACAAGATCGATTCGCCAGATCTACTTCCCAAGAATGGGTAGAACAAGTCGCTAAACATGTTTCCGTTACTAAAGCAAGCGGCGACTTTGAGCCTCGAGCATAGGGCACTTGGCCTTCTAATGCCCGTCTTACCGCACTTGAAGCACTTGCCTTCCTCCTTCGCTTCTTCAAGCCTCCTGGCAACCACGTTCTTGTTCCCATTACTCCCACTGTTTGCCTTGCCTCTTCCACCTTTGGTACCCCTTTTTCTTTTTCCATTTTGCAACGAAAATTTTGGGCCCTTAGATGTGGTAGCAAGCGCATGTGCTCCTTTTCCCATAACTCCTTCCGCAGCAACGAGATCATTAAGCAACTGACTAAGTGTAAACTCGGTCTTGCTCATGATCGCATTCACGCGAAAGTTCTCAAAAGACTTGGGCAGTGTATTGAGGATGATATCGACCTTGGCTTCGCCGTCAATACCTCCTCCCAACTGATCAAGACTATCCATGAGATGAGTCATGTGGGAGACATGTTCATGGACCGAACTTCCTTCTTCCATCTTACACGCCAAGATTTCTCTCATTGTGTGGAAGCGGACTGTCCGATCCGACTGCCCAAACTTACTCTCGAGACTTGACCAAATATCAGTCGCGTCTACCATCGATCGATGTCAGCACTGCAAGCCTTTGGACATAGTAGTCATCATATAGCATTTAGCCATATTGTTCGACTTATTCCAAAGTCTGCTTGACTCTCGCTGCTCATTAGTCGATGCGTCAGTAAGGGCATCGGGTTTAGAGTAGTGAGAACAAACATGTGTTCTTCAAATGATAAGAACATACTCCATGTTTCATTTCCACTCGATAAAATTTGGACCGGATAACGGTTTTGTGCGTAGCATATTGATAATCGGTGTAAGAGACATATCTAAAAACGATAATGAAAACACATAAGCATACGATCGCATATAATTCGTAATAATAATATTGTAACCTTTTGATAAAACAATATTGATTGAAACCTCCAATCGCCCAAGAAATTCCACATGCAAGCCACGCGTGTGGGCGCTATACACGAACCCTCGACTGCACTAAAATATACCTTTTAGTCGCTTAATTTCAATCCATGTCAACTTATCCTTATGACAAATGAAATTAACGATTGACCTTACTAGACCACATCACTATCGTAAAAGAGACTTCGTGGGAATTTGTACTCGAGGTGATGTCTAAGCAATGACCACATTTTAACAAAGAAAATGAATTCTTAGAATCGCATACTCACTAGGACCATACCGCCCAATTCAAATTCTTTTGTTATCTTATTTTATATCTATCTCTAGAGAACTTATGAAAATCGCACATGCAAGCCACGCGTGTGGATCGCGTTTACATGAAACTCCCACTTCTCAATAGATTTAAAATATTTTATTTAGAAATCTCATCTAACAAACTTATGATAAATGTGCAAGCAAGCCACGCGGGTGGGCGCTTACTCACAATGCGTCTCACTTTGTTTAGAGATCAAAAGGTGGAGGTCTTGACATTTTAATTTGAAAAATTAATATGTCGGGTTGCTTGCTTAGTCTTTTTATTCAAAAGGTTTGTCCATGCAGATCACGTAATCCTAGCATGCTTGTCATAGAACTCAACATGTAAAACATGCTCAGTAATTCTAAAATATGCTTGAAAACGCGATAAACCTAGCATGCTTACTATGCGCACTTAAATCGTAAAACACTTAAAGGTTTGTCAACGTAATTTAAACATACATAGCATGCTACTCGCATATTATAAACATCCACGACATCCAATGAACGATAAAAATAAAATAAAACGTTCATCGTGGCCCACTCGTGGAACTCGCACTTTCGCCTAATCTATTACATAGAAATGCAAAGTACACAATTTAAACTTGCAGGCCTCGCGTGCGGGCACGGACCGGATTCGTCAAACTGGATTTGGGCGGATCGGTGGAGCGGGCCGATCGAACCTAAAATCTGAATCGGGTGAAAAACGGTCCGGGCACGAAAATCGGTTCGGGCGGGTTTGGGCCGGGTTGGCCTAAATGGGCCGGGCAGCTAGCGCCAGGGCACGCCCCATGCGCGCCAAAGACCGCCGCCGCTTTTCTCGAGCACGCTGGCGTGCTCGCCTCGTGAAACTTCCTCGCGGTCGCGTGGACGATCGCGACCGTCGAGTTCACCCACGCCCGCCGAACGTCGTCGCCGCGCCGCCAGCGTTGCCGGGCATCCGCGCAAAATCGCACGCCCGCACGCCCGGCCGCCGAGACCTCGGCCGAGGTTTTCGCCACCGCCGAAGCGCTTGCGTCGTGAGCTGCGCGATGCCGCCGCCGGTGACGCTTCGCCCGCGCGATCGCGTCTTGCCGCCCGCGCTGTGTGCTAGCGCTCGAGGTTTCCACGACGATTCGTGTCGAGCTCGCCGAGCAGACGAGCGCGCCGAGGTTTCCCACGCGATAAGCGCGCGCCTCGCCGCCCGCCGTTGCCAGCGCTACCCGCCGCGCGTCTGGGCGCTGCCGAAGGCTGGCGCCCGCGTCCGGCCGAGGCTCGCCCTCGCCTTTGCCCCTATCCGCCCGCGCCCCTCGCGCGATCGCGCCGCGATCGCGATGCTCGCCGCATGAAACCGCCGAGACGCCCGCGATACCTGTTTTTCCCCATCGTCTCGTCTTTTGTGCTTTCGTCTTCGTTCTTCTTTTACAGATAAGATTTACAGAAAATAAATCTAATCTAACCACGGATTTTCTCGTGGTGAAAAACAAAACCCAACAAAAACAAAAACGAGCCACGATGAACGACAGATACGCAATTAATCAAACGCACGTAATAATCAAACGTGAATTAATCGAACAGAGCGAAGATACGAACCCGTGCTCGATACCAATTGAAGGATGACATATGTCTAGCCTCGCCCGAGGATCTATCTTGGATATTTAATTCACCATACATTGATTATAAACCCAAGATGCGTCTATATAATTAATTGCAACACGTAGGGTTTTCACGTGTTTACCTTTGGATGCGCTTGGTCGATCGAGCAGGATGAGCGGATCAAGCGGTCGAGACTCGTGCTTTGACCTTACGGATCAGTATCCCGGTTGCCCAATCTCCAACGCGTCGAGTGAGGGCGATCTATGGAGAATGCTTCGGAAAATCACCCAATACTCTCACAATGCTCTCGAAAATTCTCTCTCAATTACTATGAGATTACCGAAAATTTGTGTAGGATTAATGAGCATTAACCTAGACTTTATCTCTTACCATATATTTATAATGCATTACCATAATCCCATAAGGAAATGATCCATGCATATCCCATAAATATAATAATATCCTTATAGGATAAAGAGAATAAAATCTTGCTATAGAGAGCAACATGGGGACCGATTTTTCTCAAGCTAAAGGGCTGGATGGGCGACCCGAGGATCAAATGCAAGGAATAAAGATGGGCCTCAAATAAATTAATTATCTTATGTTCAACCCGAACATAAATTAATTTATAAACATTCGATCATGCCACTAGAGAAAGAATCTTGACTTACCCTTTATTATCGATGGTGAGTCGGGCTTGCACTTAGATATTACAAATCCCGTATTTAAGATATCGAACGTCCATTAATTATTTATAGCATTACATTGCTTAAAATAATTAATAGCTTTAATTCCTTAAGTAGTACCACTCAACCTTATTATTGTACTTGAGCTAACTCAACCTGCAGGGTTTAGTACAATAAACCTTTTGAGCTCCTTAAGGGGACGTCATCATCCTAAACGGATACGGTTACTCGATACAGATAACTAGCATGACATACAAGCACTGCCACCACCCAAGATGCGGAGAATATTGGGTTAGAACATATAACCCTCACCCATAACAAGTCAAAGTGATGGTCAGTAACTCATACTCACCTAATACCTTATCGAGGTTTAGATCATCGTAAGTCACCGAGATCTAGGTTCTTCACTATGGTCAGATAGAAGAACTCATCTCACTGTGATCCTTCAATACGTCAGAGACGTACCAGCATAGACAAGCAACCAAGTCAAGTCACTTCTTATCTATACCGCAGCCTATACCGACAACTCGTCCTCAAGTTGTCTCGGTGTGAAACTTTTATATCTCATTAAGCAACCAATCATACGGACTTACGTGATCTTCTACACACCGTATGATCTAACTTATATATGAGATAAGGGGACACGGATATATGCAATCAAGTATTGATTCGGATAGGAGATTGTAATAGTGGTAACAGGAAACATTGTATACAAGCTCAACCAAACTGCTTTCAGTATACAAATCCAACAGCCAGGTCATAAGGGACGAGGTGACTCAACTTCTGAAGGCCAAGATCTTGTTCGAGGTCAAATACCCGACCTGGATGGCTAATCCAGTCGTGGTCCGAAAGCCAGGGGGAGGGTGGCGCATGTGCGTCGATTACACCGACCTCAACAAGCACTGCCCAAAAGATTGCTACCCCCTCCCCGACATTGACAAGAAGGTGGAGGCATTGGTGGGCCACGAGATGTTCAGCTTCCTAGATCTATACAAAGGGTACCACCAAATCCTGATGAGCCCGGAGGATGCCCCGAAGACCGCGTTCATCACCGACTTCGGCGTCTTTGCGTACCGAAAGATGCCTTTCGGCCTGAAGAACGCCGGGGCTACTTACCAGAGGATGGTGGATGCAACATTCAAAGACCACATCGGGGAGATCGTCGAGGTCTACGTCGATGACATCGTAGTCAAAAGTTAAAAAACGGAGAGCTGCGCCGATGACCTCGGCACTATCCTCCAACTCCTCAGGTCGGCCAACCTCAAGCTCAACCCCCAGAAATGTACATTTATGGTGAAGACCGGCAAATTCTTGGGATCTGGGTTTCTCAAGAGGGCCTGAAGGCCAATCCCACCAAGGTGAAGCGTTGCTCGACATGCGGTGCGAAGGACCATCCGTGAGATCCACAAACTCACCGGGTGCCTAGCCGCCTCGGTGATTCTGTCTCGAGCCGCAGAAGCGACTTCCTTCTTCAAGATCCCGAGGAGAGCTCGGGACTTCGCTGGCACTGGGAAGAACACCAGTGTCGCCGACGCACACCCCGTGAAGGAGTAAGGTGAACTCCTCTCTATACTTGGCGCCTCGGACGAGGCCATCGATCTTGATATTGGTGCGAGATGGGAGGGCGACAACTCCCATCTACTTTATTAGCCGAGCTCTCAAGGACCCGAGGCGAGGTACACCACCTCGAAAAGGTAGCACTAGCCACGGTGAGCATGCCAAGCCTCGCCCGACCCTACTTTCGGGCTCATTCGTCCGGTGTTAACCGACCTACCTTTGAGACAAGTCTTGTCCAAGCCGAGTCATCCGGACGCATAGCCAGTGGGCCTTTGGAGCTCGGCGAGCACGACATCTCGTACTCCCGAGGCCGGCCATAAAGGGCATGCTCTCCGACTTCCCGGTGGAAGCCAAATTCACCGAGTCGGCTCTACCGGTAGTCGCCCCAACACCCGCCCGCGCGGAGGACTCCATCCTGCGTCGCCCGATAACGTTGGCGGATGTCGTGGGCGAGCTTCATGCAAAAGAGCGTGAGCGGGCATTCTCCTCTCGGCCCGGACAATCAAGAAGTGACCTCGCCTCCGGTTTACCTTTCAACCACCAATAACGGGTGGAGTATGAGCGATCTCGGGACTCCGCCCAAAGGAATTGAGAGTGGACCATGTCCGGATCTTGTGGATTCCTGTGTCGTGGTAAACCAGGTCCTAGGCGGATCTGAGGACAAGGAGGACCGAATGAGCGATACCTCGAGAAAGCAAGGGAGACGCTTGGCCTCGTTCGGTACTCCAAAGATTCATCGGATCCCACGGGCGGCAAATACCGAGCTGATGTTCTCGACAAGTTAGCTCATTCATCAACAAGTCCTCCTGTGATGAGGTTCATTCGAAGCATAGAGGAGTCTCACATCGGCATCATCACCGAGATGGAGCCGAACTGGATGTCTCCCATAAAGGCCTACCTGGAACATGGCGCACTACCTCAAGATCGGCTCGAAGCCAAAAAGATGATGGCGAAATCCTAGAAGTACCTCATACATGAGGGCGCGCGCTACCGGAAGTCTTACCTTCAACCCTCCCGAGGTGCCTCGGGTGGGAAGAGGCCGACTCGTGCTCAATGAGATCCATGGGGTCTTGTGGAAGTCACATCGGCTCGCGAGCTCTCTCAAAGAAGACGCTGAGGTCGGGATATTACTGGCCCACCCTTGTTCAAGATTCGGTCGAGCTCGTCAAAAAGTGTCCGAAGTGCCAGCTCCACTCCACGGTCAAAAAGCTACCCCAAACCGATCTAAGCGACTGCAGAGCCGTGGCCTTTCATGCGATGGGGATCGACATTGTTGGTCCGTTCGGCCGAGCACCAAGTCGCTTGATACTTAGTCGTAGCCATAGACTACTTCACAAAATGGGTCGAGGCCGAGCCACTTTCGAGCCTCACGGCGGGAGGATTCGGACGCCGTGTGGAAAAATATAGTGCGCCGCTCGACATACCGCATTTACGGTCTCGGACAACGGCACCCAATTAGTCGACAAAAATTTCAAGGTGGTGCGAAGAGCTCCAGATCGATCAACGCTTCACCTCGGTTGCACACCCGCAAGAGAATGGTCGGACCGAGGTGACGAACCGCACGATCGTACAAGGATTGAAGAAGAGGCTGACCGAGCTAAAGGCGATTGGGTTGAAAATCTCCTCAAGTCCTCCGTCTATGGACAACACCTCGGACCTCGCGGAGAAACCCCATTCGGCTGGTCTCACGGTGCCGAGGCCGTCATACCGGCCGAGATCGGCGCACCAAGCCCGCGCACTCTTCACTTCGACCGGGCCGGAGCGAGGAAGACCTGCGTGCCAACCTTGACGCCTCGAGGAGGCACGAGCTCGCCTTCATAAACGAAGCCAAATCAAGGGCCGGTCGCGCGGTGCTACAACAAAGGGTCAAAGCCTCCGGCCCAAGTAGGCGACCTCGTCCCCACGAAATAATGAAGCCAGTAGAGCTGAGCGTCTTAACAAGCTGGATCCGACATGGGAAGGCCCATACCGCGTTCACGAGGACCTCGGCAAAGGGGCTTACAAGCTGGCTCACCTATCCGGCACACTTATCCCCCGAACCTGGCACATCACTCATTTAAGGAGGTACTTTACATAGCTTCGATTTAAGATCGGTATCATGTTAGTTCCTTCATTGTTTTGCCAAAGTACGATGTTGATTACATATTGATAAAACATCTGCTTTTCCAATAAATATTTCACTTCGTCTCATACATATGTGAACATCTGTTTGGATACACCACATTTAAACCTTCACAGGGGCGCCTACGAAGATGAAAATCCCACCAAGTAGGTGCAGCATCACGACTACTCATTAATTTGAGCGTCTACATGCAAAGCATCTGATTACCCATTAAGTTGGGCGTCTACATGCAAAGCATACAGATTACCCATTAAGTTGGGCGTCTACATGCAAAGCATCTGATTACCCATTAAGTTGGGCGCCTACATGCACGCGACATCGAGACCGATCTACGCTACTCATACCCCTTTATTTGGGAAGATATGCACTCGGTACAAAATCTAAATGCATTAACGACTACAAACCGAGTTCCAGCCATATCAAGTCGGCCACCGGCTTCGAGCTCGTTTATACCCTTTATTTGGGAAAATATACATACAGTATACAAGATAAATACATTTACGACCAAAACGAAGTCTAAGCTATGTTTGTACCTCTCAAGGGGAAAATGTACACTTGAAACGTGTCTAAATACATTTATATCTACATACAAGGTCTACGCTATACAAAACTTCATTCGGGCTTCCGGCTCACCTCGCCAGACTTGCAGCTGCACCACCTCACAAAATCTCCGTGCCGGCGGTGTATGCAGAGCGAACTCGATGCCTTCAACCCAGTCGATAAGTCCGGAACCACCACGGCCTACTCCCGAAGCGCTCGGTACGGGCTCGGGGGCAGCCCGGACTGAAGTTTCGACTCCAGGGTCACCTTCACCCACTCCTGGGACACTTTGAAGCGGCGCAGGCGCCAATACGGGCACTTCGGGGAATGGGGATACACCCGAGGTCACACCCCGGCCCCCCTGACCGGACACAGGGCCGGGAGTACGACCTCGCCCCCTACCCGCCGCTCTTCCCCGCCGACCTGAGGTCCTCGGTCGCCTTCCGCTCCCAGAGGATCGCCCTCTGAATGATCCGCTCTCAGCCGGACCCATCAACCGGAGCACTTCGGCATGATCGGCGTAGCCGCCCTCCTCCGTGGGTTCTTCTATGATCGGACCTGTGGAGCCCGCTGTGGCCTCGCTGCGGGGCCGGGGCATGCGTCGTTTACGGACGATCTCATACATCTCCATATACTTCACGATGGAGTTGACACAGTCTTTGAAGTTCTTGCTGTTGGGCCCCTCCTCATCCCTCAGCACCATACCCTCTGCTAGCAAGCTCTGAACTCGGTCGTCAGCTTCGGATATGGTAGTTCCACCAGCTCGGTGGATTGCCTTCTCGTACTCCGCATGCTCCTCCGACACCCGAGCTAGCCTCTCCATGATCGATTCGAGTCGCCTCACATCATTGTATCAAACGCCTTGGATAGCGTCGGCGATAAGTCCGCCCCGGACTTAGTCCGTGTGGTCCTCAACTTTAGAGCCTCGCTCATCCGGGAGGCGGGCACTTCGATCAGCCTCGTCTTCTTCTGTCGGTCGGCGACGCCGAGCCGACATCCATGGTCACCAAAACTTGGGTCGGCTCGGCGAGGCCGGCTCCTCGAAAAGCACCTCTTTGTCCTTCTCGGCCGAGCACCTCGGACTTCTTCGGCTTTGTCGAGGTCGTCATCAAGTTCGATGTACTTTCGTAAGTGAAATGCTAAAAATAAACAAGACAATACACATTTCAAAATGTTGTTTTATTACTCAAAACGTGGAAATTATTACAAGGGCACGAGATCCTATCGACCCGGCATTCGACCTATTACATCGTGTCCATGACCTCGGGCTTGTCGCCGGACCCGCCTCCTCGCCTCTTGCGATGCTCTTGCGGTTGGCCTCTCCAAAGGGAGCTCCAACACCGCCTCCCGCCCACCTCCTCCTCCCTCCTCCGCCTTGGCCCGTACCTCGGCAGGAGCTCTGGCTCGGGATCTTCGTCCTCCTCGCCTTTGGCGACGACCTCGGCCGTCGGAAGGTCGAGCCGGGCCTTGAGCCTCCAAAGACAGGAAGGAGCCAACCCCGAGATCACCGGGCGTAAGCCTTGTTCACTCTCGGAGATCGACCTCGGTCCACCCATGCTTGACCTTATCGGTTAGGCATGGCGACCGCCAGCCTTCCCTGTGTGATCGACACCACCTTCGGCTCAAAGACGCGGCAAGATCGGCAATAATGGCCGAGAAGCTCTCCAACTCGATGAGCCTACTGGCAAAGGCCCTCAGCAAGGATCCTTGGTCGGCCAGCCTCGCACCCCTCTCGTCCGCGAGCTCCTTCTTCGCCCCGGCCAACTCCTCCTTAACCTCTTCAACCTCCCCTCGGGCGGCCTCCAGTGCCCAAGCCCTCTTCTTCAGGGCGGCCTCAGCAGCAGCCCTCCCGGCCTCTGCAGCCCTTGTGGCCTCGGCTTCCGCCTTCGCAGCGGCCACGGCGGTCTCAGCATCCGCCCGCGCCGCGGCAAGCTCCCGCTCCAGCGCCTCATACCGGGCTGAGCTCTCAGCGGCCAGCCCGGCGGCGACTTGCAGCTCCCCAGCAACACGCTGCAGGGCCCCCATCACCGAGCTCCCACCACGAAAAAGCGGACAAGTTAATCTGGATCGCGAGCGTACAAATCTAAATGTGGAAGAACTTTTGTACCTCGGGGAGGGGTGCGGCCAAGCTTGAGGGCGGTACCCCGTACTCAAGGCGGCCCTGAGGCCGAGACTCCGATGCCGGGCTGGACCCCGCCTGAGGCCCACTCATCAGTTGGCCCATATTGTCGACCTTCTTCGGACCCTTGGTAGGTCCAGCCCGCTTCATCTTCTTCTTCGCGGGCTCCTTGCTCGGCGATCGTGAGCCCGCCTCTTGCCCAGTCAGCTTCACTGCATTACAGAAGAAAGTCGTTAGCACAGCAAAATCGGACGTATAAGGACTAAGAAGATGGGGATGCCCTCACCCCGTCCAGACCCCGATCCCGACGCTTCCGACCCGTAAATACTCAGCCCGGCCTTCTTCAGGTCGTCCTCGGTGTAACTTATGGATAAAATCTCACCAAGGCTGCTCAGCACCTCCTCCATATGGCCCAAGGGCTTGATTTTCGGGTCCGCCACCGTACCGATGCCCCACTCATACCTCGGCTGCCCCTCAGCCCGCAGAAAGAAATACCTATTCTGCCAATGGGACACTTTGGAGGGGACTGCTACCTTAAATTTCAGCCGGGGAGACAGATAGTACACTTCCCCTATGGTCTTGACACTAAAAAAGCGCATCAGTACCTCGAAGGAGAACTCCTCGGCAATGCCATAGCAAGAAAGCCCTAGCCCCACCACCGACCTAATGGAATTCGGGGTCAATTGGCAAATAGGGATCTGGAAGTACTCTTGAAAGCTATGATAAATGGGGGCCAGAGGATAGCTAAGACCCGCCTCAAACTATCTACATAAACGATAATAAACCCTCCCGAGAGGCCATCGCCTATCATCCGGCCGCGAGCACCACCACGCATCCTCCGGGATCCCAGATTCCCTCACCACTTCAAAAGTTCCTCGAAAGTCAAGCCCAACCTCGCCACGCCCACCTCGGTCCATCCCATATCGAGGATACCGGCGGGACCCTAGAACTCGATCTATGGACCTACCGAGGCCATTATAGCACATATAGTCTTTTACGTCGGGGAACTCACGGCCAGAACCCGAAGCAGAAATGGAACTTTCAGAGCGAGAAGAAGATGAAGAAAACATACTTACTTTTCACGCGAGTATATGGCTCCTTCAGCGAGATCAGGATCAAGTCAGAAAATTTCTCAGAAGTTTTATCTCTCAAACAAGGCGTCGAAGGGGAAAGTGAACAGTTGCCTCGTTTGGGCCTATTTATAGGACAAAGGGCGCCTAAAAAGCTGCCGTTTCAACTTCGACACGTACCCACACGTGATTGGATGTGAAGTCCACGCGCGCACACGGTTCGAGTGCCCAACTACCGCCTGGCGCGTATGACGTACGCTAGCGTAAGATGGACCGCCAGTCTGACCTAGCAATCATCATACGGACCCCGGCCTCCTCCAGATGGCGGCGCCTCAGGTCGCACCTCGTCCTTCCCACAAATAACAAGGGGATCCAGATCGGACCTCGGCGTCCTATCAACGGGCTTCGCCCCTACGGAACGTCTACATCGGATCGAACTCGGCAAACCAGCCCCAGATTGGTGCCACCTGGCGCACTCGACATCCCCGGAAGGCGGTCTCGGTCGGACATCGGCACCCACCACAGAGCAACACCACTCCGGATCGAACCTCGGCGTAACCTCGTGAGGGTCGATTTCAGTCGGACTTGACTTCCTTCGGTACACATCTTTTCCAACCGACGGACAACGGACCACCCAACCCGCCCGGCACGGATCGCCAAATAAACCCTCGCATCAAAAAGACAACACCTTCACAAACAACGTCGGCCGAGCCACACCTCACCTCGGCGCGCTTTCTTCACTCCACCTCGGCATCGCCGTCCCTCGACTATTCGGGGGCTATGATGGGATATGGCTGTCGATTAGGCCCACTAACAGCCCAAACGAGCCGGGCCTAACGTTGGTAGCGGGCCCACGCGGTTGAGCCAAGGCGAGCCTAATCGGCTCAAAACCACAGCCCCGGGACCAAAGTCGGTGCCACCCTCGGCGATGGAGGATAGCCCCAGGCAAAGTAAGGGCCACCTCGGCGATGGAGGACACGCCCGGAACAAAGTCAGCGCCACCTCCACGGGCGCACGTAAGCGAAGCGTCCTGCTCCGCCAATGGAGGACACGCCCGGAGGAAGAGTCACGACCAATGGAGAGGTTGAGCACGCCTTCGATTGCGGGCTCGGGGTGTATAAATAGAAGAAAAATTGACAATAGAAGGGTTGGCAACTTATCGAATACTAAGAGCTTGTAACTACACTCACTGCACTCAAATTATAGTGAAAGTATTGAGGAAACTCTCCTCCGTGGACGTAGATCTCATTAACAATCGAACCACGTAAAAGCCTTGGTGTTCTTTATTGCTTTACATAAATCTCGCACACTCACGTAACTAGATTTATCATATTGCAATACAATAAACCAACAGGTTTATAGCTCCATCATAGATCCCTCCACTTTATAGTCCAACCCATATAAATGAATTTTTTTTAACGAACTTTCAATGCCTATGTTCTTGAGACTCGGAAAACTACAGAATCTGGAAACAACTAAAACTTAGAAATTAAATAGAAATAGGAATTTTGACGCGTCTCACTTAGATTACCGATTCAATTTGAGTCGACGAGAGCCTTCGGGCAGAGGCAGAGACGACATGGCAACGGCGGTCGGTGGTCACCGGCATCGCTCGCGGTAGAGACGACACAGTAGGAGAGCATGGCCTCGATTAGACATCGGGCTGAAGCAGGGCAGCGCGCCGTGTCTTCAGGCTGGAGCAGGGCGGCGCTACGTCGACTGGAACGGAGGCGGAGCGGCATAATTGCTGGAGCAGGGGCGACGCGACGGCGCTCGGCAGTCGCGACGCGGAGTTGGGCTGAACAAGGAATTGGGGAGGGGCTTCCAATTTTCAAAATTTTGCGAGTGAGTGGGTGCGTCTGTTTGTAAAGAGAGAGAGACGGAGAGAAGGCGGGAGGGAGAGGAGACGAGGAGATGAGGAGGGGCGGCGACCGCGTCGCCGGATCTAGCAACGGCGGCAGCGGCGTTAACACAGAGAGAGAGAGAGATGAGGGAGTTGTTTGGGTACGTGTTTATGAGAAGAGAAAAGATAGAGAGAGAAGAAGAAGCTATGGCTGTTGGCGACGCACCGACGACGGAGACTTGCCCGAATCTGACGACGGTGGTGACAACGATACCGCCGAGAGAGAGTGGTTATGCGTGCATGCGTGTGTATCTGTATAGAGAGGGAGTACCGAGGGAGGGGTGATGGGGAAGAGAGTGTTAAAGAGTTCACTCTACAACTTTATACTATTGTATTTATAGTAAATGTAGGATAATCGTAAATTCATCTTCAATAATTAACTCTATAAAGAAGATAGTCCATTTTTTTTTCAATACGGTTATTTAGAAAAATGGTATAAAGTAATTAAAATGATTAAAGTGATAAAAAATATGTAGGTCCCATAATTTTTGAAGAGATAATTATTTCCTAAAAAAAGATCATCTTGGATGGACACTCCAAAAAAGAATACAATCATCTACGATGGGATGGAGTGAATATATTTTTATACTTTACATTATTGAGTAAAAGAAAGGTTATAGGGATGGATAGTATCATGATATAGAGTAATCATAAGTTCATCTCAAACAATTAACTCTAGATTTAAATCTACAAAGGAATATTATATCAAACAATTAACTCTAGATTTAAATCTACAAAGGAATATTATATTTTTATGCTTTACATTATTGAGTAAAAGAAAAGTTAGAGGGATGAATAGTACTCTCTCCATCCTGGTACTGTTGGTACGTTTGTCTTTGTATGTTAATTAAAGAGAGTTGTGTTTTGTGTGTAAAATAGTATGTGACATGAAATTCCAAGCACTTTTTAGTGTAAAATTATTTCCTTTATTATAACGGGACAATTCAAAAAGGAAAATGAGCCAATAATAATGGGACGGATAGAGTATCACTTTACATGTAGATTGATATTATTTATTTTCTCTAATGTAGAGTAGAATAAAATATTATATAACATAGTAAAACTCTATTGTAAAGTGACTGATGGAGATGTTCTTATGGATTGCGCTTATTGTTTTTTAAAATTTTTTGGGCCAGTTCCTTTAATTTGGAAATAGGTTGTTTATCTTCTCTCTTAAGCTTTAATTGGGCCGAAAAGTGTTATGACTTGGGCTATGCAGATGTCTTTAAGTAAATTTTGGTCCGAAGTTATTTTATTTCTTGCACCCAATTAAATTAAATTAAATAATGAGCTAACTTACATTAGTTAAGTATTAGATCTAATTCTAAATAATTAAATTTAGAGATTAATTATCAAATACTAAGTGATGGCCTAGTACCAATTATTTAGATTGAATTATTTAAATTATGGAATAAAAATGGATAAATTACTTAATTAAGGAACATGAATCAAAATTCTATAATAAAATCAAGATGTATGACCAAACCAATAATTGAACCTTATCCTAAAGCCTAATCATTTCAGAAGTTGAATACCATAATCAAATTAATTATGCTAAGAAGTAACGATTTGAGAATTTTTGTAAAAGTTATAGATGGAACTATAAGTTAAATTGTTAATCAGGTGCAACTGAAAAATTGGTCTGTTTATTAGATTAAATTAAATTTATTTGAGTAGTTAATTAAGTATTTTTTATTTAGTTTAATTATCCTTAACTTTGGATTTTAGTAATTAACTAAATTATTCTAAGTTAAATTTGGAATGGTAAATTAGTAAACACAAAACGAGTTCTTGATTAGTTATTTTCGATGTAATCAAAAGCATGCTAAGTAACATATATAATTGAGTAAGTGAACGTCGTGGTTATTGCTATGAGCGAGTATAGAGTTATAACTTATGTATTTATCTACTCGTCTAGTTAAATTTTTGGGATTGAGAGGCGAGTTAAATTTTTGGATTGAGAGGCGAGGAATACGATAAGCTCGATCAAGAATTAGTTTCCCGTTGACTTAGCAGAGTAATAGACGTTTGAGTTCACAAGTTGAAGATTCACGCGTTCAAACTCAAGAGGTTAACTTAGAAACGAATAGGTCATGCTGAATTTTCTTTCTAGACAGCTTTGACCTCTTTCGACAAAACAACAATATCTTTTAGCTTGATTGTCCGTTTTGACCGTTTTCGTGTCAAATTAAGCTATAGACATGTGACTATCAATGTAATAACCCGAAAAATTTAAAACTTTTATTAGTGATGCTTAAACCAATTATTTGTGGTGCTTAGACCTTAATTATGTTTAAGGTAACCAATGAAACGAATTAGAATCGAGTCGGAGATCGAAAATTAGAGAAATCCAAAACTAGTGACTAGTCTTACCGGATTAGGGTTTTCTGAATAGCTTAAATATAGAATGAAAGATCGAGAATAAATCTCAACAAAAGGATTTCATTTCTAGAATCTTCTCGCGAAAACATGTGAGAAGCCAAAGAATTGGAATTTTCGGGCATACTCGCCCGATCAGTCTCAAAAGTACTATTCACGAGCCGGATCAACTTTCAGTCCTTGCTATTCATGAAAATTTATGATAACAATCAAAATCATGAAGGAATATATTATTATGAATTTAGAATTCATAAGAATCAATTTCTGAACGAAATTTCTGAAGAACTTAACCGAACGCCGGGAATATATACCGGAAAAACCCTAAACTGATCCGAACGAACCGAAACTCGAAACAAGAGTCTAAATCAATAAGAAATGATTTATAAGACTCAAATAAATTATGAAAGCCCAAGAATTCAATAGAATTTCGAATGAGCATAATTTAATCGTCGGATGCCGTTTTTCCGCGATAATTCGAAATTGACTTACCGGATGCCATCCGAACTTCATGAAATTATTATAAACTATGAAATAAGTCTTTTTAAGGCTAATTAAGAAAATAAAACTTTAAGGTTCTGAGAAATCAATCTAAAACGCGATAAAACTTAAAGAGTCGGTATTAACATGCCAAATCGGGTAATTTGACTAGTCTTCTCCCAACCACCACAATGGACCACTCATATAGGCTCACAACAGCCATTTGCTGCCATTTTACAGTAAGGAAACCGTGCCCCTCTCTCTCTCTTTAGAACCCCAAAATTCTCTCTTTATTTTTCAAATCCTTAAGCTTTAATCCTTCTTTCCCAACCATTCCAACCCCCAAATAATTTTTCTAAGATCATAAAAAGGTAGTATTCATCATTATATCCATTTTTAATGGAGTAAAAAAAAATTTTAGATTTTTTTGAATTTATTTCATGAAGAACCCTAATTTTTGTTCTTCATTTTCTTCATGACTTTTGAGCCACCAAATGTTCTCAAGTCATGAATGAAATATGTTTAGAAATATGTTCTAAGGTTGTGTTTAAAGTTTGAGAATTTTTGGAGCATGTTTAATATTTTTTTATTTT